>CARXXK010000002.1:2583795-2629092 GCA_949089665.1 Macrosiphum euphorbiae | reverse complement strand
TTATATTTTTTTATTTTTGTGTCTGTAATCAAGTTTTAGGACAGTAAAAGTGCTAGGATTTTCTTCATCAGTAGCTTTTCTGATAGGAAAGTGAATCTAGTTGGTACTTGGGGGGTACTTTCCTAGTAGTTTTTACAAGCGCCGGGAAAAACAACATAAAAATTAAGGAAAAACGGGAATTTTTACGCAAAATTGGTTTTCCAAAAAATCGATTTTGGTTATTGGTGTAACTCTAAAACAAATGAACGTATATACATGAAATTTTCACTGGTTGTTTATATTTGCATTTTCTATACACGATAACATTTTCAAAATATTTTGATTTATTTTGAACTGTTTAGGGACATTTTCATTTTCCATTTTTTTTTAGTTTTTTTTCTAAAAATATCAATAAAATTTTATTTGTTGGTTGCAAAAGCTTGAAAATTTAATAGAAGGCTCCTAATATATTGTTTCAAAGGCAGATGAAAAATATTAAAAATCCTTAGTCACAATTTTTTTTTGTAAGCAATTAAAGTTCAAAAATTGACAAAATATGGAAAAATCACGAAAATTAGCAAATTATTTTGAGTTAAGAATTCGTAAAAATTTTTATTTTTAAATCTAAGATTTGAAAATGAAACACAAGATTCCTTATAAGATTATCTACCTTTATCAATAAAAAAATCTCTACCGGACAGTCAAATTAAATTTTTATGAGCGTTTGAAATTCAAATTTTTACAACATTGGATATTCACTCGATTACTCATGTAGCGATTTCTTTATTTTGTTGCAATTCAAAAACGAACAACTATAGATACATGAAAATGTCACTGAATGTTTAAATTAGCATTTTCTATACACCATACAATTTTGAAAATATTTTGACTCTTTTTGAGCTGTTTATGGACATTTACAGCTTTCAATGTTCTTTAGTTTTTTTTTCTATGAATATCAATTAAGTTTTATCTGTTGGGCCAAAAAGTGTAAAAATTTAATACAAGGCTCCTGATATATTGTTACAATAGCAGTTGAGAAATATTAAAAATACATATTCACGATTTTTTTTTATAAGCATTTAAAGTTGGAATTTTGACAAAATTTATCAAAATCTCGAAAATTATCAATCGTTGGAATAAAAAAATTATAAAATGTTCAGTTTTTATAACTAAGAGTTGAAAATTTAAAACAAAGATTCTCTTAAATAATTCATACTGTAACCAAAAAATCTAAAAAATATATAAACACACTTATTTTTTACAGACATTTTAATTTCAAATTTAGACAAAATTTCATATTTAAACCAAGAATTACGATTTTAGGTATTTTGTTGTGATTGAATAATATTATTCGTGGGTACTTGAAACTTCTAAAGTGTACTATTATATATCTATGATAGTATCACGGTTTTTGTTGATGTATAACGCGTTATAAGTATCTAATGGATATTGTGATATGATTAATTTGGAATTTATTATAGGTACCTATTATAGGTAAATTTTTTGTTTAATACCATAGATATGTATATAATATGTCTTTTACATAGACTGACATACCGTCACCGCTCAGATTCGTTTTTCTTATACAATGATATTATATCATTGAATTCAAATTTAATACCATCCATTATACAGTGACCCACTTGTAACCTACTGTACAGCAGAGTGAAACCCACTTGCCCACCTTTTTATTATTATTATTATTATTATTAGGTATTATTATAACAACGCGTGACACGACAATACTTAATACTTATACTATTAACCTTTAGTGACGCATGTGTTATCAAAGCAAATATTGTTGCGCGTGTGGTGACTGGGGGATAATTTTCTTCCTTTCAAATAATAATATTTTTGATACAATTTCTTAATTACCAAGTGTATTGTACATAAATTAAAAATAATATATTATAAATTGGGGACGGAGTGGACCAAGGCGTCGCACAGAAGGGCCAGTGACATGAAAAGTTGGCAAAAATTATTTTTGTAATTTTTTTAGTTTATAATACGTTACAAATAAATATACTTCAAACTTGTGTTCGCATAATCGTGTAGGTTACAATAACAATATACTACCAAGTATGTACATATATTAAAAAAGATATCGTAAATAATAAAAACAAATATTTAAATTAATTCATTTTCACTGATTAACGAAGAAGATGAATCCGATTCATTGATATCTGGTGATTGTAATAACTGGATTACAGTTGATTCTAAGGTGGATTTCCGCTTCATAGGTTGGTGCATACTACTGATAAGTGGATCAGACGAAATTTACAACCTATTAACTATGTCTTCGTTAGTTAGTTACACGAGAAAATTTACGTGTGAATCCTTCTCTGTACCTTTTAAACATTTTGTTGTTTGCCTCCTGGGCTTCCTCACCTAACTGCCCAATAGGCAGTATTGCTTTATCTATTATAGTTGGTCCATGAATTAATACTTTATGTATAGTAGGTGACATATTCTACCAGGGATATTTTTCTACAAATAATTGTGCCGTTTTTAGAGCATATTCTTCAGTTTTAGATTTATTGTATATCCGCTAGCAATAGTTTTCAAAATAGTTCGAAATCTTTTGATTATTTCTACATCTACTCCAGTAATACTGCTTGATACATCTGCATTTTCGAAAAAACGTCTAGCCGTATTGCCATCATTACTGTTTCCATACCCAGGTTTCGGTTTATCAACTATTAATCCAAGTTGATTTTTAAATTTTTCCCTTATTACTTTTTTGGTGGTTTCTTAAAGTTTTTTGTTTTCTTCGCCACGAGCTTGCCATGTTTTTAATGGTAATTTATATGCTAAGTGTAATAGACATTCGAAGAAACGTATCCAAGCGTGTGGTGTTGACATACCTAATTCTAATGCAGACTCGCATACTATTTTTGCTGCTTTGCACTTCAATATTATTGAAGTCTTTCGATGTTAAATTACATAAAAAACATCTCATGGTTGAAGTTGTTTCTGTCAATGAATTGCATATTTTACCGTCAACCACTGTAGATAATAATTTGTGGTTAATTTCAATTCTTCGGCCATCTATTACGTATAACGTGGGTACTAATTCACGTATTTGGCTTTCTATATATTCTTTCTCTTTTTTAGCAAGGTCCGTTGTCTCATGAGCAAATTGAAATCTAATAGGACGGCAATATCTTGTTGATGAAGACCTCAAATTATTCCAAAGAACAATTTGTTGCTGTGTTGGTAAATGAGGATCACCAGATATGAGCCTTAGAGTTACCAGCGAAGACAAAAAAATACTTGCATCATTAGTGGAACTGTTAACAAACTTTTGTTTATATTCTGAATGACTAGACGATCCGTCGAACCCCCACTTAGTAATTAAACACAATTTTTGCAAATGTTCTTGTCTTTCAATAACTTCATGTTGAGTTTTCATAAGGCGTAAAATTGTGTGATCTAATAATCCTTGCAGTTTTATATCAACTGTAGAATCAGTAATTGAAATATATTTCTTTTTTGGGTAACATTTTTTTTTGGCTAGTTGAATTTTTTTATATGATGGGAATCGTTCTTTATCTTTGTTTCTTATGATATTATATTGATGCTTCGTAAGTTCAGCTTCTACAAACATAGATAATGCTTCTTCTGGTGACAACTCAATGCGTTTGGACGTATCCCATTTGTTAAAAGCCATTTTATAACGATTAGCGCGTTTAGGCTTTGTACTGGTAACTTCTTTTACCAAATTTGCCGTATCTGTTTTACCTGATGCACTCAAACTCATATGTGCTGCATGACACAATTCATCGGTAGAAGTTGAAGTCCTCAAATATTGAGTTTTCATCCGTTTAGTTCTTTCTGATGCCAAATTAAAGCTTATTTTTGGTCTACCTACTGCAGAAATACTTGAAGAAAGTTTATAATTTGGGAAACCTAGTGATGTTTCTAACCAAACAGAGTTTTTAGTCTCAAATCTTCTCATCCTATAAGTCACAGCGGTTCCCAATTTTTTTTTGCCACGGAACCCTAATCGATTATACATTTTTTTTGCGGAACCCTAGTTTGATAACATAAAATTATCACCTGGTAGTTTTATATTTTTATGTTTGATATGAAAAGAAAGAACAAATATAAATGAAAAACAATTATTTTATGTATTAAAAAACATTTACTGTACAAAGAAATACAATGTAACTAAGTGCCTGTTTTTATCAATTTAATATTTTAATGAGAAGAATGAAATTTTTTCACATATTTTCTTAAAATATCACTAAAATTATGCTTTATATCTGATAATTGAATGCGAAGATCTGGAGCTGCATCAAGTCTATTTCTGTACTTGTTTTTGGTGTAAGCGTAAGCTGAAAAACCAGTCTCGCATCGGTAAGTCGTCACAAACGGAAGCAGAATTGTAATAGCTTTCTCAACAATTGTAGGATATTCATCTTGAAGTCCAATCCAAAAATTATTTAGATCAAAATTTTCAGCTCCAAATTTTTGTTTAAGAGAAGATGAACATTAAATATCAATTAAATTCTCATACTCTGACACAGTAAGCATTGATGGTTTGGTATGATTTGCGAATGGATTCTGCAACCAGTTCATGTCCTGTAACTTCTCCGGAAAATACTCTTTCAAGGATTTTTTTAGGCTTATTAAATGCTCATGTATATTTTTTTCCACATCTGAAGTTACTTGCGACTCATTTTCTTTCAGAAAGTCATTTAAAATAGTAAAACATTCGTAATTATGTTGATCAACACATTCAATCCAGAAGTCAATTTTGTTTTCAAGTGAAAAAATTTTGTCATTTACTGTAAATATATTCGTGGTTTTTCCCTGTAAGGCTTTACAGATTACGTTAAGTTTATTGAATATATCGGCCAAGTAAGCCAATTTTATTAACCATACCTCATCATGCAATAAATCAACAAACGCGTTAGGAGATGCAGAACCGGGTTGTTTGGTGAAGAATATCTTAAGCTCATTGCGCAATTCAAATAGCCTTAATAAAACTCTTCCTCTTGAGAGGCATCTCACTTGTGTGTGAAGAAAAAGTGATTGATGCTGACTTCCTATATCTTCGCACACATTTTTAAAAAGCCTTGACTGGAGTGGACGTGATTTGACGTAATTCACAATTTGTACAGCTTGATCGAGAACTGTCTTAAGCTCGTATGATATTTTCATCGCGACAAGAGCATGACGATGTAAAACGCAGTGACTGCTACTACATTTAGGTGCAACACTCTTGATTCTTGTTACAGTGCCTTTTATTTTACCGATCATAGCTGCTGCTCCGTCACTGCACACGTCAATGCATTTGTTCCACTCAATATGGTGCTTACTCATGTGACTATCAATAACTTTAAAAATTTCTTCTCCAGTTGTGTTAGTTTCTAAAGGTGCACAGAGAAACAAATCCTCTTCAATAGATCCTTTGAAGGGGTATCTCACAAAAACAAGCAATATTGATAGCCCGGCGACATCTGTACTTTCGTCTAATTATATTGCAAACATCTTGCTGTTCTTCAATCTACAAATTAATTCATCTTGAATGTGGTATGAAATCTTATGAATTCGATCAGATATGACGTTATTAGAACACTGAACTGCTGTAATTTTCTTCGCTGCATCTTCACCGAGTACGCAGCTGACGATTTCTGTCATACATGGTTTTATTAAATCCTCTACAATTGTGTGTGGCTTACCAGCACGAGCTATTCTGTAACTTAGCATGAATGATGCTTCTGTTGCGTTTTCATTATCTGTTTTTGCATATTTGTGTAAAGCAGCCCCGCCATATTTTTGTACTTCTTTGTGTCTTTTAAAAAAGCTTAAGCTTTTATCTTTCAGTTTTGGGTGGTTGGTGTCAAGGTGTCGTCTTAGCTTTGCCGGTAAAAATGAACTATTACACATTATTTTGTTGCAAATAACGCATTGTCCATCTGGATTCTCAGCCATTCCGACAGGAATAAACCCAAAGGACAAATACGATTAGTTATATTTTCTTTTTTTAGAAGTAGTTCTCTCCTGAGGTAAAACAATTTCACTAACAAGTTTATTTTGTCGTTCCTGTCCAGTATTTACCAAATCCTGAAATTAATTGACAATACTTATTGTTATATTTATAATTATTTAAATTTAAATAAAGAACAAAATAAATTTAAAAAATTGGCCATAGGTGCCCCTGCGCCCTCAGGCATTTCAATTTTATAAAGAAAATAAATTATAATTTTGTACAAAATCAACAAATATAGTAATAAAAATGTAATAAACAAATAATAGGTTTATAAATAAGGCTTTTATGACGCTAGGCTAATATTCTTATTTCTTACTGACAAACTAGAAACATCTATTTCCGAAATATTTTCATTATTTTCTGCTGGTGAACATGCCAAAACATTTTTTCCACTTGCGAGGCCCCCCGTTTTGAGCCAACTATCCATTATTATAAACTTAAATAAAATAATAACATTTTAATAAATCGCTCTTATTTAATTACCTATGCACATTGTGCATACAAATCTCTATGAATAAACAAATACATCATTACCTGTGAAATCAAAAATACCAGATATAAACAATCGCAATATAAACAAAACTCACTGCAATCCACTTCTTTTTTCACTAGTATAATTACGTTAACTTCTGTAGTCTTATCGCGGTCTTTACTCGAATGGAGCTGGCAGCGGCTACATGCGCTGCCCCACTCCCGCGATGTTTTATCAGTTCGGTAAATCCATGCCTATTTTTATCGTGGACCACCGCACGTGTGATTAGAAATACTAGTAGAAGCATGAAATGAAACACATAACGAATGTGTGAACAACGGCGACGCGGTTGTGATTCTTTTTTATGAAAGTTTTGTTTAATTTTTGGACGGTACGCGGAACCCTTGAGGCCCTTCCACGGAACCCCTTGGTTCCGCGGACCACCTTTCGGGAATCCCAAAATTCTATAAGAACTTGACCACTTTTTTTTTAAATCAGAAATGAAGTATGATATCTTTTTATGTAGTTCTGATTTTTTAGACTCTGGGCAGTTGGTTCGTTTTTCTAAATATTTTTTTAAAAATAAAACTTGATCATCCAATTTACTTTGATCAGATTCGTTCAATTTTTGATACAAAAATTTACTAGTCAGAAAAAATTTCAGTACTGCCCGATCCTAAAAGAATTATTATTTTTATGATTGGTTATTAAATTGCACATATTTTAATAGGAAACAAGATTCATTTATTAAATAATTATTTTTACAGGGAAAAAAATAATGAATTAACAATAACACAAAATATCATTCTATGAAATATTCGTATGAAATTGTTATGTGACTCCACATTCTGAAGCCACTTGTACTAAATAGTGCAAATATGTGCAAAATTTTTTTTGTGGTTATGATAGATTACTTTTTTAGGTATTATAGGTATTTTGCAAAAATTACAGCTCGGAAAGAATCCTAGGTGAACTTAATCTTTATATCAATATTATGAAATCATAAGAGAATGACATAGTATTATTTCACTATGTTTAAATGTAATTTACACGTCTAATCTAAAAACTAAAATAATTATGGGATTAACATTATGTAACTGACCTGTTGCTATTGACTCCATAATGATTTGAAGTTGATGCACTTTAAAGTTACAAAGCTATGTTACAAAAAGTACTTATTTTAATAGTTGGTTATATTGTGAAATGTCAATTATACACTGTGGGACTTTCTTTACGATTGTCGAAACTAAGTAAATTTAAACGTTTATGTATTTTATTTCAGTTTATAATAATGGATAGTTGGCTCAAAACGGGGGGCCTCGCAAGTGGAAAAAATGTTTTGGCATGTTCACCAGCAGAAAATAATGAAAATATTTCGGAAATAGATGTTTATTCGACTTCAATTCACTATTAAAAGAATTTATATTAATATAAATTATGCACATTTTATTTACTAAATAAGTATTATATATAATATGCTTACTAAAAGATAATTAATCTTAAGTATTAAAATTTGTTATGTAAAAAAAAACCAAAACTAGCGAAGCTTCAAGCTAGCCTATATAATTGTAAAATAGTATTATTACCTATTATTATTATTATTGTTATTATTATTTTTATTAACTGCATATAATTCTATATTTTTAGCTAAATTATTAAACTATTATACATTTAATTATCCTATTTTTTTTCTTTTCGACGCTAATATCAAATATCGGTGAACTCTTTTCAGTGACGATCGGAATTTCATTAAATAATCTAAAAATAAATAAATAAATTGTGACAGAGAGAAATATATATACCTACTAAATGGTACTAATTAGTAAGCAAAGATGGTTAGTGAACAATGAGTATCAGTGGAGTAATTAAATTTATGTTAACGGAGTTTATAATTTTTAAATAAATTAAATAATAATATAATTTCATTCTAACATAGTTTATTTTGAAAATGTCTCAATTTATATGCTCCACTATTATTCATTCACGTGATATTATATTAGTCTAGTTGATGACTAATATATTATAATATAGTTATACCCTATATTGCAAAATACTAATTACAAAATACGAACTCATTATCTTCTAAAGGCAAATTTATTGTGTCGTCGGTACAGTGGTTTAAATAAAATATTGATGCCTCTGCTTCCATGATACCTTCATGACCGTGAATTGCTGTCGGACCAATCATATTTACAACCGTGTTTTCTATTTCACTAAGGTAATCGCTGTCCGGTTTGTCACCACCTCCAGTTTTATTATATGACGCCTTAGATGGGACTTTGCCTTTAGTCAACCACTTTATATCATTGTAGCACTAGTAAATAAATAGTTTATAATTAAAAAAATGTTGTGTAATAATTATTTGAAAAAATGTATTCTTTACTTTTCTCCAAAACTGCCATGTTTTAGTTGCGCCAACGCCGCCAACACACGAATTTAAAATAATGGTCACATTTTCCCAAAGCTGTTGGGAATCTTTTAATGTAAAATTAGCTGAAAACTTTTTTGTGTTTAGCTGTGGATGTTTGACGACCCATTCAACCATTTTTTTTTTTGCTCTTCGCTTATATTTTTGCCCTTTGGGAGTTTTTCAGTCACTTTACTCATTAAAATGAAATTGAAAAAAAAAATTGAAATTCAAACTTTTATTTATTTTAATTATTCACGTATAGCAAACAAAACAATAATCCCGGGCACATTTAATGTTAATTTAATAAAAGTAATAAAAGTAAAAATTTTTTCCATAGATGTAAACGAATTTTTCAACCATCCGTGTATTTTTAAAATAACAGCTGTGATAAAACAGTGACACCAACGTGTACATTCGTACACTAACCGTTCGTTCATCTTTATTAGATTATTATTCAAAAATAAGGTTTATCATTAATGATCGAAAATCAGTGAACGATTGATTCGTATACGAGTAATTCGTTCGTTATTTTCGATCAAGTTCAAAAATAGACCCCCAGGTCTTAAAAGACCAAAGTCCAAAACTAAAGTTAATGAATTTAGTATTTACCTACTACCTAGGTATCTATAATAGATAATATCTATACTTTATTATTATTAATTTTATTAAATAATTTTTAGGAATTCCCTTTAACACAATTTGGTATTCAAAAACGTGGCTTCAATTCTAAATATTATGAGAGTAACAATTGGCTCGAATACAGTAGGTATTAATAAGGATGCCATATTTTGTTATGCGTGTCGAATATTTGGAAACAATCAAACTGAACCTACATTCACAACCATTGGGTTTGAAAATTGGAAAAAATTATGTTTTATTAATTATTAAATAAGTAAATGAAAATACCCCAAAAGAACGTAAATAGATTTCATAAAATATGACCGGAGACTAGAGAACTAAAAATCAATTAATATTTCAAAATACTTAAAATAAAATCATTACAGTTTCAGAACTATGACCTATATATTATATCTTAAAATACATTTTTATTCGAATAATTGTGAAAAATGCAATTCAATAATAATTTGCTATTTTAACAATCGTCTGAAAAAAATGTATTTAAATTATGCCCTTCTCTGCATATAGCCATATAGGTACCTAATTTTACTCAGTATTTTTTATTTGCTACCAAAGTAAATACTGTATTTTATTGTAGGTTTGACCTTTTTATTGTACCCTAGGTAAAATGTAAAATATAATTAATAATATCTAAATTATTTGATACCTATAGTTATGTTTTTCCAGAGATTCAAAAAATGGAAAACAATCAAAGCTTGACGCCCATGCTAGTACGAAGACTCACTTGACTTGTATTGCAAAATGGTCAGGATATAATAATATAATTGTTAAATAAACTGGCACTGTTCATACCCAGCTAACAACTCAGCATCAATTAGAAATAGCAGCTAATAGAGAGTATATGAACTGCCTTATTGATATAACACTATATTTAGCAGCCCAAGGATGGGCCTTTAGAGGACAAGATGAAAACAAAACCTCATTAAATCAAGGTATCGTATAAAAAATAAGAAAAAAATATATTATCAATTTAGTATTGAACTGTTTATTTTATTTTTAGAGAATTTTAAAGAAGCCTGTGTTTTATTCTCCAAGCACATACCCAAGTTTTCTGAAATATTTACAAATTTACAAATTACACTAGTCACCATATACAGGATGAAATTATTGATATATGTGCAAATAGTGTTACAGGTTTAATTATAGAAGAAGTTGGCAGAGGAACATTCAGTATAATGTGTGATGAAGCACTGTAAGAAATGCATAATATAATAATGTAATAATAAAATGATTTTATTTATCATTAAAATGTACAATATTGTATTTTTATTTTTTTATTTTGACATAATTTCAATTTTTTAGTTGCTATAAAGACGAGCAGATGTCTATGCATTCGATATGTAAACGATTTGGATATTCAAGGAAGGTTTCTTGGATTTATTGACTGTTCCGAGAAACAGAATGCGCAAGCTTTAAGTGACCACATTTTATATTACCTGCAGACATGTAAATTAAGTGAAAACCCTCAAATAGTTTCACTGTCGTATGATGGTGCGAATGTGATGTCTGGAAAATTTAATGGAGTCCAATCAAAAATAAAGACCAAATTTCCACATGCCACTTTTACACACTTTATGACTCATAGAATAAATTTAGTTGTTGTGGATATGTGTAAAATTGTTAAAGTAACATAGCTAGTTGAACATAGCTTTTTTAATTATATAATAATATTTATTATTATTTATTTATAACTTAAATCATTATTTTTATTCTTTAGGAATACTCGCAACAATTACAAAAGGAAAATTTGTTGTAGTTTTATTCATTATGACCTATGTATTGTCTTGCATTAATGTACTAAGCAATATGCTACAAGATAAAAATGCCACATTAGGAAAATCAGCTAAATTAATTTACAGTGTGATAAAATCATTTGAAGACTCTCGAACTTCTGAAAGTTTCTCTAGTATGTAGACATCAATACAAACATTTGCCAAAGTACACGGTATTTCAATTGATATACCATCTCAAGCGAAAGGTAATTTGTTCTAAAATGTATTAATTTTAATCACTAACATTATAATTTAAATGTCTTATGTTTTCTTTTAACTAGAGCCGAAAAGGAAAAGACAACAACCTAGTCATTTGGTTCAGTTTTTAGTAAGCACGACTACTGGTGCAACATCTGAAGCAATGGATGTAGAAACTACTGTAGCTGAAGATTATTTTAGAATAAATATATATTTTAAAGTAATCGACTCTATTATTGGAAATTTAAAAAAGAACGGTTTTCCAAATAAAACTTGTCCCTTGCTGTTGGAGTTGATGAATTTATAAAACTAAACTATGATGGGAGTACTCAGTTTATTGATCATTATAAGGTATTTTTAATATTAATTTAAATCTAATTATTTTATAAATATTCTGGTAGGTACTAATTTATTATAAAAAATTATAAATAAAATAATTATTTTTTAGTATTTATTGGGTTTAAATATTTGCCAACAAAGTTGAAGGTCGGAAATGATGGTTGCAAAGAACTATCTAGTTGAATCTGAAAGAGGCGATATTGAAGATATTAAAAAGAATATTTCACCTCTAGTGTTTCCTAATTCGTATAAAATGATACAAATTTCTTTAACACTACCTATTAGCTCTGCTACGTGCGAGAGAGTTTTTCTGCTATGAGGAAGATAAAAACATGGCTAAGAACATCTATACATCAAAAAAAATTGAATGAACTTTCAATATTATATATCGAAAAAGATAAGACTAAATCTTTAAGCAATTAAGCTATTTTAAATACTTTTAACAAAAAATGTAATAGAATAATAAAATTAAGTTAAAAATGGTGATTGTATTTTATTAATTATTTTTTTTTATGTTTGTAATTATTTAAGTTGTTATGATAACGATAACAATTTTTTATGAGTGATGTAATGTAAAAATTAGTTTGTTGGGGGTGCGGGGGCAACGCCCCCACGGATCTGTTTTTCATCAAATATTTGAGCCACACTCAATATTTCACAAGATCTCTGCCTATGCACCTACCTATTAAGTACTAATTATTAATAAGCAACATGCAGCAGAGGCTAAAATATATATTTTTTCGTACTACACACTTTATATTGAACTCGGAGTTTGCGGGGGGGCTCGCCCCCTCCCCCACCTCCCAAAAGTGTATTTAGTTCATACACATAAACATAGGGTAGTCAACTTCTATTTTCCTTTATCTATAAAGTATACTGTACAGACTACATCACAATAAAATTGTATAGACCTTGAAAAAACTAACTATGATCAATTCATTATCTATAAGTTATGGATGATGTTTAGTTAACAAACTATGAAAAATATATTATATTTGCTATATAATCTAACATTTAGTTTTTTCTTTATTATTTATCATGGTATATTGGTATATATTATATTTAAATTATAAATTTAAAAGTGTATGAAGCTTGAGTTTAAGAACTCTTGGTTGATTTTTCTGATGCTTCTGGAAAAACTCCCCTAAACCATTTTTGTTTGGTTGCATAAGTATGAACCTGAAAATTGTAACAAACAAAATACAAAACATTATTATTTGGTTTTCTATGACTTTTATTAAATTTTGTCAGTGGTATTATAATATACATTATTATGCCTTTTTTTTTACTTAAGTCATTGTAGTACTGCATTATGAGGGTTGAATTTACTCAATGTTGGCATGTTTAGTTTAATATAGAGACTATCTTTTATTGTGTCTGGGGACAATTGTGAACGGTCTGCAGTTTTAATAATATTGTAATAACTAATTAAGCGCTCAACATCCGCACTGTGAGGTTTCATTGAAAGAACAATGGCCTAAAAATTACAACAACTAAAATTATTTAACTAAAAATAAAAATGAAGTAAATTCTTATTACAATATATTTAACCAGTCTTTTATTGACTAAGTTTATATATTATTTTATTATGTTTAAAATAGGTAGTAGATACATACCATTGAAACAGTTAACGACTCCCAACTAGGACAATTAATCAATATCTTGAGAAGACTAGTTGAAATAAGCTCATCTTAATTTCAGAATGTCCAGATGCTTCTTTATATGAAGTCACAAAATCAACTAAACTATAATATGGACATATTAATGAATGACATTCTTTTAGTTCCAAATCTGACACTGACATATTTATAAACTTCAATGGTTTTAATTTAGACCAGTTGGTCGTGTATAATCTGTTGAGCACATAATTGTTAATATGTTCAAGAAAATCATTACGAATAGCAGCAAAAGACCCATTATCTGTTACAAATTGATGGCTAATTTTTCTTCTAGAATTTGAAACATAGTCGAACAGCTGGAACCCTTGAAGCATATACGTTGTTGTATCTTTTTCATTGTTAGAAAAATATGACACATCTGTAGTGTTAATAATAGTATCTTCCTAACCTCCAACAAATGGTGATTATTTCATTTGACTAATAATATGTATAACACCATCTCTTTTGTATTCCACATCAAAAATTAAGGTCTCATCTGATTGAATTTGTTTTTGAAATCGTCCATAGATATAACCCAGATCTGTTAGAAAACATAAGAGTTTTAACTTATTAAAATCAGTCAACAATTTTAAGAATCCAGCTGATACCGATTTTTCTTTGACTATGCCTTCTTCTTTTTTCTTATTAAAATAACATACTAAAATGTACCAGCTTTTTATAATTCCATAAAACAATTTATAGGTAAATTCAGTCCAACGGACTTCAAAATACTTTCGTTCTCATCTGCAATTTTTTTTTACTTCTTTAGTACGAAGACCAGACTGATGGAACTAGTACTTTATCATCATTACTATGGTTAACGGAACTAAATTTATTTGCCACATTAAAAGATCCATTTCCATCACCATTTGTTTTCCTCATTAGTAATAATTTCAAAACAAACATCATCTAAAAAATATAACGCACAATGCACATAATCAAATTCAAGCTACAATACTAATTCTACTGAATTAATAATAATTAATCTTAATAAAATAAACTGATGAAAATATTAACAATTTATATTTAAATTATTATTATTATAATTCTTGAATACAATTTGCATTAATGGCTTAAGGCTTTCATAATTTATTAATTTATTACCTTTAGTCTGTGTAACTTGTAGACGTGTAGATGTAACTGGGTCAATTTTCTTTTCTTTTTTTATTAGCCACTTATGCATTATTGACATTTTAAGGCTCGTTCTTATGCTTAAATTTTCAGTGCCAATGCCCAATAATGAATAAAGCAGATTAAATATCAATTAAAATACGGTCTTGAATCATACACTAGTTAACTGATATAAGTGATAAGTGATAGTTATTACTTATTAGTCTTATCATAAAGTATAAAAAGAAAAAAAATTGTATTGCATGATTTCAACTTGATTCATGATACACATTAATTTAAAACATAATATTATTAAATATAAATTAAATAAATAAATAAATAATGATATCATAAGTGAATTTAAACAAATAATTATTTCTCATTGATTATGATTGTGCCATTCTTCAAAACATTTCCCAGGACAAAGAGGTTTACCACAGACTTTACATTGAAATGATGTTTGTTTTCGTATTCTAGTTTTGTAACGCTGAATGCAATTTTTAAAGTATGTTTGTCTTTTATAATTTTTTGGTACTGGAATTTTTTCTGCGTAGTGATTGTTTTCAGGCGCTTGAGTTTTCGTTTTTTTTTAAAATTAAATTTGTGTTAAAATGTTTTTTGTAAATAAAATATGAATTCCATGTAGTAATGTCTAACATATGGTATAATACTTTCTTATACCATCTAGCCGATTTTCTTGGAGATGAGTAATAGCTGACCATTTGATCACTGCGGTCAATGCCACTCATGCAGTTGTTATAGTCCACTATTTCTGCTGGTTTATTTTTGAGTATGCCGTATTTGTTTTTGAAGGTATAATTTTTGGATGATTTTTAGTAGTTAAACATAATACATCGCGTTTATCTCTCCATTTGGATACGTAAACATTTTTGTTGCGTCTCCAAATATGATCACCACGTTTTAATTTTTTAGTGGTTACTTCCTTTGGGTTTCCTCTGCGATTGGACCTTAGAGTACCAGTTGTATGGGTTTTTTTTTCTAATAGAATATTTGTTAAAGTCACACTATTATAAAAATTGTCCATGTAAAGGCTGTGCCCTTTATTTAAAAACGGTTTCATAAGGGTTAAGACGATATTGTCAACTTTTGATACTCCCTCCTCAACTGCTGACGATGTTTGTTTGCCTTTGTACATATCGACATTCAAAACGTAACCATCATGAGTACATAGTTCGTAGAATTTTATACCATATTTAGCCTTTTTTCCTTTTCTATATTTTCGCCATACTAATCTACCTCGATGTAATAACAATGACTCGTCCAATGATAGATTTTCATCGGGAAAATATGACTTTTGAAAGTTTTGAATTAACATGTCAAATACTGGATAAAGTTTTTTCATGGGGCCTACTAATGGATTTGTATCATTTGCATATTTTACACTAAAACATCTACATAATTTCTCAAATCTCCGTCCTGACATAATGTGACCAGCAATAGGATGATAATATAATGGGTTGTTAGAGAACATATCTCTAACAACCGAAAATTATATGAAACCTCCAAGCAAACACACTGCCAAAAAATTTTGTACTTCTTCAGAGGTTATTCGCTTAAAAATGTGTATTTCTACTTCCTTTATTGTGAGGACGACATTGGAGACTCATATTTTCACCATATTTATTAATAGAAGATACAAATATTTCAGTTATTTCGTCGGTCCAAATTTGTTTAAAAATTTCAATTGGATTATTACGAGCACTTTCATTAATTTCTAATTTTATTCCTATCGAATCACTATTAAAACCAAAGTCTGGAATGTCTAAATAATTGTTCACCCATAAATTACTATTATCAATAGGTTCATCATCCCTGCTATCACATGAGCTTTCGGAAAACGATTCATCAGCTGATGGATCGTCTGCACTTGTTAATTCTAAGCTTTGTGATGGCCCAGCAAAATTAATATTAGTATTATTCTCACCTGGTCGATATTCCGGGTCGGCATCAGAATCATACACATTCGATATGTCTGATTCATCCTCAAAACTTTCATCTAAAAACTCTTCAATAGCTTTTTTAGAACTATTAGCCATTTTAAATTATAACACAGTAAATAATTAACACGAAAATAATGACGTACGCTTTGTCTGGCGTCCAAAATACGACTAAATTGTTATTCCGTAATCGTTTTCCGTCGGGTACGTTTTCCCTGAAGCGTCCAGACACAGCGTCAGACTCAATGTCACTAGTTACATGTATTTTATATTTGACCGTTTTTCTACCTGCGTACAACGCAGCGCGTCGGTAAATGTCGCTATGCGTCCGGACGCAGTACTAGTCTGGACTAGTGTCGCGTACGGACCTCTTGCGTCAAAAGCTTGATAATGTCGAAAAAATCAACTGAGGATGAAATTTTAATTGAATATGTCCAACAAAATAGGGAAATTTTTGACAGTGCTCATCCTAAGCATAAAGATATTCATTTTAAAGAAAAAATTTGGAAAATTATTTCTGAAAAAGTAGGTAGAACAGGTATGTACTTAATATAATTTTATGATTATGTATTAATTAGATCACTAAAATCATATTGAATGTAATTACTAAATACTACTTTATTTTAAATACAAATTATGATTATATAATTGTCATTATTATAAACTTTTAAATTATGGAAGTTTAAATACTTAAATAGTTTAGTAATTAATTATTTATTAGTTAATAGTATACCTAAGTAGTTTAATATTTTATAGATGAAGACTGCAAAAAAAGGTGGAGGAACATTAGAGATACATGAAACAGAAAAAAAACTGTCGACTGGGTCAGCAACTTCTGAAAAAGTGAATAGGACACTGTCATACTTGTCGTTTATGGATTCAGTTGAATACGAGAGAAAGTAATGAAAATTGTTTTTTAATTATTAATAATGTACTGAAATTAAAGTTTAAAAATTAAAGGACTACATCAAAAGTCAAAAATCAAGAAAATGATAATTCTTTTTCAACTGCTGAAGACGGCGATGACACACAAAATCATACGCTAAACGACGAGGATACATTCGAATCTCCAAATACATGGTCAGATTTACCATCAATATCATCGTACGCAGGAAAACGGATTAGGTCCAAAGAGGATAAAATAAGTGCAATATTATCAAAAGGATCAAAAGAAACGGATAATTTACCATCTAAAATCCAGACACAAAATGAGATTTTAGTCTCAAGTATTGGTAATCAGCATGTCGAGAATAGTGTAGATCTGTTTTTTAAAAGTATTTCGACGACCGTAAAAAAACTACCACCGCGTGCCATAAACGAAGCAAAGCTGCAAATCTTAACTCTTGTCAGCAACTTGGAAGATAAATATTCTAACTTTCAACCACAATTTGGATCACAACCTCAAGTATATCAGCCCCAATATTTCGATTATCAATTTCCATCTCAACAGAGTCACGTGGCGCAACCAAGTCCTTCGCCATCCACTTCGTCATCATCGCATGGATTTGAACTATTCAAGACGCAAAATTATGAAGATGAGAATTAACTAATTTTTTCTTTCGATATCATTAATATTAATTAATAATATTTTTTTAATCATTTTAGAAGTTGACTATTTTTATTTTTATTTTTACGATTAGATTTACGATATATTGGAAATTACTTTTATTTTGTTAATTTTGTTATGAATTTTAATAATTAATAATTTTCAAACTATAACTAGTTGATACCCAAGTGTATTTTAAAATATGTTCATACTTTCATTTTCAATAAACCAAAAGATTATTTATAATATATATTTTAGAGTATTTGTTCCAAATATAAAACAAATTATTTCCAGCGATAACGATAAAATCTAAATTGTGGTCAATATCAATTTAAGATATTTAAAGATTATTATAATTGATCACAGAAAAACCAAAAACGTATAAATTTACACATAGATTCATATAGAACATATGGATTTTGTTGACTCCTTCCGTCCGTATTGCTAATTGAAACTAAATATAATTTTATTTTTATATTCATATTACATATTATTCATTGTTAAGAACCCCACAGGATGTAGCTAAACATAATACAAATAACGTATAGGTATATTTTATGGATATCAGAACACTATATTAATTTTGATTAAAAGTATGATATGAATGCATTAAATTATAAACATAATATTAATCAAAAATAATATTTAAAAAATAAAATAAATGTGCTAAAACTGAAAAATATTATTATTTTAGTTTGTACGAGTACTATTCATGTTTGCCACTGTACTGCTCCTTCATTTACGAAGTAATGTTTGAAAATGTCTCTTACAGCAAGTCCTTCTGTACTCAAAAAGCCCCTTTCGTGTTCCAAGGGCGTCATGTTTCCGTCAGGACTCAGGATTAGGTTGTTGTGAGTCAAATTGATAGTAAATTTTTCCATTTTTTTCCAAGTAGGCATCTCGTTACATGTTGTGTAAACAACATGTTACAATTATTAAGTCATCGCATGTATTTGGGTTGATATTTATTGGTTGGTAGAACACTCTAAATATTTGGCTCAACAGACCAAATGCATTTTCTGTCACTCGTCTAGCACGACTGAGACGATAATTAAATATAGTTTTTCCACTATCCCCTCTAGCTGATTTTTGTGAAAATGGTCGTAATATGTGTTTATGTAATCTGAATGCTTGATCGCCAAGTATTACATGAGGTACTACTAAATATCTATTGGGAAGTGCTCAATCCTGTGGAAATTTGAACGTACAATTTAAAATTTGCTGTCCCATATTAGATTTTAAAAATATTCCGCTATCTCCTACTCTTCCAAACGAGCCAACATCGATCGCAATAAATTTGTAGTTCGAGTCAACCATTGCCATTAATACAATAGAAAAATAACCTTTGTAATTAAAATACAAAGAGCCTGAATTATTAGGGCATCGGATTCTTACGTGTTTTCCGTCAATCGCAAGAATGCAGTTTGGAAAGTTCCATTTCGTGTAAAATTCATTAGCTTTAACTTTATAGTCGATAGTATTGTGATTTGACAAAAATAATGGCATTAACATTTTTTTTAATGCTGCCAACGTTTCTTTCACTCTTACGCTAATATAGCTGTAAGAAATTCGGAAAGAAAACGACAAAGACCGAAAAGATTCATCTGTAGCCAAAAATCTGGAACATAAGTTTTAAAAAATATATTAGGTTAGGGTCACGGAATGAATTTGAAAATAACATACTTTGAACAAAATTCAGCTTTTAAAAAAGTCAGAGTTTTCCTTCTTAATAATAAGATGATAATAATAATATTCATATCTTAACGATTTTATTCTTATTTACAAAATTAATAAACCTCGGTCATAGAGTAGGTCATTTTGTGTTAAATTTTGTATGCAATGAAAAAATACAATGATAAATACGAATTCTTAAATAATGTTTCTTAATATGCTTACCTTAAAGTTATTGCCAATTTTTCGTCGGGAGCTATAGGTACAGGTACTCGCATAGACGCATAGTTGGCTCTTTTGTAAGATCATCTTTGATCAATGACAAAATGAAATGAAATTGTTCCCTATTTACACGGAAAAATTCTCGAAATTTAACTTATTTATTAAAAAGATGTCCTTCAATCAGTTTTTAAAAAATCCTTCGGTTTCCCTAGTAGTTATTATGCTGTTGGGTGCATTTCTCGGTTTGGGAATCATCCTTAAAAGTAATTCATCTTCAAATGCTGCCTCTTGTCTGAGAATCTCGCAAATCATAAGGTTATTATTCAAAATTAATTGTCGTTGCATCATGACGAAGGTGATGAAACCTACGTGTGTATTAGATCACGGTCGTAAGCACTATGATTGAATTTCGGTGAATGTAATTTGATCAAAAATACAAAAAATACTGCGTCTAGACGCATGCAGAGAAAACGGGCGTACGTTGTGTCTTGACGCTGCGTCTAGGCGGCTCGATTTTCTGCGTTTGGACCCTGCGTCTGGACGCTGCAGGGAAAACGTACCTTAAACGTTTCAATAATAATATCATAATAAAATAATAATAATAATATCAAAACAAACAACATCCATATCAACATAAAAACAAAAATTCCACCAGAAAGTATAAAAATAGAACATGTCATATTTGGAATAATATTATTGTGTGATAATGTTACGTGCCCAAATATATGAGTATGCGTAATGGGTCAATCTTATTTCTAGTTTCATATAATACCATTGAAAACAGTACTGTATGAGCAGTAATGCCCGATTTCGTTGGTTTTGTAAATTACTGTTATAGCAGTAGTGACCAATTACATAAAAATTGAAAAAAATTGAAACTACTGCTATAGCAGTAACTGTCCGTGAACGTGGTAATTGGTCATTACTGTTATAACAGTAACAGTATAAAATAAATTCAAACCCTATGATTTATAACCCATAATAATAACTGAACTTGAGTTTTATTTTAAAAATCAATATCTAAGTATATGTTAAACTACTATAATAGGTATTGTATACTCATCAATGGCAATGTAATAACAATTCTAAAAATAGCAATATTTATAGATGATAATATAATAATCAAAATATTGATAACATAGATGGTATATACCACAGATTTAGATAAAAGTTATTACTGGGGTATCCATTAAATTCTTATCTATCAATTTCCCAACAATAATTTTTTAATTAATGAAGAAAACTGTAAAAAAAGCATTACACGTTTTTTAATTTCGTATTGCACACTTGGCATTTCGTACTACACACAATGTTAGTCACTGACATGCAGTAAGCAATTAATCCAATCAACTTTATTTGTTAGTTTGTTATGTAGTTATAATAATTTGGTTATCACTTATCAAACTAAATTTATGCAAGTTCATACAATCATATATAAATAAAATAAAACAAGTATTAATTTCAATTTTTGACAAAATTAAATTCTTTATTAATATTTAGGTGTTATTAAAACTTTAAATTAGGTACAGAAATGATTAATTATTAACATTAATAAATCCGATCATTTATTATTTATTATACCTTAGTGGCTTAGTAGGTATAATTTAAGAGGTAACATAAGAATTTTAAGTTAGGTACCTATTGTTACTTAATACTGTATATTATAGAAATAAGGCAGGTACTCATATCATTTTTATAATTCATGAAGTAGAGGTATAAATTTGCTACATCTTGGTATATATAAACATTTATTTTTTAAACAGTCCATGTCAATTAATTTTGAAGAATTATGATTATTATTGTTAATATAAAATTGTTTAATGTAGTAAGATGAAATGGGAGCTTGATACATAATACAATAATTTAATGGAGTTACAATAAGATGTATTTATATTAAATTTTGTGATGTCTCGATGAGTACACAATAAGCTCCCTAAAGCGGTCCATACACGATCAATATTATTGCTCAATATTTACATCAATAAATGTTTCAATTGAATATTACTCTACGTTATTTGGCTACCGGAAACACATTCGAGGACCTGAAATTTATCAGTGCGATATCTCCTCAATCCATTGGAAAAATTGTGATTGAAACTTGTGAAGCTTTAATATATTGTCTTCGAAACTATATAAAGGTAAGCTACATAGTCTGCCACCTTAAACCTCAAAAGGGTATCTCCAAATATTGAAATGTTGGTAAAATTACATAACAAGTTGTTGTTTTGAGGTTAGCGCGGCAGTATTATACCAAACCTTTTTTCTTATCAAAGTAGTAAATTTAAAAACAATAATAATAATGTTTAAATAGAACAATATATTTA
Source organism: Macrosiphum euphorbiae (assembly GCA_949089665.1). Taxonomy (NCBI): domain Eukaryota; kingdom Metazoa; phylum Arthropoda; class Insecta; order Hemiptera; family Aphididae; genus Macrosiphum; species Macrosiphum euphorbiae. Next base: position 2,606,796 of record CARXXK010000002.1, on the reverse strand, counting down.
AATAGGTACCTATAAAAAAAAGAGGGCTTGATAATAAATACATTTTTTTGCGTTAGAGATTGCTTTTATAAACTTTTTAGCTACTAATAACTAATAAGTTATTTATTATAAATTAATATTATTATTAGTAGGTAGTAGATATTATTAGTATCGTAAATATATAAATTTATAGCACAAAATAACATTGAAATTAAAATTAGAAAAATTGAGAAACGCAGTTGCCGTATCTATGTTCCCAGATGGTTCAATTTGTGTTTGAATAGAGTAGTTTTGATCTGCTATACTTGTCATAACCCACGAAGACGGACTTGGTGTAGGAACTGGTGTACAACTGTATGGAGTACTCACTCTGCTTGAAATAGTATTGATTTGAATAGAATCACGGTTCAATGTACCCAATTGTCCTTCAAATAAAATGTCAGCTATCCCATTTTTGGCAAAAATTTGTTGAGATTTATTCATTTTTAATAATTCATTAGCCCATGTTTTAGCTATTTGTAATTCTTCACTTTCCGGTTCGCACAAACGTTTACAGGCTAATGATATAAGTTCATCACGTTGATCTGTACTTCGCTTAGCTGGTTTCTTTTTAACAGTTTGAAAATCTGTACCATTATCCTAAAATAACAAATCCAAAAATAAAATAAAATAAAATCTAAATGATGTATGATTTTGTATAAAGCTAAATAAGTATTTTTTATTTGAGAACCTAATTAATTATTATTAATTTTTAGTTGCCAAAAACTTTGCATGAATGGGAAACAATCGCTGATGAATTTGAAGAAAAGTGGGATTTCCCACGATCTATAGATGGAAAACACGTGACAATAAAAAAACCACCAGACTCTGGATCATTATAACTACAAAAATACATTTAGTATTGTGTTATTAGCTTTAGTAAACTCTAATTATGATTTTTTTTTATGGTGGACGTAGGATTAAACGGAAGAATATCTGACGGCGGAGTATTAGGCCACTCAGATTTTGGAAAAATGATTGAAAACCAATCACTAAACATTCCTGAACCTCAACAGCAGTAATAAGATTCTTCCATAAGTTTTTGTCGCCGATGACGCTTTTGCTATGAACAAAATTTGTTAAAGCCTTATAGCCGTGTAGGAAATAATTTAACTGAAGAACAATGAATATTTAATTATAGACTTAGTCGAGCGGCGTATTGTTGAAAATGCGTTTGGTATACTCGTATCTAGACTTGGTGTATTACAAAAGGATATACTTTTATCTCCAGAAAAAGCACAAACTATTGTTTTAGCTTGTTGTCATATACATGATTATTTAAGATCAAAAAACTTAAAAACATATACTGATTATACTGGTCAAGGTTCTGTAGATTTCGATAATCACGAGACAGGTCAAATGTATAACGGAGCATGGCAGAATTAAAATGATCAATTATTAACATTACAAACTACTACCAGCAGAAATCCTTCGGATAGAGCTAAACAAATCAGAGACATGTATGCTATGTATTTTAGCAACGAAGGTACTGTACCGTGGCAAAATAATTATGTTTAAACTAAAATGTAAATAAAAAAATTAATTAATTAATAATTTTCATACCTCTCCAACAGTTTCAGTGATTTCGTCTATTTGATCATCAACATTGTTTGTATTTGCGACTTTTGGTGGTGGAAGGATTTGTAAAGTACTTCGTGATTTTGCTGGTGTTTCTTGGTCCCGGAGAAAATGCATTTCATTAAAATACCACAAGTGTGACTGATAAATATCTTCTAAACCAGCTCCAGATTTATACGAATCATTTACTGTTTTAAGTTCTTTTCTATAATTTGTACGTAAAGAATTAAATTTTTTTTCTTGCTGTAGGAAAATATTTCCGACTGTTCTTGATATTTCTTCAATAAAACATCATATGCGTGATTTTTCTTATTTCTGTCCATGTAATCGTCAGATTTGATTTCCCATAATGCTGAATGATCACGATAAACTTGAATACATTCATAATAAAGTTTCGTTCCTCATTTCTTTCGGAAGAAGAAATTTTACATACGGTTTTAAAATATTTCCGTACAGAACACGTGTACACGCACTTGTTATCGTGACAAAAACAAAAACTATACAGACGGAATATTGTCAATAGTATTGATAAGTGCCACAAATAGCACAATAATATTGACAATCTGTCAATAAATATCAAAATAATGTTGATGGTTTCAATATATTGAACACGTCTTCAATATGAACCATACACTGTCAATATTATTGTCAATATCAAATATTGAGCAATAATATTGATCGTGTATGGGCCGCTTAATAGGTTGTGGTTTTTTTATAGTTTCTATATATTTTGTCGATGATTATCTCACAACGACGAGATGTCAAGATATCTCGAGGATATCGCATCCGACGATTGCATTCTATCTACTTGATAGATCGATACGACTCCGCATACAATAAATCGTTAGAAATCACTTTGTTACATCTCAGAGAATATAATTATAAACACTTTTTTCATAATATCTATTTAAAATCACATAGTAGTAGTTATGCGATATCACATTCGAGACTTAAAAATACATTCCTCGAGATATCGAAATCACATTTATGCACACAGGGCTGTTAGTGATAGACACGAATTTTTACTATTCTAAATGATATAATTTTAAATGAAAACTATGATAACGGGCTTGTTGTAATAATTGGTGATATAAATTTAAATATTGTAGGAGTTGGTGTTACTGATCACGAGTATCTAGATTTGCTTTCTGAACATGATTTTAGGTCGTTTATAAACGTATTTACTAGAACACAGGTCTTAAACACTCTTGTCTGGACCATATTTTTATTAAATAGGACATAGGTTAACTGCAATCGAAACAATAAAATAAAGGCTGGAGTTATTCAAACATGTATAACGGATCATTTTTCTATTGTACTGAATATATGAATATTGTTAATAAAATAATTAAGGCTGAAAACACACTAAAATCAATTGAATATCAGAATATAGTATGTTAAAAAAAATTATTTACAAAACAAAGATGGCAGGAAGTGTAAAATAATAATGATTTAAACACTTGTGTAAGTTTATTTACTGACAAAATAAACAATATTATTGTCAACTCAATCTCATTCATAAACGTAAATTTTAAATCTAAATGTCTTAAGAAGACCTGATACCCGCATGTGTTGTCTCCGTCTTACAAGTACGTAACATTGCAAATTCTATGCAAAGCAGAACACGTGTAGCTGCGTTAGCTTAAAAAGTAGAGTGAACTGACCTCTTATAAAATCTAAAGGTATGATTATTATCTAGACTTATCTATTTTAATTTTTAATCGAGTTATGAGTACTTAACATTTTCATGTTTTGCTGAGAGCAAAATTTGCTATGTTATGCACTTGTAAGACAGGGATAACACATGCGGGTATCACGTCCTCTTAAAGAATGGATGACTCCTAGTTTACTTCGTTCTTTAAGTCATAAAAATTAATTTTCTAATGCCGTTAAAAAAACCCCCAAATAATACTAATCTAATATCCCACTATACAAAAAAAACTTTACGAGAATTCTGAAATTGCCAAAAGTTGAATTTTATAAAAAAAAATTCTCAGACGTTTCATATAGACCGAAGTTAACATGGAGGGTTCTTTTTATTCAAGAGGGTTATTAGAGAAATGTTAGACAGAAATAAAGAATCTGTAAAGGATGAAGTAAACGCAACTAAAATCAATAATAATATTTTTCAAACAAATACAAATCCGAACAGAGTAGCAAATGTTTTTAATGATTTTTTTTATTAGTGTGGGTCAGAATCTTTCCCAGGTAATTGACTCTACTACTTTAATACACGAAGCCCTTACTCCAAATGCCTGTTTTGAAAACTATTTCAGTACTAAAATCGAAAAATCAGAGGTTACCCGCATTATATTAAAGTTAAAGGAAGATACTGCGGCAGGTTTTGATGGATTTACTACAAACATTTTTAAACATGTAATAGAACATATAATAGATCCTCTAACTTATATTTATAATTTACTAAATCTTAGATTTAAGCCACAGGAAAAACCACTAAAAATGGGATATTAATTTCTAACGCTGTGTGCCTGTGTTTATCACCATAGAAACGAATAAAAAGTAATAATACATATTAATAATAATAATAATAATAATAATAATAATATTAATTTAACTTACAGGATTTTTGTGTCTGTGTACATGATAAGTAATCGAAAAAATGCTTCTATTTCAAATTTCAGTATCTTGTTCGATGGGAAAGTGAATATTGATGGTTCATTTGGAAGGTCAAATTTTAACATTCCCAATAGTTTTCAAAAGCGCAGGGAAAGACCACATAAAAATTAAGGAAAAATGGAAATTTTTACTCAAAATCGGTTTTCTGAAAAATCTATTTTGGTTTTTGTTGTTACTTTAAAACAAATCGTGGGCTGAGAGTAAAAAGGTTCTAAGTCAAAATATCTAACTTTTCAGGAGTGCATTTTTAAGGTTTGTTATCAAATATCTTTTTATCATATAGGGATAATTGTTTATAATTGATATCAAAAAATCAAACATGTTTTCTTTCACAATATTACATGAAAATATAGCATCTCACTATTTTAGTTAGTTCTTAAAAAATAAAAACACCACAAAAAACAGTTTGGAGTAAAAAGGTTCTATACAAAGGACTGTTTTACTCGCTAAAAATGTTTTATTTAATAGATAGAACCTATATACCCTATAGCAGATTACACAATTTTGACCAGTCAGCCAAACAATATTTTTTTAACTTATAAGATACTGAGCTACGTAATTTTAAGAATAATTTGTGTGTATTATTTTTTATTTAAAAGTTTCTTTATATCTGTGAACAAATTAGTATAAAACGTTTGTTCATCCTCAGGAATACATTTGTATAAATACTCTATATCTTGAATTTTTTCTTTAGTTTTTTTTGGATTAATTTTAGTTGATACAGCTCAGTTTATATTTTTTAAAGATCGTATAAAATTTATATGGCCGTATGCATAGTTAGTGCGTTAGAACACAGGTTAATTTGAAGAAAATCATCTACACCATAATGTTCTATACTTTACTATATTCATAATTAATATTATCTATGGATGGGAAATACTTGTTTTGACCACGATACAATAATAATTATCTTATCGACATTTTGATATTATTGTGTTATTGGTAGTGATAGTACTCTTTTACTCTTAATAATGTTTTTGTAATTTAATATAGAACCTTTTTATCCTCAAAAAAGTTATAGAGTAAAAAGGTTCTATCTAATACATTCAAAAATAATGAATATGTTAATTTTAAAGACATAGAACCTTTTTGCTTTGTGTATATCATTTATTATTACTCATATCAAACTAATTTCTAGCATAAAACATGCGCCATCGAAAACTTATAAGGAATATTTGAAAAAGTGAATTAAAAAAAAAAAATCATAGAACCTTTTTACATGACATTTTCACTGGTTGTTTATATGTATTTGCATTTTCAAAATTTTTCGATTTGATTTTAACTGTTAAGGAACATTTTCAGTTTTTAAATTTATTAGTGTTTTTATCAATGAATGTCAATAAAACTTTATTTGTTTGGTAAAAAAGCTTGAAAATTTAATACAAGGCTCATACAATATTTTTACAATGACATTTGAAAAATTTTAAAAATCCTTTGTCACAGTTTTTATTTATAAGTATTTAAAGTTCAAATCTTGACGAAATACGGAAAAATCACGAAAATTAGCAAATTATTTTGTGTTGAGAATTCATAACAATTTTTCTTTTTAAAACCAAGATTTTAAAATAAAATACTAAATTCCTCATAAGTTTGTTTACCTTTATCCAAAAAAAAATGTCTACAAGCAAATCAAAGTAAATTTTTATGAGCGTTTGATATTCATATTTTTACAATATTGGATATTCACTTGATTTCTCATGTAACTGTTCTGTTATATTATTCTTATTCAAAACCAAATACCTATTGATACATGAAAATTTTACTGAAGGTTTATATTTTCATTTTCTATACACCATACAACTTTTAAAATATTTTGACTCTTTTTGGATGTTTACGGACATTATCAGTTTTCAATTTCTTTAGTTTTTTTTTCTTTAAATATTACTAAAATGTTATTTGTTGGGCAAAAAAACGTGAAAATTTAATGCAAGGCTCCTGATATATTGTTACAATAGCACTTGGAAAATATTATAAATACATAGTCACACATTTTTTTTATAAGCAATTTAAGTTCAAATTTTGACAAAATGTATCAAATTTAAAATTTAATAATTATTTTGTAGTTAAAAATTTATAAAATGTTCAACTTTTATAGCTAAAGATTGAAAATTTAAAACAAGATTCCACTTAAATAGGGTATATATAAATTACTTTATTCACAATAATATCATCAAATATACGTATACCTACTTAGTATTATCCCGTTTTCGCTCAGTATCGTTTTTCTTATATAATGGTATAAATTTAACACCATCCATTACATTGGCCCACTTGTAATCTACTGTTCAGCATAACGACATCCACTAACCACTTATCCACCTTTTTGTTAATTTGTACATCGGTAGATATCGGATTTTGTATTTTTCTTTTATTTCATTTGACAAAATTTTACATTTCCTTATAGATTTTTCAAAAACAGTGTAAATACAGTGAACAAGAATCTTTTTCTAAAAACTATATGCACTATCGACGTATTTGTATACATCACTCATAACTCATAAGCAGGGCTCGTAACTTCATGCACTAAAAATGCATAAATAAGCATGCATTCATGCACTCAAAATTGTCAAAATATGCATTAAAATATGCACTTAAAAGTTCAAAAATATGCATTTATATGCATTAACATTTTAGATTCTGAGTGAAACGATGAATGTATTGATTTTACAATGATGTGTGTTTTTATATTTATTTTTTTATTTTTTTTGTGTCTGTGTACACGATAAGTAGTCGAAATAATGCTTCGATTTTCGACTTCAGTATCTTGTTCGATTGGAAAGTGAATATCGTTGGTGCATTGGGGAGCTCAAAATTTAAAATTCAAAGAACTTTTCAAAAGCGCCAAGAAAAACAAAAGAAAAATTAAGGAAAAACGGGAATTTTTACGCAAAATCGATTTTTCAGAAAATTGAATTTGGTTTTTGGTGTAACTTGAAAACAAATGACCGTAGATACATGAAATTTTCACTGGTTGTTTATATTTGCATCTTCTATACACGATAACATTTTCAAAATATTTTGATTTATTTTGAACAGTTTAGGGACATTTTCATTTTTCATTTTTTTTTAGTTTTTTTTCTAGAAATATCAATAAAATTTTATTTGTTGGTTGCGAAAAGTTGAAAATTTAATAGAAGGCTCCTAGTATATTGTTTCAAAGGCAGATGAAAAATATTAAAAATCGTTAGACACAGTTTTTTTTATAAGCATTTAAAGTTCAAATATTGACAAAATATGGAAAAATCACGAAAATTAGCAAATTATTTTGAGTTAAGAATTCGTAAAAAATTTTCTTTTTAAATCTAAGATTTGAAAATGTAATACAAGATTACTCATAAGTTTTTCTACCTGTATCAATAAAAAAATCTCTACCGGTCAGTTAAATTAAATTTTTATGAGCGTTTGAAATTCAAATTTTTACAACATTGGATATTCACTCGATTTCTCATGTAGCGATTTCCTTATTTTGTTGTTATTCATAAACGAATAACTATAGATACATGAAAATTTCACTGAATGTTTATATTAGCATTTCCTATACACCATACGATTTTGAAAATATTTTAACTCTTTTTGAGCTGTTTACGGACATTTTCATTTTTCAATTTTTTTAGTTTTTTTTTCTATGAATATCAATAAAGTTTTATCTGTTGGGCCAAAAAGTGTAAAAATTTAATACAAGGCTCCTGATATATTGTTACAATATCAGTTGAAAAATATTAAAAATACATAGGCACAATTTTTTTTTATAAGCATTTAAACATCGAATTTTGACAGAATTTTTCAAAATCTCGAAAATTATTAATTATCGTAATTAATAAATTATAAAATGTTCAGTTTTTATAGCTAAGGATTGAAAATTTAAAACAAGATTCCACGTAAGTAGTTAATTCTCTTACCGAAAAATCTAAAAAATATACAATCACAGTTTATTTTTATAGTCATTTTATGTTCAAATTTGGACGAAATTACATATTATTAAAAAACCTAGTTATTTTGTTGTGATTATATAATATTATTCGTGGGTACCTACTTGAAACTTCTAAAGTGGACTATTATATATCTATGATAGTATCAGGGTTTGTTATTGATGTTGATGTATAACGTGTTATAAGTACCTAATGGATATTGTGATAATGTGATATGATTAATTTGGAATTTATTATAGGTCAATTTTTTTTTTAATACCATAGATATGTATATAATTTGTATTAAACCTAGACTGACATACCGTCTTCGCTCAGAATTGTTTTTCTTATACAATGATATTGTATCATTGAATTCAAATTTAATAGCATCCATTATACAGTGACCCACTTGTAACCTACTGTACAGCAGAGCGACATCCACTTACCCACCTTTTTAAATTATACACTCAAAATATGCATTATGTAAAAAAAAACATGACCAAATTTTAAAATAATAAGAGTAAATCCATACATTTTAAAAGTATTTTATTCCTTTTAATTTTTATATATTTAACAGTCAAAATTAATAAAATAAAAAATAAAATTAATACTTGTGAAGTTCAAATAGCTTTGTCATCTTTATTGTTTTTGGTAAAACTCAAAAAATAATAACCGTAGATCCTTGAAATTTTCATCAAATATTGTATTAGCATTTTCCATAAATAGTAGCATGTTCGAATTATTTTGACTCTATTTGAGATAGTTATAGCCTTTATAAGTATAGTTATAGTTTTTTTTAATTATTCTCGATAGAAACTTTTTTACTTAATACAAGGTTCATTATTAGTGTCATTTATGTGAGTTCAATTAAATCAGAAAAACTATAGTCGTGGTTATTTTTTATATGCATTCAAAGTTCAAATTTAGACAAAATCCATCAACATTTCGAAAACGTTCAAACTATTTTCAGTTAGAAATTCATAATAGTTTTTATTTTCATAGCTAATATTATAAATTTTGATAGAAGACTCTTTGAAATGTTCCTACCACAAACAAAAAACCGGAAGGTAGCATTAATTTTTTATGAGCGTTTGAATTTAAAATGTTTAAAATATTGGATTTTCATTGGTGAATTAACGAAGTTTCATACATACATTTTTGATATTTAAAATGGATAATCCTAGATACTTGCAATTTTCACCAAATGTTAAAATTACAATTTTAAATACATGGAAAAATTTTCAATCAATATTGTCTCTTTTTGAGCTATCTATTGCCATAGGAATTTTTTTAATTTTGCAAATTAATTTTCAGTTAGAGATTCATAAAAGTTTTTCTATTCACAGCTAAGACTAAAATGTTAATAGAAGATTTTAAATAAGTTTGTCTACCTATGACAAATAAAAAAAGGGTTACTTAAACGGAACATTAATTTTTTATGAGCTTTGAACTTATAATTTTTAAGATATTTGATATTCAGCGGTAAATTATCGAATTCCTACTAATCAACTTTTGATATTTGGTTATATTTCCAAAATGAATAACTCTCTTGAAATGCTCACCAAATATTTATATTAGTATTTTTCATGCATGGTAAAATTCTCAAACTATTTTGACTCTATTTGAGTTATTTATAGCCATGATATTTTTTTTAAATTTTGTAATTTATTTCTCAGTTATAAATTCATAAACGTTTTTCTTTTCATAGCTAATATAAGGAGTTTTTTAAAGAAGGTTTCCAACAAATTTTTCTTAGTCTATCTAAGAGAAAGAGTTTATGTTAAAGTCACACTATTTATAGCCATGACATATTTTAAATTTGTATAAAAAATGTTTTGACTATTACATTTGATTATTTATAAAAGTATGACACAACGTCTCCCCTTGCAATCGTTTTTCGTACCTATACAATGATTTATCATTGAATTCAAATACAACACATCTAATGCAATGACATGCTCGACAACTACTGTTCAGCAGAGATGTACCCATAATTTGCACCGTACAACAATAAAAGAATAAAAGTAGATAGTTTTTTGTATAGGCAATATATTGACTGAAGTGCTCATGGTTTCAAATACCTACGCCGTATTGTAATTATAGAAATGGCTGGGCATTGATTATATACATATTACATATTATTATAATATATTTTAATCATGATGTAGAGTGTAGATGACTACTGTTGTCCACGGTCGAGTGAAAACGCGCCGAGTGAAAAGATAAAATATTCATACAAACTGCAATTGTTTTATTTAACCAACCTATGTAATTAATAATAATTAATAATTTAAACATAATTGAAGTGCCAAGTTTATATTTATAAAAAAAATAAATTTGAAAAACTGAAAATAAATCGTTATTAGGCATTATATCGTATATGTATGAATAACCTGCAATGTTATCAAAAATTTAACTTCAAATGGTTATACAAAATTAAGGTGACTAAACTATTTTTAATTCTAGAAGGAGACCTAATGAAGAATTTTTTATTGCATTTTAAACTCTAAGAAATTAAAGTTTAACATTTTATGAATTTCCAACTCCAAAATAATTATCAAATGTTCATGAATTTGACATTTTTTATCAAATTTATAATTTCAAAAACTGATAAAAAACTAATGTGAATTTAAACTCGACGTTTTTTTTAAATTATAGCGACTTATTAGGAAAAAATAAAATGTATACAATTTTCAACCTTTTTGACTATGTACAAAACTTTTATCAACATACTTGGTAAAAAACTATGAAATATAATAAATTACAAATATCTATAAATAGTTTAAAAGTAGTCAAAATATTTTTAAAACAATACCATGTTTAAAAAATATAAATATTTATGATAATTGCAAGTACCAAGTACATATATAATAATTTAATTTTTAATCAAAGCAAAAAAAATATCGTTTATTTGGTCAAAAACTGGAGTTGCGTAAATATTTTTGTGTTGATTTTTTTTTAGGTTTTTTAATTATTAAGAAAATTACGGGAAATTGTTACTCCCCTACACCGCTTGATATCAAGTGACAACTGTATTCATATCGCCAACAGATACCATACTCGAAGTTCAAGACCTAAGCAATTTTTTACTATAAAAAAATATCTTCAGACACAAAAAAAATAACAGATCATTGTGAAATCAATGTCAAAATTATTCGTGTGAGATAACTACCATTTAGATTAAAAATGTTTGAGTACTTATAGACGTGAAAATAAACAACGTAAAACCATACATTTTATTTCTTAATAAACACAATTTTTCGGGTTTAAGGCCAATAAAAAAAAAAAAACACTTTTATTATTTAAATTTTAGAATTTAAATTAACCGGATCGATGAATATATTGGTTTCACAATGAAGTATGTTTTTTTTTTAAATTTTTTTTTTGTGTTTGTCATCATGGTTTAGGGCAGTAAAACTGCTTCTATTTTCTTTAAAAGTATTTGGTCGATGAGAAAGAGAATCTAGTTGGTACATTCGGGAGGTAAAAATTTAAAATTCCCAATAGTTTTCAAAAGCACCGGAAAAAACTACATAAAAATCGGCCAAGTGAGAGTCGGACTCGTCGTGAAGGGTTCCGTACCATCATCTATATAAACATGTTGGCAACACTGTTTATATTATATATTCTAGGATTTTTAGTATTTGTTGTTATAGTGGCAACAGAAATACATAATCTGTGAACATTTTAACTTTCTAACTTTCATGGTTCATGAGATACAGACTTAGACAGACAGACCGACGGACGAAAAACGAGAATTTTTAATCGATTTTCCACAAAATCAATTTTGGTTTTTAGTAACTCTAAAACAAATGAACGTACATACATGACATTTTGACCGGTTGTTTGTATTAAAATTTTCTATACACGATAAAATTTTCAAAATATATTGATTTGTTTTGAACTGTTTAGGAACCTTTTCAGTTTCCAATTTTATTAGTCTTTTTTTCTCTGAATGTCAATAAAACTTTATTTGTTGGGTAAGAAAGCTTGAAAATGTAATACAAGGCTCCTACTATATTTTTACAATGATATTTGATACCTAAATATTAAAAATCCTTGGTCAGAGTTTTTGTTTATACGCATTTAAAGTTCAAATCTTGACAAAATACGGAAAAATCTCGAAAACTAGCAAATTATTTTGAGTTGAGAATTCATAAAAATTGTTCTTTTTAAAACCAAGATTTGAAAATGTAATACAAGATTATTCATAAGTTTGTCTACCTTTATCAAAAAAAGAATGTCCACAAGCAAATCGATTTAAATTTTTATGAACGTTTGAACTTAATTATTTTAGGTACAATATTAGATATTCACTCAATTTCTCATGTAGCGATTTTACTATTTTGTTGTTATTCAACAACTTATAACTGTAGTCTGTAGATACATGAAAATTTTACTGAATATTTATATTTTCATTTTCTATACACCATTCAATTTTGAAATTATTTTGACTCTGTTTTAGCTGTTTACGAACATTGTCAGTTTTCAATTTTAGATTCTGAATGGATCGAGGAAGCTATTGGTTTTACAATGGTGTTTATTATTTATTTTTTTATTTTTTTATCTTGAATACAAAATGCCTACCAGAAGGAGTGCTTCGATTTCAACATATAGTACCTTATCTTTTAGCAAATTTGATCAAGATGGTACTTTAGAAAGGTCATTTTTCGATTTTCTCAATATTTATTTAATTGCACAGGAAAAACCACCGACAAATTACGAAAAACCGCTAAAAATGGGATTTTAATTACTAATACGCTTTGTTTATCACCATAGAAATGAATAAAAAATAATAATACCTATCATAATATAAATTCAACTTACAGGATTATAATAAATAATAACAATATCCAGACTGACAAACCGTCTCCGCTCAGAATCGTTTTTAGTATACAATGATATTATATCATTGAATTCAAGTTGAATACAATCATTTATACATTATTGACCCAATTGTAACCTACTATACAGCAGAGCGACATCCACTTACCCACTTTTTTTTAATTTTTTTTTTCTATAGGTAAATATTAATAAAATTTTATTTGTTGGGTAAAAAGTTAATGCAAGGCTCCTGATTAAATATTAAAAATGGGCACAATTTTTTTTTATAAGCATTTATAGTTCGAATTTTGACAAAATTTAATAATTATTTTGTAGTTAAAAAATTATTTAAATGTTCAAATTGTATAGCTAATTATTGACAAGGTTCCACATAAATAGGTTATATATAAATTACTTTATTCACAATAATATCATTAAATATACTTAGTACCTAATATAGTAATATCGTAGGCTGACTATCTTTTTTCACTAAGAATCGTCTTTCTTATACAATGATATTATATCACTGAATTCAAATTTAACACTATCCATTATAGTGACCCAATTGTAACCTACTGCACAACAGAGCGACACCCAATTGCCCACATTTTCTTAATTTATATTTACAATGTATGTCGATCAATTATTATTATTATGCCAATTAAATTATGGTATAGTCATTTGGTCTCATAATAATCTCATACAAGTAATAATCAATGTAATCAATAAGTTTCGATGAATATTTCAGCCACTGCCTCATCCAAAGAAGCATTCGGCCCCGAACAACAAACAAGAATAATAGACTTCATCAAGATAGCTGAGTTCACAGCGAGCATAATATAGGACAACGGCCAACTTACCATAATTTATTATGTAAAATATCATCAAAAAAACTTTCAATGATTGTAAACTATTGTTGTATTGTAGGCTAATGTACCTTGGATTTCAAACCTTTAAAAATAATAATAAAATAAACATGTCAGGAAAAAATAAGTTTAACTTACCTATATACCTATTACAAAAAATAAATAAACAGTGGTAGTGGCAAGGAGGGCACACAAGCATGTGACACACCCAAACTAAAAATAATATTATTTATAAAAGACTCAAAATAAATTAAAACATAATATTTTGTCAGCTGTATAGTAGATATAGTTGACAATTATCGAGACAAATAATGCTATGTAGCAGTGGCGTGTCTAGGAATTTAAAACGGTGGGTCAGAGACATTTTGTAGAGGCCATTCTTTTTTAGAGGTCACGCAACTTTTTTAAAAGCAAGTTATATTTATTTAAACAAAAATGTCCTCATACCTCTTTAACTCGAATCATGACTTAGTGCTTTAAATAAAAAATATGTTATACCTACTCATACATGTTTTTTTGTGAAAAACAATATAAATAAATGATACAAAAGGTTATCAATTTTAAAATGTAAATAATTCTACGTCTTCTATGATTCTAACTACCTTAAAATGGTAATTATTTAAAGACCTTCATAATAAATTATGAAATTTTTAAAACCATTAATAATATATTAAAGCATTAACTACTGGTAACACTTTTTTTTTAAAGAAATAACAGTTGAACAAATAAATCGGTACCTTTATTTTCTTCTATAGAATACGTTTTTTACAAATTTTAAATCAGAGCATCTAAAAAGTTTTTCTTCTTTTCTTCATTTTGGCAAATGTTTCAATAACATTGTTGTAATCCATATCTTCAGCAACATTTTTTTCTATGCTTAAAACCGCCAAGTTAGACAACCTATCCTCAGCAATTGTAGAACGGAGGTATGTTTTTATAAGCTTCAACCTACTAAATGACCTTTCTGCAGTTGCACTACTTATAGGCAGAGTATAATATATTTTATACAATGTTGATAAATTTGGATATGAAGAAATCATATCATTTTCTATCATGAATTTTAACATATTGTTGTCAAATACTTTTTTATTTTTTATTTCTGCAATTAATTGGTTATAAATAGAACAAAACGACTCGTACTCCAAAATAAGATTTTCTTGTTCAACATCTACTTGATAAAATGTAGAAAGTTCTATAAGGGGTTCAACTAAAATTTCATTACTGGGTCTACCTTCAAAAGATTTTTTTGGATCAAGGATTTCAAATTTTCTTACAATACTAGAAAAATCTTCAAAGCGATATTTTAAAACATTGGTAAATGCATCTAAAATGACAAAATAAGTATTGATCCTAAATCGCTCATCAACTGAACTTATTGACTGAACTTCTGTACTTTCACCAAAATTGGTTTTTATTTTTTTACATCTAGGTTCATCAAACTGCTTTCTACCGTCAAATCCATTGCAAAACACTATTGCCTTTTCTTTAACTTCCATGAATACTTCAATTGTTCTCATAGAGTCAATATCAGCAAAACAAGCTTGAATCATGCTATGAGCTGTTAATAGATTAATTGAAGAGTTCTGTAAATAATTTGATAATATGTATACTTTGTCTAAAATTGTTCTCCACATAATTTAAAAAAAACTGAATTTAAAATTTATTATATGTAAAAGTAAACCCTGAGCTTCAGAAACAGTTTTTTGTTTTGTATTAGGAATTTCTCCTTTGCTAATTTTCTTTAATGTTTTAACAATTGCAGGTAAACTAAAATAAACTGCATCTACAGTACGTTTATGACTAGCCCACCTTGTCTCTGAAAGTTTTTTCAATGTCAAAACAATACCTTCTACTTGTTTTTTTTGTTCTTCTTCCAAAATATGCAATCTAGGCAAACTGCTAGTTAAAAAAGTATACTAGTTGTAACTAAGTGCAAATAATTATGCATTTGCAATTTTTTTCTTTAAACTTAATATAAAGTATCTGGGTAGCATGAAATAAATTTTTTAACTTTTAAAATATAAAGATAAAAATATGTACCTATACTCTATAGGTATGTCAAATGTGGCTTCAATTTGCATACTCTGAATTATTTTCCTTTCAAAGCATATTTACTTCTATTTACACCTATCTACTACATATTATTTACATGATATTTAACATTGAACCATGTTTTTTTTCACAATAGGTAGCTATAGTATTTTAGAAAATTGTATTAATTAAGTTTATAGAAACAAAAATTTAAATTATTTTATAAATTATTATTTTAATATTTTAGAACAGAAATGTCTTATACTTATTTTGTTTTTAATAGTTTAAATTTATAAAAATTGAAGCAAAATAAAGTAAACATTTTTAATGCATTAAAATCCGCCCTTCAGTAATAAATGTATGCTGATTGCTGTGTATAATAAATTGCGTTTTTTCCAATTGATTTACAAATAAGTTACTCTACATACCTTTATAATATGAATAATAAATAATTAATATTTATTGGTAGGTACTAAAACCTTAATTCTTACCTTGTAATATAGAAGGTGTATGTGTATTTATAAAAGATAAAATACTAGTATTTCCTTTAACCATCTTTTCTTTTTCTTTTATTATTCTTCGAGCTCCACCAGATAGCCGTTTTTTTTTTTCATGTCAGATTGAATGGGTTTCATAATTAAAATTTAAAAAAATTGCGAAAAAACAACAGAATTAACAACAGTATACAACGATTTTATAAAATCAACGCTTATAATATGCTCAATGTAAATACGAAAATTTTATTAGCACCCATAGTTATTATTATTATTTATTATCACACAATATTGAATATTGTTAGTATCTGCTCACTGCTGAAAATCTATAAACGTAGACACTCTCGAGGAGTGTTGATGCACGACATGTAATGTAAATATAGGAATTCCCAATACATTGTGTTCGGTTGTTTATTATTAGAGACGTTATCATTTCATAACAAAGCGTCTTATACGAAATACGAATTACCGATTACGGTGTGCCACTGTACCACAGTCCACAATATTACTTAAAATAATATTATAATTTATACTTATACTATTGTTATGCACTACATAATATTATTTACGAGTCGTAAAGCATAATATTATGACATTAATCCAGGAGGAATTAGATTACCTACTAGGTTTGGGATTTTTAATTTTGAGAGGCCAGTCGATTACTAATTCAAATGAGCGGAGGGTCAATTGACCTCCCAAACCTCCTACTAAACACGCCACTGATATGTAGAATAGAAACCGAATTACAAACTATCTATATAAATCGTATTATTATATTATGATTGTTTATTCGTTAGTTATAATTTATAAAGTGATAGACTATAGACTACCAGCAAAGTGGATATAATATGACAAAAGCGTCAAATATATATAATAAAAACACAATATATCATTTGAGCCGATATAAAATTACAATTATATAATAAGAGTTATGACATAAGCGTCAAAGTCCAAAGATATAAAAAAGAAATATCACTTGTGTTTTCTACTAATATTCATATTTTATGTATTTCTAATTGAATAATATATTATCGTAAGAATCTATATTTTTGGTCTTTAAATACATTAAAAGGTCTTTATTCGTAATTATTATTGTAAAATTAATTTTCACTTCGGTACCAATTCCTTACTAAGTATTTATTAACAATATTATCTATAATTATTTGTTTATAACACAACAAATCTGACACGCTCTATTGTAATCACATTTGTGGATTAAAATATTATACGTTTGGCATTTTTTGAAAATTTTATCCACTTAGTTCTAAATTGTATATTGTACATTAGGTATTTGGGTGTGAATTTAGGGGGTGCTGGAATAATGTATGGGTCACAGATCCGTGGGGGCCCCCACACCCCACACCCCTCCCACCTAAATCCTAATATTATAATAAACTGCATTGCATTAGATTTAATTTGCATACAAAAATATGTAAATGGCAATGAATCAAATAGTCTGTATGATTGTAAAGAAGACGCTAGGTACACCCACATGTGTTGTCTCCATATTACAAACGTTCAACATAGGAAAAACTGTTTTGCACGGATATAAAAACCACTCAGGTTGTACTCTAAGCTAAGAAACTAAAAGTCCACACCATAAAAATTAGAACTTTTACTGTAGAACATTGTTTTTATATTTCCGATATCAGAACTAAAAAAAAAGTTATTTAAGTTTGAAAAACTAAAAATAATTAATTTTTAATTTTTAAACTATAAGAACTTTTTTCATATTTATGATATCGAAAAATTTAAAACAATGTTGCACAGTAAATGTTCTCCTCTTTCTAGTAGGAACATTTGGTTCCATAACTTGAACTATAGACTGAGTGGTTCTTATTCGGGCAAAACCTTTTTTACTATGTTTTACATTTGTAAAACGGAGACCACAATGCGGGTGTATTCTATATCCTCTTAATTATATTTGTCATTCCGAATTTATTCAATTCAGCTTAGCTCGCAGAATAAATAAATATATTAATAAACCAAGTAATAACCAAAGTTATAAATAGAACATTTCGTACCCAACTGTGAACCGTAAGATAATATAATTGTTTATAACACGGACTAAGATATACAGGACTGGACACGAGATGAATATTGTGGTTACGAAATGTTTTACAACAGGCGGAGTTCGGGGGGATATTTTCCTTTTAGCATTACTAGCGCCGTCTTAGTGGATACTTATGCAACTAGAAATTTGTATGATGTGTTCTAGTTCCATAAGTATCCACTAGGACGGCGCTAGTAATGCTAAAAGGAAAATATCCCCCCGAAACTGCCTGTTGTAAAACATTTCGTAGTCAACCCTCCCACACCCTCCAACCTTGTCGTGTCCAGTCCTGTATATCTTAGTCCGTGGCTTATAATAATATGATATAATATGATTGCTGCATATTGTTTAATGTTTGACAAAAACTGGAACACTAAAACGTGTATTCACCCAATATGTACTGTTTTAATCGTGAATTCGTGAACAGTTGTCAATATTTGTAATGGAAAGAAAAATTCCGAACCAATAAACCACAATAACTAAAATAAATTGAGGGTGCTAGTTTGAAGCTTGGGAGTGCACCCCCAAGCACCCCCCTATGTACGCCTATGCTGGAATGGAATGAAACACACTGGTATCTGGTATTTTGTCGTTAATGTCTTCAACCAGGCATGCGGTTTAGTGCGGGCACAAGACGTCACCTCGATTGACATGCCCGACATTCTATTTTATTGCATTCTAATCGTCGTCGTCGTAGTCATCGTTTGTAATAATGCATATTACCTATACAACGGACATTATTTTATCATTATTGTTATAATGCGACGAGGTAAAATATTTGTGCCCCACCTACTGACGTGAACCACACGAGCCGCCACTGATTACAATAAATCGTAAAATATTCTTAGAAATAGAATCTGGCCAAACATCGTCATGGCTTAGAATGGCTTTTTAAAATGTATATATAATTGAATTAAAATTGTATTCATCTATTTTCACTTAACAGTGTACCTATACCCGATGACGATGTACTGCACTTGAAACTGCTTATATGCATCAGATCGAATTTCCCCGATTTTCTTAAACCCGTTTTTTCCTACTTCCTATAGTTGCGAGCCAATATATATTTTGACAAGTTCATGTTGTACACATTTATTTTAACTATATTTATTTATTTTAGTCAGTACCAGATATCAGGTATACCTACGTCGTCTCATTTATAGTTACGTCTTGGACCTTGAAAGTTCATCATAAAGCTATATAATATACCGGTAGTGTCATGTCTGTACGTTACATGGGTTGGCCCGACTTATAAGTTAAACATTATAACATATTATTGTGAAGTGTAAAGGTAAGTATGGTGGGTTACAGTGAAAAACGTCATAACCCCCCTCTCCGGCCACTGCAGTCTTGGACGAGTGCCATATCTACCATGTGATCCTCTGACCTCTATATATACTATGTACTTACCATCTATGGTAACACAAGTTATGTAATATTATTATCCCATGCAGATTTATAATAATTAGAATATTGCAGTAATGTAGGTAGTACACGAAGCAGTGAAATATCATTGGAGATTTCATAATATTGGGTGTCTCTATTCAATATGGCATAATGGATAAGACTATAAGAAATACGATTTTACATAGGTACCTACAACAGGCTGTACCTCCACCCAAACCACTCTCTATATGATATCATAAATAACTAATTTATAATGGTTAATGGCTAATACGAACCCCCTACATCATTATTCATTTCATAATTGAATACTATTAATAAATAATTAATATTATTAAAAATTAATCAAATAAAAAAAAATATTAAAATAATTTATAATTTTTTTAATCACCTTCATTTTTCGAATACGTATATCTAATAATATTTCGAAATAAAAACGCAACTATTACGAATGAAAATTCATAAAAAATATTAGTGGAATAATTATTATTATGGCATGTAAAAAATTAACTAAAAATAATGTATGTTTATAATTTATAGGGACTAGACATGTATAAATTTGCCAATTAAATATGATACCAACCGTAAAAACTACATGTCTACATCGTATACCATTAAGGAAAAGTTAGCTACACAGAAAATAACCACTGACAATGAGACAGTTGCATGGGACATCGGACATGACATTATATTGTGGAGCTTTAAAGTTTATTAATGTTAAAATGTTTGGAATAGCAATTTTACCACATATAACAATCCTATTAGGAATTTAAGTTATAAAGTTTCTTTGCGATAAACTAGTGAGTCTAATTCAAGCAGATCAATAATTGTGTCCATAATCGTGATACTTGACTCATGACCATAGGCTTGTGCACAGGGGGTGGCGTGTGGGCACGGGCGAATGTAAGTTCCCACACGAGATATAGCAGGTAAAAATTACAACCGGGTATGCTTACGTAAGTTTCCACACGAAAAAAAATTACACCGAATACAAACTTCCTTCCCACTTTATTCAGACTTAGGACTGGCAACTTAAATGCAGTTGGTTTGGTTAAAATTTGTTTGTTTTTGTGTTGCATAAAAAAAGTAGGTTCAATACATTTTTTAATTGAATCTAGTCCAAATATATAATAAAAATTAATAATATAATGTGTAGGTATGGTACACATATTATTCGTGTAAGTAGGTACAAAATAATAATAGTTATAATAATTATAATAATAGTAGGTAATAGAAAAAATTAAATTTTATTTGGCTTACTGCGAAAGCTCAAACCCTTCACATAGTCATACTGTGTAATTATTTTTAAATTGTAATCTGATATTTTGTTATTGATATAGTTTCCCCCCTAGTATTTGGGCTAGTGCTAGTTCTGATACAAGTCTTACTTCAAACGCTCACGAAAGTACAAATAATATGCTGACCATACATTATATTATTAATTTGTATTATATATTTGGACCAAGTACTAACTATAACAAACTAAGTCTGAATAAATTTTCGTGTGGGAACTTACGTACGGGTGTATTTTTTTCCGTGAGGGAACTTACATAATATGTACCTGCTTACCTGCTATGTTTCGTGTGGGAACTTATGCTTAACCCCGAGCCATTTTGTGATTGGGTCCCAGTGCAAAGGGCCCCTTATTTCAATTGATGTTAGATACTAGAATTAAATGTATTTTTTTCCAAAATACCCATGCTATAAAAAATAAATAATAAAACGTACAATATTTTAAATTTGAGTGGAATAACTATTCATTATGATTATAACAGATAAGTGTTTTTGACTACAAAATTACAATTAATAACAAATAAAGATTGCAATTATGTTAGAAATAGATATTGATCCAAGGAAATATATAACTATGGTAGTTAGTAGTTGGTACTAGTAATTATATAGGTACCACTGACCAATATGTACATGTCTATATGTCTTGTTAAGAGAGGGCCCAATAATATTGTAGGCACCCCCGAAATTCAGGTCTAAGCACGTCTATGGTCATGACTCGTGATGTGTACGGGGAACAACTAATAAAAAACTAGGGAAACGAAGAAACCTAGATTGGACTTTGGACTCATTGTATTAAGCAAACGTCGTAAGCCATATTATGCGATCTCCAAATAATAATATTAAATAAAAATGAAATTAATGAAATATATTCTAGAATAGGTCGAACCAACGCTCAATAAAATGTTTTAGACTTTTAACAGCTTTTTAAAGTTTTTAATCAGAAGCTGCCCTGTTTACCAAATCTAGTACTTTAAAAATTATAATACCTACAATAATACAAATAAAGAAGAGGGAGAGTAGGTAACCGCTCTGCTAGTCTCATAGGCGCAAATAGCGTTTGAGATTTGGGGGGGGGCTGAAGCCCTAGGTACTGAATGAAGCATTTATACAAGTATTTAACACCTAAAAATTGTTTTTAGTACAACATAGGTATATCTTATACTGCTTACTTAATTACAATATTGACTGAAAATAAAACTTACTAAATATTTTTTTCAAATGTGCTATTAATTCATCTACTTATAATAGTTGTCAAAATTATATTTATAATTATACATTATACACCACATAACTTTTAGGAAAACAATAGGAATTATTAATACTGTATGTGTGGCTTTAGAGCAACAAGTAACAACAAACTAATATAATTATAGAACAAATTTTTATTTAAAAAAATGTGCCCAATACATTTTTAGAGCTGTATTCGTCGGTTGGATTTAGCAAATGTGTTTAATATTATTTCAGTATCTAATATAATATCTTTTTCGATATTCAATATTGCTAAATTAGTAAATCAGCCCTGAGTCATGTTAGCTCTGACATATGTGTTGATCCTTCTCATAGTTGAAAAGGACCTTTCACAAGTGGCCGAGCTCACTGGTAATGTTATTGCCACTTGCATAATTTTAAATAAATTAGGAAATACTTCTTCATTTAGATGTTTTTTGATATTTTCAAAATTGACTTCTTTCATCATGTTTTTCATTACATTAATTTCACATTTTAAGTTTGAAGAATTGATATCAAAAGTATCCTGTACGGCTGTACACAAATATACAAACAAAAACAAAGTAGTTTAAAAAAAAAACCATTTGTGTTAACAGTACGAGCGCGGGAAGTTAAACTTCTTTTGAATGGTACACGTGAGTGAGTGAAAAAGAAAGAAAAAAATATTA
>CARXXK010000002.1:2131912-2583695 GCA_949089665.1 Macrosiphum euphorbiae | reverse complement strand
AGTTTCTGAAGCAGCTGGGCCATCACTGCCCATCAGCATCAAATCTATCTAAACAAAGTGCCATCACACAGTATATAAGTAAACCAATTTCACTAACAAAATCAAAAGCTATAGAATTACAGATCACTAAATTTATCGTCAAACATTTTTATCCTTTTTCATTGGTAGAAGAAACAGAATTCCGTAATCTGATTAAGATGCTTGCACCAAATTACATTGTACCTTCTAGAACAGGGGTCTTCAAACTTTTTTATTCAAGGGCCACAAAAATAATCAAATGCTCTTGGTGGGCCAAAAGTTTATTAACACATATAATTTTTAATTTTATGATAATATTTAGGTACCTACCTATATAAATAATATAGGTAGGTTTATATTTTTGTATAAAATATTGTTTACTTTACAATATACTTAAATAAAATAAATAGGTATAAATATAATATAATATAATTACATTTTTGAAATAATTTTTTTATCCATATTTACCTATGCGTCCTATGAGGGCCACGGGCTGGTTAAAACTTGTTCGCGGGCCGGATCCGGCCCGCGGGCCGTAGTTTGGAGACCCCTGTTCTAGAAAAACGATATCAAACAGTTTACTAATACATTTGTACGAAAGTGTTCTTGATAAAGTTAAAACTGACCTACATGATGTGACCGCCTTATCTTTGACCACAGGTGGTTGGACATACATCAACAACCAACATTATATAGCCTTAACCGTCCATTTTTTAAATTCTGAGACTAAATTGTGTTCTAGACTAATTGGTGGCATCAACTATAATGAGCAGTGTACGTCAGTTGAACTTGCCAAGTTTTTGATGGCTACTGTTAAAGCATGGAATATTGAACATAAAATATCAGCAGTTGTCACGGATAATGCTGCAAATATAGTTGGTGCTGTAAAGAAAAATAATTTGAGACATGTCCCATGCTTTCCTCATGTCCTTAATACCGGCATTCAGCGTGGTCTGACACATTTGATAACTGTCATAACTAAAATAAAAAATATAGTTGAATTTTTCAAGCAAAGTTATGGGGCTCTGTATAAATTACAGAACCATCAAAAACAAATGGGATTACCAGATCTTAAGCTGATTAAGGAGTGCAAAACTCGTTGGAATTCAGCCTATCACATGATGGAAAGGATACTAAAGTTAAAAGAACCCTTGTTGTCAACATTAGCCATAACCAACAATGATTTAAATTGCATAACTGAGGAGAAATGGCAAATGGTATGCGTGCGAGTTTCTGAAAATTTTTGATGAATTAACAACTGAGATGAGTGTTGAAAATGTTGTTACCATCTCAAAACAAAATTTATTTTATTTGTTTTTACTGGAGCATTTGCGTAAATTTATTTTTGACATCAACATGCACCGTGACATAATTTCAATGGCTGCAGAAATAAAGGCAACATTGGATAAATACTTCAAAAACATTGAAGAAAATTACGTTCAATCCCAAGCAATTTTACTCGACCCGCGTTTTAAAAAGTATGGATTTTCCAGTAATAACAAATTTGAAACGTGTAAAGTAAGCTTGGGAAGAAAACTACAGGAAATAAATGTTCAAAATATGTCAAACGAACCTGTCGAAGAACTTCCAACTACTTCTACTGTACAAAGTTCGACAAGTATTTGGAAACAGTTTGATGAACAGGTCCAGGGGCGGACTGGCCAGGGAGGCGAAGGGGCAATCGCCTCCCGGGCCCTCGATCATGTCATATTAGTAAAAATTATTTATAATACATAATATTAAATATAATGATAAAACACCGTTCATTTACTATACATATGTACATACAATAATGTCACGGGCTTTTAAATTCGAAGAATTCTAAAAATAAAATATTATTACATTATAATCACTAATCAGTAATCAGTGTTCCCGAAACTGTCTCCGATAATATTCGTCTTATTTTTATCGTCGTTTGTGCAAACCATAGAGTATTATAAATATAATAATATTACTCTATGGTGCAAACGACCTTATTCGATAAGTAATGTGTCGACGAGCATGTATACTACATGTTACAATTATATTATTATATCACATTTTTATGAGACGAGAGATTGTTACGTTGTTGTGTAGTTGCGTTAATACAATTTAAAATTTAATTTTGATTTTTAAAAATTCTTCACTAAACGTAAGTATAATATATTAATATGGTAAACTGTACACAAAATAATATTATGCAATCAATTATAATATATGTAATATGTTAAGGGATTGGTGGTGGTTAGTTTTTTCAATCAAAATATACCAATGATTACGTGTGCAAGCCCGGATTAAGGGGGGGGGGGCAAGTCCCCGGGGCCCGCGTGTGTAAAGGGCCCATAGTCTTCTCGGCTTATAATTACATCGAGTGATAATTTTCACTTTTTATAGTACCTACAAGAATATTTTTATTTTTAATTTTTTTTCTTGTTTGAACTAACATGCGATGGGGCCCGTCGACCGTGTTTACCACTTATAGCATGGTAAGTGGGGACACATAGCGTCATAGCCAGGTTTGTGGGTATAAGGAATAGGCATATATTTCGTTATCACTGTTTTTAAAAATAGAATTGGGGAAATTTGTTCATGACGTGACCGTCTCGGTCGTGGATACTCAGAATTCAGATACCTACCGACTAAACTGTCTATTATCTTTATAGTTTATTAGTCACAACATAATATTATTTCTTTCGTATGTAATGTTATTGTTGATGTGTAGTCGTAAAGACGAACAGTTGATGTTTAATGTTTTATAGTTCGTTTTTAATTATTTTTATTAATACGTAATTGGCGTTTATATTATGTCAGCTGCAAGTAAAAAATATTTAAGTGGTAGCCAAAAAAGAAAATTGAGAAAAGAAAATCAAGACAAAATACAAAAGTTACCAAAAATCGATACTTTTTGTGTTAATTCGTCAGCTGGTTCTAAGAAAGGTATTATATAAAAAATATATTTAATTAACTATTGTTAACTATTAGGTATACCATTATTAAGTATATAAATTAAATATATACCTCGATAAAAACAATTATGTATTTTATAGATGTATCTCAAAATTCTGAAATACAGAAAATAACAGATTTACCAATTAAATCGGCAGTAATTAAAATTGATAATGATGAACAGCAAATTCATAACTCTAGTACAGGTAATAAAATACGTCATAACATATTTAAATTTTTAGTATTATTATTTTACAATATTGTTAGTGTTTAATATCTGAAATTCAGGTAGATAATTGTACAGTTAAACAAATAACCATTTTCAATGTAAATTTATAATTCTATGAAAAAAGTAGAACATTTTTAAATGAAATTATTGATTCAAAATTAACATGCTTATGTATTTTATAGATGTATCTCAAAATTCTGAAATACAGAAAATAACAGATTTACCAATTAAATCAGCAGTAATTAAAATTGATAATGATGAACAGCAAATTCATAACTCTAGTACAGGTAATAAAATACGTCATAACATATTTAAATTTTTAGTATTATTATTTTACAATATTGTTAGTGTTTAATATCTGAGATTCAGGTAGATAATTGTACAGTTAAACAAATAACCATTTTCAATGTAAATTTATAATTCTATGAAAAAAGTAGAACATTTTTAAATGAAATTATTGATTCAAAATTAACATGATTATGTAATTTATAGATGTATCTCAAGATTCTGAAATAAATAATTCAAATGTTGCAAAGGGTGTATTAGTTCAGTCAGCAGTGATGTATATGCACTACAAGGATTCCTTTTACTGGCCAAGCATAATTGATGACAACTTTATATCCTATTGTATTGAAAAGGGACCAGAATTTTTTCAAAATGATAATTGTTCATTTGAAAAGTCAGCTAGAAAGAAAGGTGATTGGTGAATATAGAAAAGTTTAATAAATATTATATTAGTTTAAAATATAAATTATTATATTTATTATGATTAGTATTTCTTTGACTTAAACATTAATTATTATATTACTATTGTTAATTATTTTTATATTTTAGAAAATGATCACACAAGGCATCTATCACTAACTTCTTTTCAAAGAAAGTTACCAAATGGCGAGAAATGTAAACGACAATGGTTAATGTATTCTCCTAGTCAAGGTGTTGTATATTGTTTTATGTGCAAGCTTTTTGGAAGTGACCATCAAAAGAACCAAAGTCCCTTTGTAGGTACTGGATTTTCAAATTGGAAAAAATCAAATAAAATTGAACTTCATGAAAACAGTCTTGAACATCAAAGTGCTACAACAAAATGGTTAGTACGATCAAATACAAAAACATCTGTTAATAAAGAAATGTGTAGACAAATTTTAGTTGAAAGGGACTATTGGATTCAAATATTTAAGCGTATAACAACTGTTATTAAGTTTCTGGCTATAAGAGGATTACCTTTAAGAGGAGATCATGAAATTTTTGGAGTCAACAACAATGGAAATTATTTAGGCTTGTAGAAACTACAAGAAAAACAAGAAATATACAGTAAAAATGGTATTACTGTCTTGTTCAAAGAAAATCCATTTGCAGTAATTGTTGTAACACCCATTATAAAAAGAGCTCATCAAATGAAAGAGGCAAAATAAATAATATTTGTTGACAGCACAAGTGCAAGTGATCCTTTGAACCATTCAATAACATTTGTTATGTGCCCAAGTTCTGCAGGTGCAGTGCCTTTAGCAATCATTTTAACAAAAGGTCAAACGTATGAGTGTTATTGTCAAGGATTTAAATTAATAAATGAAGCTGTTCTTGAAAGTTTTTGTGGTCAGAGATATTCCAATTTACTTCTAACTGATCAAAGTTCAGCTGAAATTAATGCCATCAATAGCGTTTGGCCAAAAAGCAACACATTACTTTGTACATTCCATGTCTTACAAGCAGTTAAACGAACGACGCATCCCTAATTTATTCTGCAATTTAGTCTCGACTCCTGCTTGATCAAAACTCACAAGTCGTAAGTAAAATGTTGAATATTATTAAAACTATTAAAACTATTTTATTAATACTCTATTATAATATGATATATTTCATATTTTACGAATCTTTATACACCGATTAAATTTTAAATTAATATAATGATAGTACCTAGTCAATTTTTTTAATACGATTCAATATTTAAAAGTATACAATTTGACGAAATACATTTTCTAAAAATTAAAATATTTCTTTAGCATTCAATAATATTATTTTGTTGCTTCGAGATTTCTTCAATTTATGGGACATGTTGTATTTTAAATCTGTATTACATCAAATTACTTTAATTATTCATTTTGGTTTTTGAAATTGTTTAACATTGGTTGGTTTGATTCAAAAGTACCTATTGTTATATTATTACGAACAACAATTTTGTTTTATTATGATTGATTTAATTCTGTATATAATTCTGTAGTATTAATTCTGTACAATTCAAAAGTAACAGTTAATTTTCCTTGGTTAGTATAAATTCAAATTTATTACATTAATTGGTAAATAGAATAACTAAGTATTTAACTTTCAGCGTACCTAATGTGATTGAATATACAATGTAAATATTGTTAATTTTTATTTTCAAAATTGAAATCATTCATCGTAATATTTATATTGCAAAATAACAACGTTAATTTGATATAAATAACTAATTTATTGTAGTATAGTGTATAAATATTGAAATATTTTGTCTCATTTATTATATAAGCTTTATGCCTATAATATAACTTATGTTTAGATGACTACATACGTATATAACTACGGAGTTGGTGGAGGAGGAGGAAAAAGGGGTCGTGGCGATGGTGGCCATCAGGCTCGTGGTTGTGATGGTCGAGGTGGTGGTGGAGGCGTCGTGAACCGAAACAAAAAGTAAATTTTATACCGACTTACTAATTTGTTTTTATGGATGAGTTGTATCTACGTAGTGGATCAAATATAGGTTTAATGCGTCGCCACCTTCCGGAACTAATATATAACTTATGGTTATTGGTTATTACAACCGTTTATCACAATTTATCGAAACACGGCGATACACGATAATACACACTTATAATCGTGTTAGTCGTGTACAAATTGTGTACAAGTGTACATGTAAAATGGTATAAGGTATACATTTAAAATGTCGTTAATTAACTCAAATCGCGATGGTGAAGTTTTTGTGGATGACGGTTTCATGTTCTTATTTGACGCTTTTAGCTCTGACGGTTCAAAACGGTTTTGGCGATGTAGATATAAAAGAGAATGTAAAGCTCGTGTGCATACTGGTAAAACAGACTTAATTATTCTTAAGCGTATAAACACTCATACTCATGACTCTGATGCTGCTTAAGTTGAAGCAAATATCGCAGTGTGCAATATTAAAAAACGTGCTAGAGAAACTATGGAACCAACGTCTACAGTGATAAACGAATGCATTTCTGGATTATCAGAAGCATCTAAGGTACTTATTTGAAACTGCCCTTTTTTGCCCTGGCTTCCCAAATATATAGGTTTAATGCGTCGCAATCTTCCGGAACTTCTTAAAAAAAATTAAAACCGGCAAGCCAGCCCATACGGCGGCATTGCGAAAAAACAGTCCCCTGGGATGGTAGGTCGCATATTACGAAGAACGGGCACATAATGATATAAGTGAATTTCATTGCGCCATCTTGTGGTTGACGGTAATACAAACGGCCGGCGCCTTGAAAATAATAAAAGGCAATCGTGCATACAAGGCCTGTTATCACTAGTCGTCCGAGAAAATAGTCCTATAGCAATTAATATATATTAATGCATAGGTTGTAAAATAATTAAAGCATAAATAACAAATTTAATAGTATGTACATGTTTATAAATAATAACATTGTTAAATATTTTTTTTTTTGTTAAAAATAAAAACATTAAAGACAAGAATAAATTTTTAAAGATTATTCTAAATATGATTTTTTTATTATACGACCAGACACAATTATAGTACACGGAATAAAAAGTATACTAGAATGACCGATGCGCGTGACACGATTGTAAAAATAATAAAGACAAAAGAGTAAAGACGACGAGCAGTCGGCCCGCAGCCAACGGCGGAAGTGCCGACCAACAAAAGTCTCATAGAAGACGCTCGACAACACTAGCGCCACCAGCGGTTTAAAACGCAGACAACAAAGTAAAGTTGCATTCTTTGCATTAAAAACCGTTAGAAACTAGCGCTCGGGTGAGCAACTCGAATACTATTTATGGGTGGTGTACTTTATGTATAGAGAACATTCATTAAAATTTAAAATCATTCGTTATATTATATTATATTATATTATATTATATTTATACAATTATTATTTAACATTTTATTATATTTTATTTTTTTATACTATTATATTTAATTATTTTATATTTTTTTTCATATAGGTACTTAATATAACTTTGAATTTTGTAAATGCATACTTGTTGCATATATTAATAATTTTTACTGCATATTTTAATGATTTTGATTGCATATTTGTTGCATATTTTAATGATTTTTACTGCATATTATATGGCATATTTTGATACTTTTTATTGCATATGAATCCGGGCTCCAGTCATAATATACTATGAGTGGTAGCCGGTGCCCGGTAGGTAGACGCGAAAAAAATAAGAATTATTGGTATTTTCCATTTGGTATTATCAATGAAAAAATTGTTTACAATTCCAATTAGCATTTACAAAACTCTTCTAACCAAGATATAATTGTTACGAGATCAATCACTCCATCGGTATCGTCATACACTCAACAGGATTCACCTTATAGTTCTGCTTCAACATATAGTTATTTTAATAGTCAGTCCCATGAAGATACAAAATGCTCGTCTCAATCGATTCCTCAAACACAACAATATAATCTTCAACAAAAAACGATGGAAGATATATCAACCCATTGGCGTGTCCAGACCTCCATGGCTGGGGAGGCCAGTTATAAAATTTAAATTTTTTTTATACCACAGCGATCTATAATATATACCTATCTATATTTGTAACTTATTTTTGTTGTATGGAAACTATATAGCACCTAGAATTTTATCACCCCGCCAAAATTAAAGATTTTCTTGATCTTAAAATTGGTTTCTTATACACTATTACAACTATGAACTAATAAATAAGGCCTATTAACTAATGTGCTACCTAATTAGTTTTTTTTTTATAAATATTTTATCAACTATAGGACAGGTAGTACCTACCTACATCAACCTTCTCTATACATCTTTTTACAGTTATTACACAATAAACAATACACATAAAACAGTTATTTATTAGTTTGGTTAAACAAGTAATTTATTAAAATATTACAACTAATAAAATCCAATAAGTTTACAATTCCGTTCGCCTATTAACTGGTTTTAGTATTTTAAAATGTTCAATGACATCATCAATATTTATATTGTAGGCAGACTCCTGTTCAATACTTATTGTTAATAACGCATCCAACCGGTCTTGCTGCATTGTGCTCCTAAGTTTTGTTTTAATAAAACTTAACTTTGAGAAAGTTATTTTACAGGAACAGCTTGTTACCGGAATAGTCACAAATTCTTTTAGAATTTTAAATATATTTTGAAATATAATATCTCTTCCAATCCCATAATCAGCCAACCATTTTATTAAATCATCACATGTATTTATGTTGTCTTTACTGATTGAACAATTTGATTTAAGTAATCGAATCTCAGCATCTAAATCATTAAAATCAACTCCAAATATATTGGACAAATTTATAAGATCATCATTAGTAAATTCTTGTTTTATCAAACGCGCAACACACTTTATCATATTAATAGCCTCTTGATTAAATCTAATTTCTATATCACTTATCATTATATCTAACATTGGAAAAAACACTGATATTTTCATTTCTTCTTCTTTATTCTTCATTATATGTTGAGTTTTATGAGATTCGTCAATTTTAGATGAAACTCTTCTTCTTTTCAAATCGGGTATCAAAATATCATTATCGTTGCACATTTGAACAGTTTTTTTAAAAATATCTTGGAATTCTTTTTCATTGTTTCTTTATGATATTAAAGATTGTTTCAGTGATGTAACAAGTTCAACAGCAGTTAATAAATTTATGTTCGAAGATTGCAGATACACACTTACTTTTAAAACTAAGGATAAAATAGGATTTAACATAAGCATTGCAAATATAAATTCAAAGGATTTCATTTTATTTAATATTCCTAATGCTTTTGCTCTTACATCGGCCTGCTTTGTTCTATCCGAAATTTCTTTTATAGCAACCAACAATACTGTATAGTTTTCTTTAATAGCACTAACTGCTTCTGCACTGCAGGCCCTCCGTGTTGTCGATACAGACTTTAAGGTCTTAAGTTTTAAGTTTAAAGAATTTGCAATTGTTTCCAAAAT
Source organism: Macrosiphum euphorbiae (assembly GCA_949089665.1). Taxonomy (NCBI): domain Eukaryota; kingdom Metazoa; phylum Arthropoda; class Insecta; order Hemiptera; family Aphididae; genus Macrosiphum; species Macrosiphum euphorbiae. The sequence continues at coordinate 2,574,355 of CARXXK010000002.1, read as the reverse complement.
ACCGTGTCTAGTGCAACTGCCTTCAATAAATGAGTAGATCAACTCAATGTTACCAAAAAAATCAAAAGTTATTCTATTTTCTCTCCCAACTGAATCTACTAAAATCAAATTGAGACAATGTCCATAGCAATGAACAAAGAACGCTTTATCATTTTCCTTTTTGAATTTAGCTTGAACTCCGTTTACACTTCCCGACATTGTTGCTGCACCATCAAAGCACATTGATAAAACAGACTCCCATATTATACCAAAGTCATTAATAACATCACGTATTGCATTAAAAATAGTCTGCGAATCAGTTGACATTATTCTTTTCATACCTACAAACTGCTCCACTGGACATTTTTTTTCATCATCAAAATACCTTAAAACTATTGATAGCTGTTAGTGGTGTCCTAATCGCTTGTCTCGTCAGCAATAATTGATATTTTTTTATTTTCAATTTTATGTTTTAACTGATTTTTTAGTACTTGACTTATTGATATAATTAGATCATTTTGAATTATATTACTACAATAAGTCGCGTTTTTTGGACCTAATTCTAAGTGAGATTTAAGGAGAGGATCATATTTAGCCAAAAGTGTAACAATATCTTTGAACAGACCTTTATTGTAACTACTTTCCTTTTCATTTTTTCCTCGGAATGAACGTCCACCAACACAGAGTTATATCAATTAAGCGTTGCATGATTTGTCTATTTTTTAATCTTTGCTGTTCTTTTTGACTGTGTATAAGTTCTCTCTCTTCATCAGTCATCTAAAACTGTATCTATTGGCTTTAAATGCAAAAAGTTTGTTAATGAAGTTATACTATTTAAATGAGTGTTTGAAGTTTGGTGTGCTTTAAATTTATTTGTATATTAGCTAATTTCCAATTATTAAATCCAACTTTTGAATACGCAGAATTTGTATAGCCAGCATTTATTCCTGAAGAATTGGTGAACATGCGACATGGAAAACAAAAAGCTCTGTCTAATTTCACACTGTACTCAAGCCAATTGAATAATTCATACAAAGATTTATTAAAGCATCGAAATCTGTCTCCAAACTTTGTTCGTGGATACAATTTAAGTTTGGGTTGAAATGGGCCTCGAACAACCCTATCTTTACGTTCTAACTGGGATACCGGTAATAAATTAGCAGGATCATCAGGATCTAAAATGTTTAGAATTCATGCATAAGATAAACAATTTCAATTTGGTACATTATACTTACTTGATTTGATCATTTAGTGTTTAAAATTTTAAAACTTGTTTTCTTAATAAATTTATTACAAAATTAACAACATTTAAATAATATGAAGTATCAACAAACATAAATACACAACATTGATCAACACAAATATTATCAGTTAGGTATAACTAATGTAACTAATTAGTTATAAAGTTTATTGGTTAATGGTTACTACAAAAGTAAAAAATTACAATATTTATTTACCTAATATACATAATAACAAGTTAACAACAAGGATCAACAACCAATACAAAACATTGACCCAACATAGTACCATATTTTAAATATTATATCTTATATGGTAAAATATAATTTAACTTTGTAAAAATATGTATGCTTTTGCACTTAGTAGCCTAGATCAGTATGCCACCAAACACTGATCACAAATAGTAAACCAAACATAGAACACAGACAAAATTACAAATTATTATTATTATTATATTATTTCTACCTATCATTAGGATATACACATGTTATGTTATTAATTAAATGTTTAACTAGATACAATGCATCTATAAACACAGTCTAGAATTGAACACAAACAGCCAACATAAACAAACATTAATACATTATGAATATTGTTAATTCATAAGTTAAATAAAACAGTTTACATAATATGTATAGACAATATTATTAAAATAATTGTATATAAATACCTAACACCTCATTTACAGTATTTGACTCAGTAACTTTTTCAAATTCTTCAACTGTATGACTACAGTGTGTTAATGGTACTGGATCATCTGGATCATTGTCACCTAAATTAATAAAATGAATATTGTTAATTCAAAAGTTAAATAAAACAGCTTACATAATATGTATAGATTATGGATAGTGGATTGGATTATATTATATTAAAGTACTAATATAAACTTACCAGAAGGGACGTACTAAAATGCAGACCCGCAGACCTGCAGACCCGCAGACCCATACGCACAAGGGTACAACGCACTATTTACATGCTGCAGACCATGATAAAGAAAATTGTCCTTATCGTGGTGCAGACTGTGTAGTTGATAAGAAGTCCAGTGGGTTTCCAAATCATATTCCGATTTCTCATACGATCACATTATTTGTCAAATATCGCTTTGGTAGGTACTTCAACCATCTATTATTACATCTATTATTAAAATTTAATATTATTAACCTAATCTAGGTTTATAAGTCGGAATTCCACAGTGCCTATAGACTATATTATTATATAACCATTTATAGCTATCGCTTATTGATTTCAGATACGGACTATTGACTAATGACTATTCACAATTCACCACAGCCAAGGTGGAATTTTGGAACAAGTATTTATAATTAATGGTAGAATGGTCTGGAAATAATTTGGCGGGGAGACCGGCCATATAATATTGTGAATTAGGTACCTAATTTTTATTTTATGGACAACTAGTTCTTACTACTAACCCAACTGTGAATATTGAACAACTGTTGGTTTCTGAATAAGATAGTTTTATTGTAGAGCAAGTAGCCTCATGCAATATTATATCAAGAATTATACTACCGTCTACCACCACTTTTTGAAAGTAAAGATTTGTTTGAGTCAAATGAACACAATTTTACAGGTATTACACAGTTTTAATAAATACCTATTCAAAATTACAATTTTTCATCAATATAAATATATTATATTATATTTGTTTTTCCAACCTAATTTACATAATTTTAAGTTAACTACAAAATTTAAAACCCTGTTAGGTCAGGAGCTTTTGGTGTATTGTATTTTAATGAATTGTAAAATTCAACCTATTTATGAACTTAGTTTTTAATTGAATCCATCATTTTAATACATAATATGTGAGTCCATTGCAATCTGAGATCTGAGTCTGAACTCAGTAGCGGACCCAAGGGGGGGGGGACGAATTTTCAAAAATTGAACAACCTTTTAGTTTAGCCAAAAATAATAATAAAAAAACCGTTAATATTACCGTCCAAGGAAAGGGGTGGTAGGAGGGGGGTTAATCTACCACTGTCTGAACTGCTTACCAACAGATTAAAAATTGTAATAGTATATACTTGTAAATAAATACATTTTACATATTTTTATAGTAATGAACTAAATAAATAACTCATTGATACTTATCTTTCTGCAGTGGGACAGGTGTATTTAAAATTAAATAATAAATTACAAAAAAATAATTAGTTGAAATATTGTATAGATTATAGCACAGCTAACTATAAGAATATACATATATTGTTATATTATTTTGAGGTATGAACTTGACAATATAAATATTTTCAATTTTGTTGACTATGATATAAATAACACATGAATATATAATATTAATATATAATGAAATATCATATTATGTAATACAATAAAATATAAAAATTATTTTTATGCTATATTTTTAGATAGCAGTTATAATGCAGAACATTAGAAATAACACATTATAACTAGTTCAATATAGTATATTAATAATACTAAAAAAATTTAAGAAAAGAATAAAAAATAGTGTGATTAGGTACTTACAAAGAAATCTGTTTTAATTAAAAAAGTTATACCTTCTTGGTATTTGATAGTTGAAAACTTGAAACTAATCAATTTTTTAGTATTTTACAATTATTTGTTTTAATAGATTGAAATTTAAAAAAATACGTATGACAAACACATTACGCTCTACAGGATGGGCAAATGTATGAATTTTCCGTTATATCGCAAACATCAAGCCCCATACACTGTATATGAAACCAATGATGCCCTGTTTTGCAATACACCCATTCAATTGTTGTTGAGGGATCTTGATTTTGGTTCTGTGGATCTGGGCATCCACTTTTATCACAATATGATATATCTGTCCAGTAATTATTGGCAATATTTGTTAAATAATCCATTGGATCTGTATTACCAGGAAGCGCATAACATGTCATTTGAGTGGAAATGTTAACACTACATTTATAAGGAAACATTTTCAGCTTTGTTTTATCAAATTTATAAGCAATAGGTGGTTCTGTATCTTTTCTCATGTAATCGAGTATTTTATTTTTTATGATGTTTTTGTAAACAGGTAAATTGCATTGCAAGTGGTATTGGTGATGGTTATTATTTTTTTTAATTATTGTCTCTCCAAATAAACAAGCGTATACACCACAGTCATAGCCATTAAATTGTTGGAATACCTTTGGTCCGTAGATGGTAAAGCGTTTTTCATCAAAATCCTTACCAAAAAAATTATAATACAATTTAAATAATTTTATAGTGAATTTTATATCATCACGATTAACTGAATTTAAATTACTGTCAAGAAACATGATATTATACAGTTTTGTGAAAACAACAATAAGATAGCAGTGATTGAACTTGCAAACAGGTAATAAAACTATGTCATACTCAGGCACACGATATGTTAAAAATTCTCTCATTCCAACTTTTAACATAGTCATGTTTGCTGTTTCAGATTCATTATAGTGGCTTAAAATCATGTCATCACATGTAAAGAATGTAACAGATTTGTCGGTATTGTTTTCTTCGTGGCATAATATTGACAAATAAACCCCAATGACTGTACCATATAAATATAATTCAGTAGAATCTTTAACACTATCTTTTGTATGATACAATGGCTCAAGATGTTTCTTATTAACATACCGACCGCAAACTTTAAATGTTTGCAGTTTGTTATACTTCATCTCAAATGTATCTTGCTGTGTATCGTGTAATTTATTATTTATTGAAAAAGATGGTACATCTGTGTGAGTTTTAAAAAACGTATGCCCACCATCAGATATAATTATTGGTTTCTCTTTAGGTATTTCAGTATCAACAACATTACTACATATGGAACTAAATTGAGTAGTATCTATTATATTATCATTATTATAACGTTTTGGAGTTGAGTGAGTTCTGCATATTTTAGTTGGAGTTATTTCATTGTCTTGCGGTTTTTGTATGAAACGTCTTTTAACAGAGTCACTTTTTGTTGCTGTTGGAATCATGAAAGATTTAATGGTGTCTTTTTCTGCATGAAATAACTCCGAGTCATCTGCTGCATCAACAACCGCCACATTCTTTGGAATTTTTTTCCTTCCAGTAATGAAACCTCTGGATTTCCTCAATAAAGTATGTAACTTTGCTCGGTCTTGTTCAATGTCCATGTAATTAATTGACATTCTTACAGCTTTAATATGATGACATTTTTTTTTCAGACGACACGTACATGTGTCATTTTTTTCAGAGAACAACTTTACCAAGTAATCATCACTTTCACCCCTGACTGCAAAGCATTGAAGTTCAGGTAAATGTTTTACTCTATTTTGGATTACAAGTAATTTTGCCAAGGAAAAGATACTGTAATCTCGTTCTTCATCAGAAATAGCTTGATTTATTTCTTTGTTTTTGAAGCAATATGGGACTTGGTCTAAGTTAACTGATGGTTTTTGATACACGGAATCTTTTGGTGGTATGTAAAATTCTATACAATATTTGTCACTCAGCTTATATTCACCTAGCTTACTAAGTCCACGAATTATTTCTTTTTCATAATGAAGACACAGCTGATAAATGGAAATAGCGCAAATTTGTGCTTTTACTTCAGAAGTAAATAAACGTTTTAAAACAGCATTGAAGCTTTCAGATGGATTGTTGGTTATTCCACTTCTATCTTCATATATATTTACATTTGGATGCTGAAGTATCCACTTACCACTGCTTAACAAGTCTATTTTCAAATGTTTGTTAAAATAATTTAAAAATTCTGCACTCCATACAGAAGACATTTGTTGAAGTTTCTGACAGAATTCTGTTTCACTTTCACTATCTAGTAAGTCCCAAATATTATTTTTATAAATTATTTCATCACTTTGTTCTGAATTTGATTTTTTTTTCAGCCAGAATCCAACATCTCTTTGTAAATGATTCCAACAATAAAACAATTTTATATCTGGAAGCACTGTTTTAATTGCTTTTATGATTGCTGCTTCTCGGTCAGTCACAATCTTTAAACCTTTGTACCCAAGTGCATTACATCTTAATAAAACAGTTTCAAAAAAAACTTTATGAACTTCGTACTTTTTTGTATGATGCATAAGATATGCCAATGGTATAACTGGTTTGCTTTCAAATAATGGATGTTTAAAAATCAGAATCGACAGGTAAAAATCTCCGATATTGAAAGTGGTGTCATAATGCAAGACTACTTCAGGTAAATGACTAATAGTTGTAAAAACCTCTGCCATATTTTTAGTCATCAAAACCACTACAAAGTTTGGAATAAGTTGCATGTTTTGAATAAAGTTTGGCACTTCCTCGTGTAATATGTATAACCCAAATACATCATCACTTGACAGCATGCGCCTTTGTCTTTCCACAGCTACAGTGTTTGCACACTGTTTATAATTCCTCGGCGCCATTACTGGTTCCTGAGCTGGGTGTGCATCAACTAGTGTCACTTGCTTCCTATATAATTGTTTAGGTGGGCCAACTAAATTATCTTTTTGACACTGAAGTTGAGATTTAGCTGTCATAACATGTGGTCTAAAATTGTCATTTTCCGGTTTAAGATTCGTGTTCCCATGAGGTGTTTCAATGATACCATCAGTAGATCCAAAATAATGAACAATGGTCGTAGAAGCAAATTTACCATCGCTCAATAATGAATATGCCATCTTTGTAAACTTCTTATCAACAACAAAAGATTTGTAATAAATACATTGGAGATATGGATCAGCTTTAGGAATTTTCTTTCGACCGTATTCACGCCATCGAAACTGGTCACTTTTCCAATCCATTGGCTTACTACTATTGTGATACAAAATCACATCTCCTGGTGCAGGTTTCACTGGAGGCGAAGTACAATAATCTTCATTATTAACGTTTGTTAATAACCGCCGGTACTCTTCAAATGGTAAGTTATTAAGGGATGTTAATAATACCTTATTCTTAAACGCCATTCCTATGGATGGATGACATGTGTTAATTTTGTAATTTAAGAAATTAGTGTAAAACTGTAATTTGTATATTATAGAATAATTTTTAGACATTTTGTTTTGTTTACTGATATCTATGTACATTTGAACTTGGAGTAACTAATTTATTAAAATATATATATAATATATGTGTTAACAAGAGTATGTATAATTGAAATCAGGTAATTTAAAATTAAAGTTAACAAATCGTTAGTTGGTTTTTAATTTTTTTTAGTTTTGGAATACGGCCATCTATCTAAATGGGAGATTGAGATTCAACACTCCAGCAAATATTCATGATGTTAAATATATTTTAGAAAAATATTATTTAAAAAAAAGGTAGGCAAGTGGGTGTCGCTCTGCTGTACAGTATGTTACAAGTGAGTCACTGTAATGGATTGTGTTAAATTTGAATCCAATGATATAATATCATTGTATAAGAAAAACAATTCTTAGAGAAGACAGTCAGTCAGCCTACCTATAATATTACTTAGTATATTTAATGATATTGTGAATAAAGTAATTTATACATTATAATTTATAAGTTATAACTTATAACCTATTTATGTAGAAGGTAGAACCTTGTTTTAAATTGTCAATCCTTAGATATAAAGTTGAACATTTTATACATTTTTAACTACAAAATAATATTAAATTTGATCAATTTTCTCAACATTTGAACTTTAAATCCTTATAAAAAATATTTGTGCATATGTATTTTTAATATTTTAGATTCTGAGCGGAGCGATGAATGTATTGGTTTTACAATGATGTATGTTTTTATATTTTTATTTATATTTTTGTGTCTGTCATCACGTTTTAGGACAGTAAAAGTGCTTGGATTTTCTTCATCAGTAGCTTTTCTGATAGGAAAGTGAATCTAGTTGGTACTTTGGGGGGTCAAAAGTATAAATTTCCCAGTAGTTTTCACAAGCGCCGGGAAAAAACAACATAAAAATTAAGGAAAAACGGGAATTTTTACGCAAAATTGGTTTTCCAAAAAATCGATTTTGGTTATTGGTGTAACTCTAAAACAAATGAACGTATATACATGAAATTTTCACTGGTTGTTAATATTTGCATTTTCTATACACGATAACATTTTCAAAATATTTTGATTTATTTTGAACTGTTTAGGGACATTTTCATTTTCCATTTTTTTTTAGTTTTTTTTCTAAAAATATCAATAAAATTTTATTTGTTGGTTGCGAAAGCTTGAAAATTTAATAGAAGGCTCCTAATATGTTGTTTCAAAGGCAGATGAAAAATATTAAAAATCCTTAGTCACAATTTTTTTTTATAAGCATTTAAAGTTCAAAAATTGACAAAATATGGAAAAATCACGAAAATTAGCAAATTATTTTGAGTTAATAATTCGTCAAAATTTTTCTTTTTAAATCTAAGATTTGAAAATGAAACACAAGATTCCTTATAAGATTATCTACCTTTATCAATAAAAAAAATCTCTACCGGACAGTCAAATTAAATTTTTATGAGCGTTTGAAATTCAAATTTTTACAACATTGGATTTTCACTCGATTTCTCATGTAGCGATTTCCTTATTTTGTTGTAATTCAAAAACGAATAACTGTAGATACATGAAAATTTCACTGAATGTTTATATTAGCATTTCCTATACACCATACAATTTTGAAAATATTTTGACTCTTTTTGAGCTGTTTACGGGCATTTTCAGTTTTCAATTTTTTAGTTTTTTTTTTTATAATTGTCAATAAAATTTTATTTGGTGGGCCAAAAAGTCTGAAAATTTAATACAAGCTTTCTTATATATTGTTACAATATCAGTTGAAAAATTTTAAAAATACATATGCACGATTTTTTTTTATAAGCATTTAAAGTTGGAATTTTGACAAAATTTATCAAAATCTCGAAAATTATCAATCGTTGGAATTAAAAAATTATAAAATGTTCAGTTTTTATAACTAAGAGTTGAAAATTTAAAACAAAGATTCTCTTAAATAATTCATACTGTAAACAAAAAATCTAAAAAATATATAAACACACTTATTTCTTACAGACATTTTAATTTCAAATTTAGACAAAATTTCATATTTAAACCAAGAATTACGATTTTAGTTATTTTGTTGTGATTGTATAATATTATTCGTGGGTACTTGACATTTCTAAATTAATCTACTATATATATCTATGATAGTATCAGGGTTTGTTGTTGGTGTATAACGCGTTATAAGTACCTAATGGATATTGTGATATGATTAATTTGGAATTCATTATAGGTCAATTTTTTTTAATACCATAGATATGTATATGATATGTCTTATACCTAGAAGGACATACCGTCTCCGCTCAGAATCGTTTTTCTTATACAATGATATTATATCATTGAATTCAAATTTAATACCATCCATTATACAATGACCCACTTGTAACCTACTGTACAGCAGAGCGACACCCACTTGCCCACCTTTTTAGATTTAATTTTGGTTACAGTATGGACTATTTATGAGAATAAATTATATTTAATTACATTTATTTGAAAATGTTTGAGATTTTGATAATTTTTGTTAAGTGCCTCTTTAATATTTCTCAATTGCTATTATAAATACCTACTAATGAGGAACCTTGTATTCAATTTTCAAGCAATTTCAAATGTATAAATAATTTAAATAGAAATATTTTGAAAATGTTATCCCGTATAGAAAATGATAAAATAAACATTTTATGAAAATTTCAAGTACGGTAATTGGTTTTTGAATACCATCAAAATAAGAAAATCGTTGTATGATAATTTGTTAATGTACGGCATACGGTTGAATATCCAATGTTTAACTTCAAATAATCCGATCCGCAAATAAAAAATCTAGGTACCTACCTACTTTAAAAAAAAATATTTTTATTTGTTATGACATTTTCCCAAGTGAAAAGATATTGACAGAGACCAATAAGGTCGTTTCAATGAACTAATTCGAAGAAAAAAATTCGGTACCTATGTAAAACTGTTTATAATTATTATAAACTTTGATTTTGCCTTTGGTGGGGGGGGGGGGGAAGCTGTATTTCTAAACAATTTTATACTGTTAAAAACATATCATCGAAATTTTCTGAAAATTATGACTTGAAACCCCCGTCACCCCTAACAATGACTCTGGAGCCGCCCCTGTAGGTACCTAGTTCCCAATTATGATTTTACGTAAAGGTAGAAACAGATCATTAAAAATTAACTATATACCTACTCTGCCTTGTAACAGGCGATTTTTACTCCCTGAAGATTTTTACTAGGAAAGTAATAATTATCGGACGTTAATATTTCCTATACTTACAGGTGTATTTAATCACTGGTGCAGTGGCGTATTTAGGAATTTTGCTAGGGGGGGATGAAATATATAATAATAGGTACACCCATAAATACGTACATAATATACATTCTTAAAATCCCCTAACTTGTTGAGGTTAATGTGGATCAAGGCGAAATAAGATGCTAAGTTCATCGATAACCTCATCTGGCAGGGTTATTGTATTGACCGGTGCCATGCCAATAAAGCCAACACATTAAGTCGGTTCTAATAAACAAAGTACCTATATAATAATTTCTACTTAATTTATAATTATTATTTTATCAATATTAGATAAGAAAATTGAATCTGTCATACTATTTATTAGGTATAATACTAAGGGCCGTATTTAAGGGTGGGGCAACGGGGACATTTGCCCCGGCCCCCGAGCGGCCAATTTTTGAAACATTTAGGGGGCCGTAGGCGCTGTTGTATATTATATAAATACATTTTTTTTTTTTTGGTAAGGATTCTGGATTTGTTTGAGTACTTCTATATTACTTGGACTTTTTGCATTGCATGACTATGATTCGGACAATGAGGCATTTACTCATTTTGTCAATCAATAATGAATGATAACTATTAATTTTTATAATTTTTTTTATAGATTACAATAATTGTATGTTGTTAATTGTTATACATTTTAACAATAATTAAAATAATGTATCATCGTGATCTATGTTCTTAACAAAATTTTCATAATTAAAAAACGGATTAATTTTTTTTTTTTTGGTGTGGGGGAGGGCGTACTAATATTGTTGGCCCTGGGCGCAAAAATTGTAAATATGGCCCTGTTAACACTTAATAAAAATTTGAAAAACATCGTTCAGGTGTAGCAGTTGATAGTAGATACAGGTGAAGTACAAAATATTTTCAAGAGTTCATGAATATATTGGGATAAATCTCTTTATCACAAACATCTAAAGCATTTAACCCAGAAGTGAATACAATTTTTTCAGTCACTAAAAATAAACCCGCGCCCTATGGTAAATCTACAGTCTTCATGGTAATTTTGTTTTATTAACCGACTATTTATCGGGTTTATTGTAAACACTCATGCATGAAAAATAATTCGCAGAAAATTAAAAAATACAATACACCATACTACCATAGATGTTTTTGTTGACCAGTAGTCACATATATGCCGCGAACGACTATAGTGGCGTATAGTAGGTACATCAGAGCGGTAAAATTACCACGGCTAGAACATTTAGAAAACAGACATACTTAGAAGTAATATCATATTGAGAAATACACAAAAATAAGAAAACTTAACTTAACAAAAAAAAAAAGGCCAAGGGGGGATCTATCCCCATATCCCCCCCGTAAATACGCCACTGCACTGGTGATTTCAACCGTGGGAGTTGTAATTATCGGGAGTAAATTATTCTAAGTAAAGAATTTGTAAAAAATATTTTTCTAAGATTTTAAAATGTAATACAAGATTCCTTATAAGATTATCTACCTTTATCAAAAAAAAAAAATGTCTATAAGAAAGTCAAACTAAATTTTTATGAGCGTTTGAAATTCAAATTTTTACAACATTGGATATTCACTCTATTTCTCATGTAGCGATTTTTTTATTTTGTTGTGATTCTAAAATAAATAACTGTAGATACATGAAAATTTCACTGAATGTTTATTTTATCAATTCTTATACTTGATTTTTCAAAATATTTTGACTTGTTTTGAGCTGTTTACGGACAATTTCATATTTCAATTTTTTTATTTTTTTATTCTATGAATATCAATAAAGTTTTATCTGTTGGGTCAAAAAGTGTGATAATTGAATACAAGGCCCCTGATATATTGTTACAATATCAGTTGAAAAATGTTAAAAATACACTGGCACAATTTTTTTTATAAGTATTTATAGAACAAATTTTGACAAAATTTATCAAATTTAAAATTGAATAATTATTTTGTAATTAAAAACGTAAAAATGTTTAACTTTTATATATAAGGATTGAAAATTTAAAACAAAATTCCACGTAGGTATGTAGTTAATTCTGTTATTAAAAAATCTAAAAAATACATAGGCACAGTTTATTTTTATAGTTATTTTAAATTCAAATTTGGACGAAATTACATATTAAAAAACCTAGAATAACTATTTTAGTTATTTTGTAGTGATTGTGTAAAATTATTCGTGGGTACTTGAGACTTCTAAAGTATACTACTATATATTATCTATGATAGTATCACGGTTTGTTATTGATGTATAACGCGTTATAAGTACCTAATGGATATTGTGATATGATTAATTTGGAATTTATTATAGGTACCTATTATACGTCAATTTTTTATTATTATTTATTCTTCGTTTATATTATATCTAATTAAATCCAAATTTGAGCTTAAAATATCTATAAAAAAAACTGTTTATTTATTTTTAAATTTTTTAGTTCTTGATTTTTTTATAAGGATTTAAAGATTTAAAGTTTAGATTTTGACAAAATTCGGAAACATTTGTAGTTGAAAATGTAATAGGTAGGTTCCTCGTAGATAGTTTATACTGTAACCAAAATGAATGATATTAGGGTAGGTACTAGTTAGGTATGTAAATTCAATGTATTTTTTTCAAAACTGGATTTAACAAATACCTATAATTAAATAATTATAGGCTAACCTAGTAACTGGCTATATTTTTAATAGAAAATAGGTAGGTAGGTACTTACCGGTCAGCTTAAAAATACTAATTAAATAAATATAATATTATCTTCAACAAAACACAATGTATGGTGGAATAAAGCCACAAGACGTCCGTTATAGTTCCACTGTCGAACTACGAATAAAACATTGTCAAAACAAATTAGTATAAAAAAAATAATGAGACATCTTATCAAAATATGTCAATACTCATAAAAAATGAAACTATTAGGTTTTTCCATCTTCTAGTCTAGACAAACATCCATGCGCGCGCTTTGATAATATAGTCCCTCGACCAATAATTTCTTCCCTGATTTAAAAAAGACAATTGTGACAGACAATTTGTTATCCAATCTGTACAATCATAAGCAGCCAGTATTTATTAGATATTATAAAAACAATAATCATAATTATTACATAATAACTTGAATTTGAAACCTTCTGCCATTATATATTTAAAATTTACTTATATGGTTTTTATACACAATGACCTCCTGAATTAAAATATTACTAATAGCATACCTACAAGATTCAACATTTTTAATCATGAGAGTTAAATATTAACTTTTTTAAACCAATTTTGGTTTCAAATTTAATTAGTTTTGTTCTATTACCTTATGTTTATTAGTTAAACTTTTTTGTAAGTAAAGTAATTGTTTTGAAATATATATACACAAGTAAATGTTAATACGATTTTATATTAGGTACCTTATTTTTCAATGATTCAAGATTAAAATTAAAATAATATGTTATTTTATAAACTATTACAAAAAACTATTTACAATAAATCAACTAAATTCAAAAGTAGATGGTGTACAGATATAAAAATATTGTGACACTGAATTTTTATTAACTGTACATTTTATCAGGTACGTCATGATTTAACATATTCTAGCACTAACATAACTTCAAAGACAAAGAACTGGGTACTTATGTACCTACCTACTCAAATTATTTAATCCACCTTATCTCACTCACCCTCGCATTTATCGTACAAAGGAGAAGGGGTGGGCTCTGTACTAAAACACGAGGTTCCACACAGTATATGTCCTGATGAAATCGTTTACCTAGTTCATTAATTGCCGCACCTAAGTTTTCAGGATGAAATCTAGGCGTGAGTGTAAAAAATAAGTATTCAATGTCATTAGACATCCCAATTTATTATGCAAGTTTAATATATTTTGAATTCCATCCTTGTATGTATTTAGGAGCTTTTTTAAGAGGACGCTACACAGATATTTGTTGTCTCCGTCTTATAAGTGCGTAATATCAAATTTACGCTCAGCCGATCACGTTTAACTCCGTTAGTTTAATAATTTGAGTCAATCGACCTATTATGAAACTTGATGGTAAGAAAATTATCTGTGTTTGTACGTCGTTTTTTTTACGATAATTTAGTTTTTAAGTGAGTTATGAGCAGGGCTCGTAAGTTCATGCCCTAAAAAATGCCTAAATACGTAAGTATGCATTTATGCTAGGCTGGGCAAGTTAATGATTTTTTTTAACTCAGTTAAGTTAAGATGCACCAATAACGAAAAGTTAAAAGTTAATTTAACTATAGGTGAACTCAGTTAAGTTAAAAGTTAATACACACTTTTTATTAAGTTAAAAAAAGTTTATACAACACTAGACTACTTATTTTTCACCAACCCAAAACTAAGTTATAGACTATAGTGTTTATACTTTATACAGTATTTCCATATTAGTTATAGATTCGAATAATTTACATTATTTACAATAAACAATTCACGGTAAATATTTTTTGACATGCCTTGCATTTATGCACTCAAAATTGGCAATTTATGCGTTGAAATGATATGCCTTAAAGAGTTAAAATAATATGCATTTATATGCACTAAATATATAAAATTATGCACTTAAAAAATGTTTACTTAAAAAAATCATAAACAATTTTTGAAGTAACATGAATTATCAATTTATTTTTTTATAGTTATATTTAATTTTTTATGTCACAATTAAAAAAAAATAGATTTTAAATTCTATTCCTGAGTCTCCATGAACTGCGTATAATTTTTGTCTTTGTCAGTAGGTAATTTATCTTACATCTGAAATTTTCGATAAACGATCGCCTTTTTTTTCGTCAAATGTTGATTCTTTCCAAAAAAAAGAATGCATATTGATATAATAATATGAAAAGGAATATCAAAATCATGTAGGTATAATATGCCCGATAAAATAGAAATATGCATAAATATGCCAAATAGGCAAAAAACCTCTAAATATGCAAAAACATGTAAAATAATAAGACTTCACATATTTAACCGTGGTACCTTGAAATGGATTTCTATGTCATCTTCTAGCATTAAATACAACTTAGCAAGATACATGTGCAAATGCCTGAATTTACGAGCTATAATGCTCATAGTCATTGTAAACGGCAACTCGTTCGAGCACAAAATTGTGAACAATGAAAACCAGGTTGTAGTTACAGTTTTGGGTGTCTTAGGTTGGCCCCTCTCCGACACGAGACTTGCTGGTCCATTTCCTCAAAAAATGAGATACCGTTTTCCTCCACTGTCCATTTTCCTCCAAAAAAGGTTGGATTCCATTTTCTTCCAAACTTTTTTTTGGACTAAAATTTTGTTCATTTTATTCCAAGTATTAAAATATTCAGCAGCACCATTATTAGTAAATTGCAAAACGAAGACATTTCTAGGTAATATAAAAAGTAAAATACCTAATTTATTATTCATTTGTTTAATATTTCTTTTTTTTAAACAGGTATTCATTCGTTGTAGAAATCGTGGTTATCACTTACTAGTTATAAACTTAAACTTCTAAACTATAAAAGATACCTAACCTCAAGTCACCACAGTGGTCATGGTATAATATTATATTTTTATCATAATTAAAGGCAGTTTCCTGTGTAGTTGTTAATAACACGTCTTTCGTGGTGATATGGTCCAACCACTGAGATACCTAGTTGTTTTATCTATATAGTATATACGTATACAGTGTGATCATGATTTATGGTAACACTAAATACCTCAGGTGCATGACCTTGTATTGAAACGGGGTATTCGGTAGGTGATAGGGAGTACATAAGTACATATTTTTGGATAAATTTCAAATTTTTAGCTCACTCGGTATGCGCATGCGCAATACAACACACTTTTTTTTAAATGGCAACCCCAGTTTTTTTCTGCAGGTTCGGGTAGATTATTTTTTTTTAAACATTTATTGTATAAAAAGTTTTTTTTTTATTTTCAATACTGACCAAGTTAGAGTAAGTCAAAAATTGGATTTATGCATAATATGGGTTTAATGCAATTTTCATTTATAACCACTGGAAATAATAAAATAAGTGCCAAATAAATGTTTAATGGGGGACGGAGTGGCCGAGTGGACTACCGACTAAGGCGTCGGTTATGCCGCGCACCGTCGCCGGTTCGAACTCAGCTGCGGGCGGCATTTTTCTTCTGGCAGTCTCGGTGTCCGGTCCGATTTGGCTCAAATTTTTTTTAAGATTTTTACGAAAGAAAATTTTAGGAAAATCCTTCGGAAAAAATAGGAAATCTGGATATCGAAAATACAACAATTTAGTCCATTTGTCCTCTAATCTATGTGCATGAGGGATAAGCATACCCTGCACACCTAAAATGAAGCCACTGGTT
Source organism: Macrosiphum euphorbiae (assembly GCA_949089665.1). NCBI lineage: Eukaryota > Metazoa > Arthropoda > Insecta > Hemiptera > Aphididae > Macrosiphum > Macrosiphum euphorbiae. The sequence goes on along the minus strand of CARXXK010000002.1, from coordinate 2,557,612 downwards.
TAATTGTTTGTGGTTTTGAAATAAAATGTTATAACTTATATTACCTATACATATTTAGTTATTTATTATTTTATGTGCATGTTTATTGCTTACTACCGAGGTTTAAATTTTTTTTCTGACCCTAGCCCCCACAAAAATTATGTACGCCACATTATTATTATAATATTATAATACATAAACTTTTCTTAGTGCACTCACCAATACACGTAATTACTCATTTGTAAAATAGGTATGATTGGTTAACAGTTAAAATAAGATATATTTTCATATTTGAATAAATAATATTTTGTTTTTTTTATTAACATACGAAATAGGTACATGACGTAATAATTCTAAAAGTTATTTATATTAAGTATTTACTATTTATTAATAATTATAAAGATCGTTAGACAAATGTAATATACTAAATACACGTAAACATAATACCTATAGCTTTTAAGTTTTAACAACATTTTATATAAACAATATAATAAATTAATTTAACATATAATTTATTTTGTTAAAATAAAAATAGTTAGTACAATACATGTTACAACTTTAAAATTTGTATCAAATAACATGCAAAAGGTCCGGAAAGGTAAATTTTTTCTGCCATAACGAAATTGACATCGGTTTCAACTGATTTTTCTGTTATAGGGAAACTATAAGTTATACAGAACTTTGCCTAGCTTTGATCACCTGCATGTTTTAACTTTTAGCCATCCAGTAACAGCTTAAACAATAGTATTAATTATTATTATTCATTTACAAATTAATTATCTTATTAATTCTTATCTATTATTAATTAAACTTTATTATAAGTAGCTAATTAATACATAATACATTGAATTAAAAATAAAAATAATACAATTATATTATATTATTATTATATAAATAATAATACAATATAAAAATTTAAAATTTACTGCGGTCCATAATTATTAATTAAATTTGAATATTAGGCGGGATTCACAGCTCAAACGCAAAGGAAATGTTGTTATTTTGTAGTATGGACACCTAAAGGTAAACATACATAAATACATAATCATACCTTAAATTATTTACATTTTTACATTGATGAAAGTATTATAGGCATCTTAATCAATGAAATAATTTTTTTCAGGAATGTTGGTTGATTTAATTGAACGTGATGATTTATTTTGGAAAGGTAAAATGGAAATACCTTTATCAGAATTCTACCTCAACCACATGCTATTAGAAATTATTTCTCCATCATATTCAATTTGAGCTTGGACTTCATAATTTTGTACTTGATTCGACGTGTAGATGTATCATGTATATATAAAACGTGTATATTAAGTGAACTTGTAATAATTTACAAATAAATTTCTTTATTACTTATTAGCAAGTGCAATCTGTATAAAAAGTATTTCCCTTTCGACTAAAAAAAAAAAAATATTGACATTAGATAACTCAAAAAGATATCAAAGCTTTTCACGTAAGTCATGTTGTTGATCAAAAATAATGATTGACGAATGGCTATGGTTATGGTAATGGCTATGGTGCGCGGTTGGAATGAATAATAATATAAAATATTATAATACCTAATAATAATAATAATAATAATAATAATAACAATAATAATAAAATATATAGGCGGATTTACACGCTGCATAGTACTTGTCATTAGTACTTGTCACTCGCACTATTACTATCTACTATTTGTTCACACGTGAATACCCTAGCAGTAGCAAGTAAGTAGTAGCGAACCAAACGTCACGATGGACCGTCGCCTTGTTTTAAAGACAATTTTTAAACATTATTCCAACGTTATAATATCATCATTAATAAAAGAACTTGAAAACGAATCAGAAGAAAAAAAACGATTATGGACAAGAAAATGGTTGCTGAGACGGGATACCCTTGGTAATTCGATTGGAATTTTAAGAGAACTTGCTACTGAAGATCAACTTGAGTATAGAAGTTGTATGAGGATAACACCTGACCAATTTGAATTTCTGTTACAAAAAATATCTCATCTAATACAAAAAGAAGATACAATTATGAGAACTGCAATCCCTGCAAGGATAAAACTGGAATTAACTTTGTCTTTTTTAGCTACGGGTAATAGTTACCGCAGTTTATCACACTTCTTTAGAGTTTCGAAACCAGCAATAAGTTTGTTTGTCCCAGAAGTTCTGGACGCCTTATACGAGTGCTTAAAGGATTATATAAAGGTAAGCATTCAGTATTGAAGAAATTTTTAACTTATTTTATAAAACTAGGATTTTTTTGTATTTTGATAGTAAAATACAAATAACTGAATGTATAATGTTAAAAGAATATAAAATATAAACTCATATATTCAACTTGATTTATGAAATAAAATGTTTGTACTTTGATAATTATGAATAACAAAACAAAATAATATAAGTTAAATTTAAATATAAAATAATTCAAATACTCAACTTGGTTTATAAAAAAAAAATGTTTGTACTTTGATAATTATGAATAACAAAACAAAATAATATAAGTTAAATTTAAATATAAAATAATTCAAATACTCAACTTGGTTTATGAAAAAAAAATGTTTGTACTTTGATAATTATGAATAACAAAACAAAATAATATAAGTTAAATTTAAATATAAAATAATTCAAATACTCAACTTGGTTTATGAAAAAAAAATGTTTGTACTTTGATAATTATGAATAACAAAACAAAATAATAAACTAACAAATCAATAATTATCTTCAAACGCCATAGACAATGCAGTAGATATTAAGTCACGATTTTCAGTTACGGGAGTTTGAGTACTAAACTCACTTGACGATGATGAATTAATAGACCCAGGTGTACTGCAATATTTATAATTCTCAATGGCCATATCACTCAAAATATTCTGAATCCTAGACTGTGCGATCAAAGCTTGGTCATATGGTATAGTTTTTAACTGAGAAGCTACACTTTTACCAAAACAATCGAATTGATTTTCTGGAGGTTCTGGCTTGTCTTCATTTATAATTTCTTGAAGTTTTTTCAATTCACCAATTGCCCGAAAAATCCCCTTTCGATTTGACACATTTTTTTTCTTAAACTGGTTTGATTCATTACTGTTTATTGTTTCTGTTGATATGTCGGGTAAATTAGCAGATTCACTAGTAGAACTCTCATGAGAGATGCAAATGACACATCAGAGTCTTGTTGTTCTGAAGATTGAATGTCAAAATCCTGTGGTTGTTGGGTGAAATCTTCAGTACTTTCCATCTAAAAAAAATAACATAATACAAATAGTAGGTATTTATTTTATGTATAAAAATAGTACATAATTTAATAGGATTAAATAAAAATATAACTAACTAGGCAATAAAGTAGAAATATTAATAAAAAAAAAGGTGGGTAAGTGGATGTCGCTCTGCTGTACTGTAGGTTACAAGTGGGTCACTGTATAATGGATGGTATTAAATTTGAATTCAATGATACAATATCATTGTATAAGAAAAACGATTCTGAGCGAAGACGGTATGTCAGTCTAGGTTTAAGACAAATTATATACATATCTATGGTATTAAAAAAAAAATTGACCTATAATAAATTCCAAATTAATCATATCACATTATCACAATATCCATTAGGTACTTATAACACGTTATACATCAAGATCAATTACAAACCCTGATACTATCATTGATATATAATAGTACACTTTAGAAGTTTCAAGTAGGTACCCACGAATAATATTATATAATCACAACAAAATAACTAGGTTTTTTAATATGTAATTTCGTCCAAATTTGAACATAAAATGACTATAAAAATAAACTGTGATTGTATATTTTTTAGATTTTTCGGTAAGAGAATTAACTACTTACGTAGAATCTTGTTTTAAATTTTCAATCCTTAGCTATAAAAACTGAACATTTTAGAATTTATTAATTACGATGATTAATAATTTTCGAGATTTTGAAAAATTCTGTCAAAATTCGATCTTTAAATGCTTATAAAAAAAAACTGTGCCTATGTATTTTTAATATTTTTCAACTGCTATTGTAACAATATATCAGGAGCCTTGTATTAAATTTTTACACTTTTTGGCCCAACAGATAAAACTTTATTGATATTTGTAGAAAAAAAAACTAAAAAAATTGAAAGCTGTAAATGTCCATAAACAGCTCAAAAAGAGTCAAAATATTTTCAAAATTGTATGGTGTATAGAAAATGCTAATTTAAACATTCAGTGAAATTTTCATGTATCTACAGTTGTTCGTTTTTGAATTGCAACAAAATAAAGAAATCGCTACATGAGTAATCGAGTGAATATCCAATGTTGTAAAAATTTGAATTTCAAACGCTCATAAAAATTTAATTTGGCTGTCCGGTAGAGATTTTTTTATTGATAAAGGTAGATAATCTTATAAGGAATCTTGTGTTTCATTTTCAAATCTAAGATTTAAAAAGAAAAATATTGACGAATTCTTAACTCAAAATAATTTGCTAATTTTCGTGATTTTTCCATATTTTGTGAATTTTTGAACTTTAAATGCTTATAAAAAAAAATTGTGACTAAGGATTTTTAATATTTTTCATCTGCCTTTGAAACAACATATTAGGAGCCTTCTATTAATTTTTCAAGCTTTCGCAACCAACAAATAAAATTTTATTGATATTTTTAGAAAAAAAACTAAAAAAAAATGGAAAATGAAAATGTCCCTAAACAGTTCAAAATAAATCAAAATATTTTGAAAATGTTATCGTGTATAGAAAATGCAAATATAAACAACCACTGAAAATTTCATGTATCTACGGTCATTTGTTTTAAAGTTACACCTAAAACCAAAATCGATTTTTTGGAAAACCGATTTTGCGTAAAAATTCCCGTTTTTAATTAATTTGTATGTTGTTTTTCTTGGCGCTTTTGAAAAGTACTGGGAATTTTAAATTTTGACCTCCCCAATGCACCAACGATATTCACTTTCCAATCGAACAAGATACTGAAGTCGAAAATCGAAGCATTATTTCGACTACTTATCGTGTACACAGACACAAATAAAAATTTAAAAAAAAACACACATCATTGTAAAATCAATACATTCATCGTTTCACTCAGAATCTAAAATAACTTGCATTAAATTACTAAATTTGTAATGTCTATGATAGATTAAAAATTAAAGTGTTCAGAAAACTTAGTAAAAAGTATTTTAGACTTCAGACTTTTTATTATTAAACTATTATAAACAATAAACCTATTTTATATATTGTGAACTATCAATATATATTATATACCTACTGAATTTACAAATACAATTTTCAATTAAAAAATTAAAAAATTAAAATTAATACATTCAAAAATGTGTGAATTATTTAATGCCTCACCAATATATTATATTTTCACTGTCTTAATTGTGGTTTATTTTCTATATTAGTATTGTATATCGGATAACCCACTCCTGTATTCATATATATCTCCACTTAATAATATGTATATATTTAAAACAATACTATATTAAGTAAATACTTTACATAATATGTTCATATTTGATTAAATTATATTTATCCAATACATATTAAACATTTAACAAAATAACATTAAATATTAATTTCAAACATTTGTGAAAGTCTATTGAAACAGTTCAAACAATATTTAATAGGCATTAATACATATTATTTTATAACTGATAAATCATTGCTATTTATTTTCAATTTTTTTTTTATTGTTAATTAAATATATTTATGTTGTGTGAATATACTGTTCAACAGAGCGAGAGCAGTAACCACTTCTGCACCTTTCTACAGTAGTATAATGATATGAAGATTTTGTACTCCCAAGAAAAATTGTTACCACATATATAATAACTACAAAAAGTTAAAAATATAAAACATCAATATTAATTTTATACAACAAGCCAAAATGTTTTGAAAATTCTATCCTGCAAACACGCTTACTAGTAAACGCTTAAATGAATATTAAATGCAATGCTACAAAATGTTATTTATAAAATACAATTTTCAAATAATAAAAAATAATTAATAAACGAAAAACGAATAAAATCAAATACCATAAACATTAAACATTACAATATATATACACACACTAATATATCATTAGTAATAATTAAGTAGTATAAATAAACAATTAACATAGGTACATGTAAAACAAAAAAATGATTACTATGTGTATTACATTAAAGTTTACTGAAATTCTTGACTTATCACCTAAAGCTAAACGAACACCAAGCAACCAGTTGACTCAAGGATGGTTGCAAATCGCATAACCTAACCTAATTTAACCTTTTTACATCAGTATAGTTAATAATACAAAAAATAATGGTAGAATTTAATGAAAAATACAAAATGTCATTGTTAAATAGTTTTAACAAAACAACCATAAATTATTAACTATAGTCGTGCCGGCGACCAAAATCCGTCCTATCTCCACTACTGAACCTTCATAAACGCTGGCCGCCGTCAACTCTGGTCGTCGCCACTTCCACCGGCGGGGCCTGGTCGAGCGTAGTGAGTGGGGGCTTTTACGGGAGTGATTAGGTGGTAGAGTGGGAGAAATTTGGGTACGAAACCGAGGATCTCCATCATTCAAAACAGATATGTTGATTGTAATAGTATTATAGACTTTAATGAATTAAAACATATATAAGTATTATACAATATAAAAACAATAATTCAAAAAAAATATATATAGATGTTAATTGTTACATTAAGTTACATAATATTATAAAATATCGAAAACAATCAAAAACAAGTATTTTGAGTGTTACATTATTATAAGTGTAAATATAAATATGTTTAGTACAAGTATACTACTTAATTAATTTTTAAGCTTGTTTATTTAATTTTTAGTCAATTTATATTATTTATAATATTTTTGAGGGAATGACATATCGATTTTATATTTTGTTATTTGACTTTGTATTCGACTTTCAAAATAAACAAAAAATTTCTGTATATTTGAATTATGTTTAAATAGTTTTGAGATAACATTTAGACAAATTGATATGTTATTCATTCAGAGATATTATTCTATACCTTTTTTTTAATGGGTGATTTTGCTTTTAAAATTACTTAAATGCACAGAAAAAATGATTCTGCGTAAATGTTATTGTCTATGTTGCGCGTGGGCCAGAGAGAAAAAAAAATAGTGCGCTGACATCCTCTTAATGAAAATAAACAAAATAAGCTATACTAATATTAAAAATAAACATTGGCCAAATTTAATTTACTTCTACATTTTTTTTAATTATCATTTTCAAACATATTTTAACAGTGATTAAAAAGTAATAACATAAATAACATTATAGTTACCTCAAGTAAAAAAAATTAAATCAAGTTTATTAAAGGTGGGTTATTGAATTGAGTATATAAACAAATTTTAATAATAGTATATAATTTATTTGTTAATTTATCAAAATATTTTATTTTGTTGATCTATTCCGTGATTCATATTGTTCCATGACGGGAATTATTTTTATTCCGATAACCATTGTAGGAAATGTATTACAAGTTTAAAATAATGTAAAATAGACTATTAGTTAACAGCATATAAAACCCAATAATTAACAGATGCAACCATTTGTTGATATATTACTTACATGAAAAGATTTTGGTGTTGAAACTAAGATTGGCGGTATTGATGGTATTGAAAGTTTAAATAGTGTAGAGGTTTTTGATCGCAGTACTGAAGAATGGCATATGGATACCAGACGCCATTCTACAGTACTTATTAGCTGCGGTCAAAAACCCCTACACTATTTAACCATTTAATACCACCTACTTAGTTTATACATATAAATAATTATTTATTATACAAACTCCTAAATCTTTTCGATTAACTAACATGTCAATTGATGTTTCCAATAAGGCAATATTGTAGATAAACCTAATACATCGACAGAAGACTTAAGAGGTGCTTTAAAAACACCACACAATTATCATTTAATACAGCTAGACCAGCTATATTAGTGTTATAATTTCTGGTCCAAACTGTCATCTGTACATTTTTAGACCATACCATGGCAAACATGGGCAAGAGGCGTTTTCCAGTTCAGCCAGTTCACAGAAACTCCAGACAGCTACTAATCATTTCACCTCCAATGGTACTTTTAATCTATTGTTAAGGTAGTCATTGAAGGGATGGAGTTCATTGTTCACTAATGCTGTATTTTTCCTTACGGCTTGGCTTTTCACATATTTCAAATTGCCTAAAAAATCACGAAATTAATATTTATTAATGAGTAGGTGGTAAGTAGACACTAGAAATGTCACAAAATATTAATTTTTATTTATTTAAGAAATATTCATAACTTATGTAAAATTTTCAGGACCTTACGAGTTGAATATTTTATTATATAAAAAATAATGAGATATATGCACTAAAAATAGCGTGAATATGGGGTAATATAGATGATATGCACTTATTTTTGTATAGAATATGTTTTTTTATGAGGGGATCAATTTAGAAAAAAAATTTAAACTCCGATACTTAAAGCGCCATCATCAGAATCTAACTAATTTACAATATTATCACAATTCAAAACATTTGAAACAACAAAGTACAACATTAATCCATAATCTAGGTACCCCAACGGGTTATGATTGGATCTGGAGGTAAAGGGATATCCAGTGCGTAATTTTTGAAAATTTGTATTCGTGATGGTATCTTTTTAAACATTTTTTTTTACATTAGCTACAATTTTATTAACAGTACCAAATTGTATCCGTACTTTCTCCAAAACTCTATAGAGGCCATGAGCTATTGGTAAAAATAAATCTTTTTTTATTGAAAAAAAATGTCAAATAAGACATTAAATCAGAACAAATTTACAATTAATACTCTGTATAGTATAAAAAATGTATTTGTTGTTGATTTATATTAAATTATAAACATAATATGAATTAATATGCTTGAAATCTTAAAATATGCAAAATCATATCAATTTAGCAAAATATGGAACATATATTTTTGTATTTCAATTAAGTATCATGAAACAAATTTGTATTAAATCAAGTTTTTGAATATGTGGCTTCCTAAGAAATATACAAATGCATGTGGTTTTGAGACCTATAATTATGTATAAGCTAGTAAATTCAGTATACCTATTGTTTGATATTTTAGATGTGTACAGTAACATGGATAATAATTGTTTACTTAAAAATTTCACTATACCTAACATACAGTGTCAGTAATGGATATGAATTGTCTGTCTTGAATATTTAGTTTAATTCAAACCTGTAGTAAACAGTATAAACATATTATACTAACGTCGTCGGTGTCTTCGGTTCAACGGTCAACTTCTTCTTGAGTGGCCAAATTATGATATTCAACGTCGTGTTTGAGTGTTACCAATCTTGATTTGTTTTTGATAAATTTATGAAATATTTATATTCGCAACTTTATCTACTATCGAACTATAAGCTCGTTTTCGCGGAGGTAAGTACCTAAATACAACTTCATAATTCGTAATATATTTTTAGTATCAGTAACTAAACCGTTTGCGTTCGTTCCCTATCCCAAAACCCGTATATGTCTGATGCACACAGGACAATTAACAAAAGAAAACAATCATTAACTAACTTTCACCAACATAGACGGGACAATCTAAATTATTTTTAAAAACAAATACGTGGCTGCTCGAAGCATTATGACAAAATAAATAAGTGTGAGTACGTGTGACAGCAACTTTGTGATACGCATAAAATGGCTGCCGTCTTGCTCCCTATCAGTACGTTTGTTATCATTCACAATTCATGAGTTCACGACTGTCTTTAGTAGTTGGTCTTTACTTTTTTTTTATAGTTTAGACCGTGTGATAAAATTTATAATTATACTCTTATAATATACATATTCATGACAAAAAATTAGTATGTTATTCTATTAAACAATATAAAACATTTTGTAGACTAACAAACATGGGTATGAAGTTTGAACACAGAACACTATAAGACTGGATAGGACACGCCTAATAACATCACAAAAAAAAATAAATTAAACAATACATAAAACATTATACATTATAATACACCTTCCTATTAATTGATATTAATAATTTTCACTAAAATTGTATTACATAATTTTTTTTTTTAATGAATAATTGCTTATAATTTTATATTTGTCCATAAAAATTTGTTATTATTACTTGTAATTTGTAAATGTAGGTTACTAAGACTGTTTGGTTACTTACGACCCTTTTTTTTTTTTTGTATTTTGATGTTCTGTTTTATTAAGTAATACCTTTGCTATTAATTGATATTAATTATTTTCACTAAAACTGTATTACATAAAATTTTAATTACTTGTTATTTTAATTATTTTTTAATTTAACTATTCATGTATTTTTTAATATTAATGTAATTATTTGTATTGCTAATAATATATAATCAAATATGATCTCTTATTAGAAAATAATTTATTTTTATTTATTACTATTTTAGATTCTGAGTGAAACGATATTGATTTTACAATGATGTGTGTTTTTTTATTTTTTTTGTGTCTGTCATCATGTTTTAGGACAGTAAAAGTGCTTGGATTTTCTTCAACAGTAGCTTTTCTGGAATCTAGGACAAAATATCCAGGGACAAACTATCCAAATGTATCCGTTTTTATGTAAATTAGTAGATTACACTTTACTTACTAATAAAATTAGCTCAAATATCTCAAATTACTAATTACTAATAGTAAAATTAATTACATCAATAGTAATAATATCACAAAATATACTGCACACACATTAGTCAAATAGTAAAATAATATACTACACTATTTTCCAAAAATGTAGAAAATAGTTTTTAAAAATTTACTAATTACTAATAGTAAAATAAATTACATTAATAGTAATAATATCACTAGTTATACTGCACATTCATTAGTCAAACCCAGCCAAACATAGATATTAAATCTATTGTTATCGAGTTCCAATTTCTTCGTATTCCTTAGAAATTCTAATTCTATATTTTACTCATATAGAACCTCACTCACACTAATAATCATTTATGACTAACACACAGATTACGGACGGCGACGACAACATTAGAAATTGCCTAAATTATTCCCTTAAATAATAACCACTAAGGAGGCTAGAGCCGCCTTAATAAAATATAGATATACACCGATCATGTAGATGTATTGCAATGCTAAAATTAGTATTGTAGGTATTTTACTTTACACTAGGTAATATTATTATTATACTTATTATTAATAATTGATCAATAATAATTTTATTTTGTGATCATTTCAAATTTTAAGCAGAATGTGGGTATCCTGTTGATGGTTAGCGAATACAACGCTGATACATAGAAACGTTTATTAGTTAATTACTATTTACTAAGAACATTTAAAATATGAACTTGATATATTTAATGATTTAAGAGTGACAAATATATATAGGTATATTTATAAATTATAAATTATAATACTAATACATATTATAAGTAATAGTTAAAATAACTATTTTGAAATTGGAAAATGTAAAATACCTAATTAACATTAATTATAATTTATAATATAAAAAAATTTTAAAATGTTATATAGATAAATTTATCTCTGCCATATATAGCTTTTTCATCATGGATAGAAGTATAGAACCAAGTGTTCACATTCAGATCCTAAAAAAAAATGTTTTCATATAAATATTATAATACCAATTACCAATAGGATAAACTCAAATAAAAAGTATTACAGTAACTCTAGCAAATACTTCAAAAATATCTATATTAATAATAGGGTAATATTTGGACAATAATATTTTTATACATTGAAAACGCAAGTGACCGAAAACAATGTTTATGTTTTTTGGTACTCGAGTACTTCCTTTACAATATTTTTGTACGTCTGATGACGTCAAAGCCTTACTTGTACCACAAGAGACGCTGACAGTAGTGATAAAGACAACAATTTAAATAATTTTTTTACACGGTATTGTAATTATTTAAAATACACAAAATCTAGTACCTAGTGATATAAATGTAATTTATTTTTCAAACAACAATTATTAAAATTGAATGTATATAATATAGAGTACCTATTATGATTCATACTAATTATTATAAAATAATTATATATTCTCAACTAGTTAATTGAAACCTGAAATTTCGTATAATTTAGTTTTTCGGGTATATTCCAACTTATAATAGGTAGTAACATTATATTTATACATTAAAAACGCAAGTGACCAGTTACAATGTTTATATTTGTTGGTACTTGAGAACTTCCTTTAAGATATTTTTGTATTGGAATTTTGGGAATTGTGTAATGTTGAGTAATTTTTATTCAGTCTTTGAATTAGTTTTAAATGAAAATAATATAGCAAATTATAATAAATCTTCAATTATTTGATCTTCAAAAAAAAAATATATTTATAATATATAAACATTTTTGTATTGGTTCAAGTTACAAAATCTATTGCCCAAATTAAAACATCAAATGTAAAAGAAAAAAAACCGACCCAAGTGCGAGTCCGACTCGAGCACGAAGGGTTCCGTACCATCATCAGCTATGAACATGTTGGCAACATTGCTTATATTATATATTCTAGGATTTTTAGTATTTGTTGTTATAGCGGCAACAGAAATACATAATCTGAAAATTTCAACTTTCATGGTTTATGAGATACAGCCTAGTGACGGACGGACGACGGACAGCGGAGCCTTAGTAATAGCTTGTATATTAATATTATAGCTTATACAAATATTAACGAAAGCCATACACACAAATATAACCTAATAAAAAAGTACCTTGAATTGTACAAAAAAGATATTAGAATAGTATATACTAAATAGCATTATAGTAATATTTTAATGTAGTAATTCTATAACCCTACGCTCAAAGCTCTAACATTCAAACACAACGATGAATAGTGAAGAATAATACAAGTTAAAGAGAACGTGTAGTGTCATATTGTTATCAGTTGAAGTTGTGAGAGTTCGGAATTTTTTAAGACTCCAAAAACCACCAACATACCGAGGGGGACACTCAGTTTGTGACTTACGAGCCGCACCGGAGATTTACATCGGTGGAGTTCGTAGGCTTTAGTACACGCATAGACGAATGAACGTCGAAAGTTTAAAATAATAATGGGGAAAGAGAGGTAAAGCTAACTAATGTAGTATGAAATAAGAAATAATAAGATAGTGTTTTTACATAATAATAAGATTTTTGTATTTTATAAGGCGTAAATAAGTTAAATAATAATTTTGGTGACAATTACTGAATTACAATTAAAATAATAATTATCATAATATACACTGAGAGACATCTTACAATTTTTATAAAGTAGAATAATAATAATATTTTAGGCACATTAGTGAATAATAATTTTAGTGGCAAGTATGGAAAAAAGGAGGAATAATATTTAAGACTTAGCCAGAAGCAACACATATTTCAGTTCTCGGTATAAATCTAGTTTACGGCCCAAGCTCGTTTTTCAATTTATATTTTTTTCAAAATGTGTGTTTTAAGCAGCTGAATTTGAATATGTTTGAAAAAATTGTCGTTCTTTTTTATTACGGAAGTTATACCAAAAAAACCGGAAAACAATTGGTTTTTTAAAACATTGTGGTAACCTCGATAAAAATAACAAATCCTAAGTTTTGAAGATTTAGTTTATAAAAATGACTAATAAAAAAAAATTAAGTTGGTCCAAAAAAAATTAATATATTTTGATAACAGACCATATTTTTATTATGTTATTATATAAATTGTGTATAAAATAGTGTAAATCTTTATTTTTTTGTATTTAAAAGAAATTATACATATATATTACAGTGTAAGTCTTAGTTCAATCATACTTTTGTATTTTATAGGACTCAATTAGCCACTTACCCCACCCGCCCTTACCAAATGTCCAAATACATTTATAATTATTGGTTTTGAATAACTATAATTTATAATACAGTCTTACTAAGAATATAAGAACATTTTTTTCATATCATAAAATGTATATCCAATTCCAACATTAATACACTATTCATTATCAGTGTTTGTAATTATTGAAGATTAAAAATCAACAAACCAAAGGCATAAGAGGAACGTCGAACGTGACATTTACTGAGTGTAAATGAATACTAAACAGACCTATAAAATATAAATCACAAGAGTGGCACTTTTAAAAATGTTTACACTTCAGTAAGAATTTGGAAATTTTAGAAATATTAGAAAAACTTGACAAGTTGAATATGTATTAAAATATATAATGTATATTAAAAAGCATATTTCTTTACTCATTTAATTTCTCAGGTATAAATATATTTATTTAAATATTTATTGATAGCCATATATGGTACAATAGTCAATAAGTATATAAAATGTATTAAATATCAGAAAAAGGCAAATGGTTTAGCAGTAACTATAATTGTATATGAACTATATGAAGGTATAAGACTTATTTAATACTTACAATTATAGTTAATTTTAAGAGACTACTGTAAGGACAGGTAAGTACATTTAAAAATATTTTGAACACTTTATCCCACTCTTTAGATGATATGTGAGCACAAAATGAAAAACCTATCATGTTTACAAATGCATTACTTAACACAAATACAACTGTCAATGCACAATCATGAATTTTTTTTTATTATTATTAATAGGATACACTAAAGTGGATAATATTTTCTTGGATTTCTAAAGCTAAATAATTGAAATACATTTTCAAGTCCAAACCAGTTTGAATCTATATTCCCTTTAAAGTAGATTACACAATAATTTCAAAGCCTGATATTTTATTAAAAACAGGTTAGTGATCAATGATCACTAGGGTAATGAAGTTATTGCACTAAAAAGCTCCCTAAATTGATTGCATCATTGCATTAAAATATATTAAAAATTGCACTTATAAATTTAAAAATTGCATAGAAAAAATTTAATTATAATAAATAAAATCAAACATAATAATCAATAATTCTACTAATATTATAAACCCAAAAGTTTGTGACTTTGTTAATTTTCACGTAAAAACTACTGGACCAATCTTGATGATATTTTTAAAATGTGTGTAATTTGGTCAAACTTAAAAGATAGGCTAATTTTAAAAGGGAGTGGATCAACCCCGGGAGGTACTAAAACGGGAATTTTGAAATTTCAGATGGAAATTTTTGTTTATAAATGGTTGCCATGGTTTTTAAGCTATTATAATAATAATAAAAAAATATATATATATTTGCTTTACTTTTTAAATATAAATTATATTTAATGGGATTATATAAATTGATTATTTTAATCAACCGTAGGTGGAATTAAGTAAAAACGACAAATTTGATATAACTTGATACTTTAGAGTTAAATCATACAATTACGTACAAACAGCACTGGGTCCGCGATCTACCACAGGTAGATTGCCTACTTGATAATGTACTGCTGCGATTCAAAACTTTTGTTCCGGGCAATGGAAAAGTTAAGATACATTTTGAACACCATACACCGAATATTAAATAACGAATTGAACAAAGTTTGAGTCATATAGAGTTGATACATTTAACGGGCAACGAAGTGCATGGGATCAGCTAGTAATTAATAATAATAAAAATAAAATATGATAGTTGCTTACATATTAGTGCATTGCACAACAAATGATTTTTTTAATTTTTCTTAGCGACCTTATCGTTCTATAGAAATATTAATAAAATAATAAGTATTACAAAAAATATAGAAATTTATTCATTGCTAAGTTTACTTACTTTTATTTTATATATAAAGTTATATAATCTTAAATGTAAACAACAATTATGAAAAATAGTTGAAATTGCAGTATAATTAAAAAAAATTGCCTAAATTGCATTTAATGTGATATAATTATTTTTTTTGTTTAAATGAAGAGATTAACGAAACATATTTTAAGCTCACTCAGCAATAAATATAAGCAATTACAAATAATATACAAATACAACAACTTCACTGCCTTAATGATCACTAATATTTCTAAAATTATGATTAAAAAATATTTATTTCTTAACTCACCCTTAAAGATAGATTAGAACCCTTGGGCATCCTGTAAATATATTTAACAATTTGTAATGCACTAATATAATTTAAATACAATTATTCATAAACCTAATAATTACGATCCAAATTTTAGGTCTTGGCCCTGGCAGAAATGGAATTAAAGTTTGAATACAAACTGAAGCTTAAGTCTACCTATACGAATATAATATATTTTTTGTAAAACATCTACAAAATGTAAATTTATTTGGATTTATTTTTTTGTATCTTCAATTTGTTTTTGTAGTATATCACTTTGGCAGATGACATAGTTTCAGATTCTGATTTTGATGCTTCTAGAAGATTTAAACTTATTTGGGGTTCTGGCATCACTGGAGTGTCCTTTGGTTTCACTAAAATAATTTAGTTAATTAATAATTGCATATGGTCATATAGATATAATATTAACCTGTTTGTAACTTCTCCAATTCAATAATTTTCTTTTTAAGTCCTACAATTTTTTGTCTCATTTTAAACATTGTAATAGCATTATTTTTTTCTTGAATTAGTTGGAATAACATATCAAGTTTTGCTTGATAATGTTTTTTTAATTCAATGTATTTTTTTTCAATTGACAAATGAAATTCTTGAAAATTATTATTTAAAGACATATAATTATGCCTAAGTCTATCACTCGTTGCCTAAAATTGTTTTAAATGTATATTTATTATAAAGAAACTAGCTACATTCCATACAAAAATAAAATATACATTTGTTGATACATATACTCACATCAAGTTTAGATATTATTTCATCATTTTCTCGTCCAGTTTCTTTTAAATCTACAACTTTGATGAAATAATGTACCAACAACTTTTTTAGTTCGTCTACATTTAAAGTTGACAGACACTTCCAAAAAATTTTTGTTTCATTTGAATTCTGTAAACAAATAATACCCATATTATATCATTTTTATTTTAAATACCAAGGGACTATATTATGACGTTATTTATTACCGTTTGAATAAAATTTAATAAATTTGTATCTTTATTGCACATATTATTTTTTAATTCAATTAAATAATCTATGGAATCAATTGCTTCATCATTTTCTAAATATTTTCGAATATCTTCTTTGAATAAATTATTTTCCTTGAAAACAAAAGAACAATTTGGAAAATAATAATTATTCAAGTTTATAAATTGGTCCATACGTAAAAAAAAAAAAAAGAGAATAAAATATTATGTTTTAAATTAAGGTATGTTGAAACCCAATCATTAATAATACTTGAATATTAGTTACAACAAGATTATTTTTTAATTTAATTAAATGAAACTACATACATTTTTCATGTTTATAAAATAAATAAACCTTAAATTTTATTCAATAAAAACCTTTTGATATTTGGGATTGAACATTCCTCTAGGACGTGAACTTAAAATTTCATTCCTCATATTTTGCAAATCCAAAAATTCTTTTTTTAAATTATCATTTTCAATTAAATTTGATGATGATGTATGGACTCTTATTCTTTCTATGCTTGTTAAAACCTGAAATTGCATAAAATGTATAGCAATTTTTTTAATTGATTAAATAAATATAGAATGCAAGTTATTTTACTTACCCCCAAATTTGATAAATTAATTTTCAATTGATTAATTCGCTTTTCATTTTTTATTAAAAACAATGAAATTTCTTGTTTATTTTTTATATGGTTATTTAATTGGTCATAAAATATTTTTAAGCGATCGTTAGAAGTTTGTAATGCAATTTGATATTGTTGTAATCTAAAACAAAACATTCAATAATAGGTATTTATTTAGACAAATTTACAATTTATATGTAAATACTTTTCTGTACTATCACTGGCAATTTTTATAATATCATTCATCTTTTTAATTTTATCTTCATATCGTAATCGCCTATTATTTGTTCGCTCCCCGTAATCCTTATCTTTACTAGATCCATTAGCAGAATTGGTTTTTGATTTGTTTAACTGACTTACAATTTTAATATATTTTTTGTTTGTTTTATTGTAATCTTTTTCAACTTTTTCCCTTGCTTTCCATCTGACTTCTGCATATCTGGCAGTTTCACTGATGTAATTTTTCTAAAATAATTTAAATTTTAGCAATATACACAATTTTGTTTTATAAAAATTAATAGTGAATAATATGATAAATATTATGACATATTTACCTTAATTGATATAATATCTTCTAATTGTTTAATATTATTTTTTAATCCATCCTCATTAATAGTTATCATGCTCAATTCTTTTCTTTTTGAATTTACTTCTTTTGTTAAAGTTTTTAATTCTTCTCGCATTTTTATAATATTGTCTAAACTATTGTTACTATTATTATAATTTTGTGAAATATGTTGACTTGGATCAAATTCAGAATCTAAAAATAATATTAAATCAATTAAAATTGAACTAACAAATATTAATAACAAATTGACCTTTTTACAACCAATGACATTTATATAAGTTTTTAAAAATGTCATTGGGAGCATTCATGGGCGTTATCTCCGGGGGTGCACTCCCACCCCCTGGATATTTTGCATTGGATTATTATTGTACCGCCAACATTTTCTATATTAATAACGTTTAACAAGTGCCAAAGTTAAAAATATTTATAAAATTAATTTTAAAACAAATGGTTTTTGACAATTCCTACTAACACCGCATCATGCGAACAAAGTTGTTCCTGCATTAAAAGGCTTAAAATTTATCTAAAACAACTACGGGGCAAGAAAGGCTGACAGGGTATGTTACAAACTGAAAGAAATTCAGTAATAGATTCTGAAATTGTAATTGACAAATTCAATGCAGCAGCAACTATAGTAGACGTTTAAGTTTAATATAATATTTTTAATGTGTTAATTAATATGTATCAATATTTATTACATGAAAAAAATCACAGTTTTGACTAATTATAACACAATTTACTTAGGTTCTAGTTCATAATAATGATAATACTAAATTATGTATATAATAATATGTAGCATTCAGTAGCAATGTCATGTATTTAAGATCATTTATTTTAGAGTTACACCAAAAGCCAAAATAGATTGTCAAAAACTGATTTTGAGTAGAAATTCCCGTTTTTCTTTAATTTATTATTATTTTTTTCCTGGCGCTTTTGAATACTATTGGAAATTTTAAATTTTGAACTCCTAAAAGTACTAACTAGATTCACTTTCCCATCAAACAAGATACTGAAGTTTAAAATTGAAGCATTATTTGGACTACTAATCGTGTAAACAGACACAAAAATATAAAAAACACACATCATTGTAAAATAAACTAAGAATCTAAAATTAGAAATAGAATATTGAAAATTATACACCAAAAGAAGGTTGTACAATATTTATACATGTGCCGGGACTGATTGGGAGTGTACAAATAAATTAATGGGGTCGCGCTCCAAGTAGGAATAACTAGTTGTAGACCATTTTTCATCTCATTGTGAAATTTCAAATCAAGATAACAATAGCCAATATTACTAATAAATATTGTTAGTATAATAATTATTTCATGCACAAGAAAATTCTATATACTACCACTAATACAATATAATAACCCCTATAATAACTATTCATTTATTATACATTAAGTGCTGGTATTTAAATTCATTAAAAAAAAGTAAGTTACCTAGGTAATGAGTAGAGAGTGGATTTATATGCATAAAAAACAATCAAAGAAGTGCTAAAAAGTCTTAAATAATATGCATAAAAAAATTAGCAAAAAAATTGCATTTTTTGAAAATTTTAATTAAAACAAAATATTTAAAATTATGGAACCCTACTATAAATATTTTTCTTCATTATATTCTGAAATGATGTCAATGGTTGTAATTGATATTTCCTTATCTTGGTATATATTTTTTATTTCATCGTTTATAACTGTTTATGCCAGCAAGTATATCTATTAATTTATTTTAATATTAATCGAAACAATAAATGCATTTTTTTATATATATCACAATAGTTATATTACAACAATTTCAAAAACACCGAAATATGCAATTAAAATTGTAATGTAAGCCCTCAATAGAAAAAAAGAAATGGGTAATTGTCAAAATATGCAAACATATACACTGAAAAAATTTCAATTTTTAAATTGTTAACTGTTATGCCATGAAACAAATTTTGTGCTCACTTAGCATATCATACAATCAACCAGAACAAATATGCAAATGCATATAAATCAAATTATGAGTTTTTGTTAAATTTTTAAATATTAAAACGGTAATTTGGGTAAAGAGGACATATTTTATTTTAATTTTTTAATTAGGGACTAAACCTTACTTTAAATCAAAAATAATTTTTTATTTATATAATATAATATATTTACTAATAAATTATAAAATGATGCTTTATTTTCTAAATTTAATGCAATTAGATCAATACAAGATAAACAAACCTAGTGTTTCACAAAAACTTACATTGTTTGTTGATTAATGTTTGAAAATAAAATTATAAATTATAATTTAAAGCAAAAAAATTGCGTGATTAACTGTTGAATTTAATTTTACAGAGATATTATAGTAACACTTTTGGTCATAGACACAGGTAAACATAAAACAGTCAAAGTAAATTCAGAAGCCTACACTCACTAAATCTTAAACACTATCCTTGCTTTTTGTATTCATAGTATTATTGACCGGAGATTGTATTGCTTTTATTCCACAATAAATTATAAGGCGTCGAAATTTAGATTGCCTAAGGTCTCACAAATTGTAACGGAGGCCCTGGGTATTCCTATATATTATATAATTTATTTTACTAATAGTATTACAGTAGATTTATTTAATTTCTGCTGAAAACATTGCATTTATTATAGGTACCTATTATTAATATTTAATTATTATAATAGTGTATATTCACATCATATTAAATTATTGTTATTATTTAACTGTAGAACAGTGTGAATAAGTTCATGCTATAAATGAGTAATAACTTAAAATTAATGTAAATATTTTTAAAATATCATTGAGTATGGTAAAATTTATAATATGAGTAAAAGAAGTCCCCAAGTATAATATATTAAAATTACAACAAAATAACTTAAAACACTATTTTTTGTTTAAATAATACCTATCTAATCCGAATTTGGACTTCAATTAAATAGACCGGTAAATAAAAATATAGTTTTAATGATTATTCATATTGCTCAAAAACGTTGTCTAGATATTATATATTTCAAACAATACTTTAATTTATCTATGGGCATATCTTAAATAGCTAGACAATATGTTTTAATTGGAGTATTTCATTTTCATAAGCTTTTATAAATACTTGTTAAAATACGTACAAATGTTGATTAAGCATAGAATAAAAAGAAACCTATACATTTGACTTCATACTATATTACAGTACAAAAGAAACCTTATAAATATTATGATTAATATTCTTGAAATTTAGTTTTATATGTACCTAATACATAAAGAAAGATATTTTCAAATTTTAATGCAGAGATAATGAATAATCGTTAAATTCAATGATTATGATTTATGACCAATACGTACAGTCAACGTTGTGATTGAGTTCATCTGGTGTATGAGTAATACTTGTTCTGACGAGATAGTCGAATCGATAGTTGATGTATTTGTTGTATGTGTCAAATACACTAATTAACTTCTGATCAAATTTTATTTCATTCATAATATTTTCAATGTTTACACCCATTTTTATTTTTTGACGGTCAGACAGCGATTAGTTGAAGTCCCAATTATTTACCATACGTTTGGTCTAATACATAGTGAAACAACCATGGTTTAAAACTTTTAAGAAACAACAGAAGTAAAACATAAATACGTAATTGAAAATAGTACTACAGTATCAGAAACACTGAATAAAAAGATTACTCAATGAGAATAATAAATAATAATAATAATTTATCACTTATCACATTGAACGACAATAGAATCGAGTCGGTCGCTGTGTAATCATCATCGCTAATAATTATCGTCATTGATTGGGCACGTACATTATCTTTTTAGTTACAGGTATGCGCAACGTTTCGTAACGTTCGTTACGTTTGTAAGCTAATGACAATAGGCACAAATAGTAGTGACGTCAAATTGTCTATTGATAAGACCGACGGTTCAAAACAAGCTGTTATCACGGTTCATTCCATAAGAAATACATGGGTCGAAAAACATGCTTGAAAAAAATTGGTTTTAAGTGCATTTGTATATTTTTCTTAAAGTTCTAACTATTAAAAACATGTTCTTTACAAGTTTATACATATATACCGACCAAAATTATGAAGCTAAACGCTTTTTTCGTCAATATAATCAAAGTGTAGTACTTTGTATTTCTATGGCACACACATTATACCACATACTCTATGGATTATACACAAATCAGTTAAGTATTATAAATATTTTTTACTATTGCAATTTTTACATAGAAGTATGTACTATTTTCCCTCCATTTTACATAATAAGTATGTTTTATTACTATACTTATATATTTAATAATTTGTTGTTTTTTCTTTTTGAGCCATTTGCTTGCCCTAAGCTTTATTTCGGCGGTCTTTAGTGAGCAAATAAAGTGTCAGATTTCCTTTTTTAAGTGAGTATAATATATATTATCCTTCATTAATCAATTTACTAATGTAGGAAAATGATTTTTTTCCAGTTAAAAAATATGACGTCAAACAGCATCATCAAGCTTTCGTGCATCATTAATTTTATTGATGATAAAAAAATATTTTCTAAAGGAGAAAATTCTTTTGAATGTAGGTATGTCAAAAGTTTTAATTACATACCTGATGTAGGTATACTTAGTGGTCAAGTGCACGCAAGTATGAAAAATAAATTGTATGATGTTAAGGTAAATAACTTTGTAATTTTGATTGTATCATTCATAATATGATTCCTAAAATAATTGTAATATTTAATCTTTACAGATATTTTTCAAAGATAAAAATATTGAACATGCCAGCTGTACATGTCCGACAGGTTTGACAAAATGCCATCATATGGTTTCACTTCTTTTACATGGGCATAATAATATATCTGTAACTGATATATCATGCAGCTGGTCAAAAAAATCTGTAAGAGAAAATGATGAAGTATTGACTATTGATGATATGTATGAAAATAATTTTAAAGCTGTTACTGATACACACAATATTGATTTTAAAGCTTTATGCTTTGATAAATTAACAGCAACTAATCAAACAGTTGGATTTTCATGGTTTTTAAGTCCAGAACCTCCAGTTGAAGATTTAAGTGATATTCTTCTATTGGAAAATGTTCTTAATTCTTCAGAATTTAGAAATTCTAAAAATAGTGTTCAAATGTTGTCTGACATTTGTAAGTTATCTTTTGAACAGGTTAAAGATATAGCTTCAAAGACCATAGGGCAATCTGCAAATGTAAAATGGTGTCTTTCTAGGAAATTTCGTCTTACTTCGAGTAATTTTCATAAAATAATAAAATCAGTCAAAAGTAATCGATATCCTAATTCACTTTTTAAAGGTCTCTTAGGAAAATATTTTGTGGATGGAGTTAAATCGATTGAATGGGGGAAAACACATGAAAGCATTGCAATTGAAGAGTTTGAGAAGGCTAACAATTCTATTGTGACTAAAACTGGCATTTGGTTACATGAATCTGGATTTTTGGGAGCCAGTCCAGATGGTTTGCTTTTCGATGAAAACTCTTCTTATTGCATTGAAGTTAAGTGTCCTTATAAATTTCGGAATGAAGACTTAAAAATTGCGCTTTCAAATTCAAAAGATTACATCATTAACTTTGATTTAAATAAAAATGATTTCGTTTTAAATTCCAACCATGAATATTATGACCAAATACAAGGTCAAATGCACATGACAAAAATGTCATCTGCAATTCTTATTATATGGACTACTAAATCTTTAGTTGCTTTCAAAATGTATAAAGATCCAAATTGGTCATCAAATATTGATATTTTATTACATTTTTACCATCATAAATTCATACCTTATATTTTAACAGACAATTCATTTTTATAAATAACAAAATTTATATCCTTCTATATATTACATTTTATATACTTGAAATAGATAGATTTACTCTAGAAATTTCTTATAAAAATAATAAATATACTTGGGTTAATTTCATAATATAATTATTATAACAAATGGATTAATAAAACTTACATTTTCATTATAAAATTTATATCCTTTATATAATATAAATAATAAATAATTACATAATATAATTTAAAAAAATTTTATTTGTATTAATATTTGTATACATAGTAAATAATTATCATAATATTATAATTTTTTTAACAAATAAAAACTGAATATTGGAATTTATATTTTATGTCTTGTCATAATTTACAAACAGATGCTCAACTTCTTTTATTATTGGATTTTGGAAATTTACTAATGCAGCACATAGTTGAAATACTAATGATGACTTTGTATAAAGTGCTTTTGGTATGTGTGTTAAAATCTTAAACTTCTTCAGCCTAACCATCACCCTTTCAACATGAATTCTGGCTCTAGCTATGCTCTTTGTTTTCAGAACTTCACTTGGAGTGAATTGCGGAGACATAAGAAAAGGGGGAATGTTTAAGGAAGTTTCTGGAGGCATTAAGTCTGAAATTAGGAAGCCTTTATCAGCTAACACTAAATCACCTGGTTGTAATATATTTAATACTCCACAGTGGCCTACAATTTTTTTATCAGAAGTGGATCCAGGATACAATTTACTAGCATAAGTAATAACACCATTAGGAGCCACTCCAATAAGCCCTTTCAATGTATTTTTATTCTTATAAGAACTATATGTGAGCTTTTGATCCAAAAGGGATTTAGGAATATCGCATGCAATTTCAGTACAATCTAATGTTATTCTACAATTTTGAAAATTATTGAAACATTCTGGCAAGCAATTTTGGTTCTTATTCTGTGAAGGTACTGTATTCATTAAGTTAATAAATAAAATTTCATGAAGAACACTTATTAATGTTAATATAATATTACCTACTGTGGATTCACTAGTCTTAAATCTAAATGCTAAGTCTGGATAAGCTAAATTCAATCTTAGTTTTATAAGAGTCATAAGGATTTGGTCTTTTAAACAAAATTTTTCAACATTCCAATCATAATAATATTTAAAAGAAACTTTTGAACATAAATCAACAACTATGTCAAACATAGATTTACTAATCCCACAGTAAAACTCAAATAATTTGTTATCAGATTCAATAGAGTGGTAACCAAAAGGGTTATTTTTAAGAAACAATTTTTCTTTTTTTAATTCTTCAATTTCTTTATGAAGAAAATACTTTTCAACTTCATCACTTTTACTATTTGTAGGTGTTAAAACATAAGTTTCAGTTGTTGTACTATTTTCAATAATAATTGAACTTTCGTTTTCCTGTGAACATGATGCACTGTCTACCTTCTTACGCCTTTAATATAATAATAGAAAAAACAAATTCTTGATTTTAAAATTTCATTTTTAATTCTAATAATATTTTGTTATGCTGACAATACAAATACAATTATGCATGCATCATATAATTATGTTAGCATAAATAATTTAATAATACTTACTTATTAATCCATTTACAATGAGCTTATACAACTTTGTTCTAACTCCATTTTACTCTAACACATTTATTAGTGATAAAAAAAAATATGATTTATAAGTTATAATTAGTTAAGTATTAATTTGAGATAAATACAGGGTTATATAAAATATAAATAAACAGATATTTTATTTTTTTAATATACATCACATATTTAATTTATTTTGAGCCATATACACACACATTATATTAATATCCACAACTATTTATTAAAGAACAAATAAAATAATATAGTTAGCTTGTATGATTAGTAGACTAGATTGATATAAGTAAAGGACTAGCATCACTAGCAAGGTTAATCCCAAAGAAAACTAACAGTTATAAAATACAATAATAAACATAGGCACAAATCGCAGGGGTGCTAAGAAACCCTTAGCACCCTGAATTTTAATGATAGCACCCCGAATCCCGTAATTACCTATAACTTATATAATGTTACTACCATAATATTTCCATAATAACATCAATAACGTTTATTAAAAATTCATTTAATTTAAGTTTATTTAAAGACTATCAGATTTATCAGTTATTCACATTGAAAGAGATATTATAGTTCTAAATAGTGAAATTATTTTAAATAAGTATGCTGAAAATAAGCTTACATCCCGGCTTACATTTTCATTAAATTTGCATAATAAATTAAATTAATTTGTTTTACTTAAAATGTTTAGTTATATTTGTGAGATTTATATTTTATTAATGTATATGGTATGGTACTATTGGGGTGTGCGAGGAGCCCCTCACGAGCTGGGTCTGTTTCCTTAAAAAGCCCCCCTAATATTTTCAGGTGATTTGCGCCTATGATAATAATACAAATCAATTACTAAAAAAAAAAAACAATAATAAACATAGTTAATATTGAATTGAATCTAAAAGTTAATTATTTTCTTTTGCATACTTGGTATGTTTTTCAGGAGATGTAAATGAAAAGGATGAGTTTTTATTCCATTCAAATTGAGTAGGTCCATTTTCTCTTAAACCATCTTTAAAATGGCAACTACATATTTTGTTATTTTTTGTGGGATATGTATCTGCTCTTCTGTCATGTAAAAAGTTGTATAATGAAAAATAAGGTTTAACTTAAATCAATAAATTATGCATGTGAAAATTTAACAGAATATAACTATTTGAAATATACTTTACCTCACTGATTTAGCCCAGACTTTACATTCAATATAATTAGCTGGAAATCTAAAAAATTTGCAAGTTTCTCGGTTGGAAATGTGAGAACACAGCGGAACCCAACATTGAACCATTTTAACACTAAGACAACATTAATTTAACAAATTTTAATTTGGAATAAATATTATGTAAAATGTGTTTAATTAGTAACTCACATTGAAAAATCTTTTCAAAAAAGAAATTGTATTTGCTCACTGAAGACCGCCAAAACAAAGCTAAGGGCAAGCAAATGGCTCAAAAAGAAAAACAAAAAATTATTATATATTTAAGTATAGTAATAAAACATACTTATTATGTAAAATGGAGGGAAAATAGTACATACTTCTATGTAAAAATTGCAATAGTAAAAAATATTTATAATACTTAACTGATTTGTGTATAATCCATAGAGTATGTGGTATAATGTGTGTGCCATAGAAATACAAAGTACTACACTTTGATTATATTGACGAAAAGAGCGTTTAGCTTCATATTTTTGGTCGGTATATATGTATAAACTTGTAAAGAACATGTTTTTAATAGTTAGAACTTTAAGAAAAATATACAAATGCACTTAAAACCAATTTTTTTCAAGCATGTTTTTCGACCCATGTATTTCTTATGGAATGAACCGTGATAACAGCTTGTTTTGAACCGTCGGTCTTATCAATAGACAATTTGACGTCACACTATTTTGTGCCTATATTGTACGAATAAACGACCGAAAATTAAATTATGATAATATTTTAAATAATTATATTTATAATAATTAATATTAATCATAACCAAAGTATCATGTGTTCATACTTCATCCACATAATAAGTTGCCTCCGCCATACACTGCAGCGGTGGCGGTAAAATTCTTTTGTCTTGGAGGTGCCGGTAAAATTATGTCCGGACCATAGATAGTAGATAATAAATAAAATAAAATAAATCTTTATTATCTATGATCCGGACTCATTTTGTCGTAACCTCCACCGCCACTGCTACCGCTGCAGTGTGAGAGGACCATTACCCACGTACGGCGTAGCAAATTTTCGTTCGCTAGTTTCAATGGGGTTTCATTAGAGTGAATTGACCTATTATCAAACTTAAAAGTAACAACGCGTCAACATTATCTGTGTTCTCTCTTTGGTTTTTTACGATATTTTAATTTTTAAGTGAGTTATGAGTGTAAAATATTAATATTTGAAAATGCTCATAACTCACTTGAGAATTAAAATATCGTAAAAAACAAACGAGAGAACACAGATAATGTTGTAACTTAAAAGTTTTATAATAGGTAAATTTATTTTAATATCAAAATTGACAGTGCCCTATTGAAACTAGCGAACTAACATTTTCGTGTGTAAGACAGACAACATAATATGCGTGTGCGACGAACTCTTAATGTTATTGTATAATTGCAGGTTAATTTAATATTATATTAAAATATAACTAACTGTTTTATGTTTTATATTAAAGACTAATTAAAGATAATTAAACAACGTTGATGGTACTAAGTCTTTACATATAATCTGCAGTATCTATAGTGCCCTAGTAGTAGGTACCTACCTAGTACCTACGTCCTACCAATTTAATTTATACTTTCCCATGTATGGTATTAATATTAAATTTTAAATTCCCAATAGTAAAATGTATATAATATAATTTAATAAATAATATTTGTATAAATAACGATATTTTCAATTGGGTAGCACTTTCGATAGGTAATTCACATTTCACAAGAAAATAATATATTGATAATGAATCAATCTAATTTACCAGTTGTATAATAAACAGGTAGGTAGTACCTGAATAGGTAAGTACATCCAGTGCTTGATTTGGAAAAAAACTAGAAGGGGGACTCTGAGGATGTTTGATGAATGAGCGTTCCGCACAAAATTAACCATCACATTACCGTGGGGGGCAAAGCCCCCCACACCCCCCTTCAGCCACCCATATTCCCAAAAAATCATTAAATGTATTATACAAAAATATTTTAAAAGAAAAAAAATACTCGTTTATACCTTATTTTTTTTTTTAAACATTAAATGTAACATTATTATTTATTAATTAATTATTCTACAAAAAAAAAGAAAAAAAGAAACTACTTAAATAAGGTCTATAAGTTTTCATATGAACTATCTTCATGTTTAGAAGATCGTTTAGGACAGTTTACTTCATCAGAATTTATTTTTCCACTTTTTATCCACCTACTGTACTTTTTCTTTTTAATTCCATTTTCAATTTCTGGTAAACTGGTATGAATTTTTTGATGACAATTGACAAATCAAAATACTTTAAGACTTTAAAATGACAGAAGAGTGACAGTTGATTTTTCACCGGCCTGCAATCAACGACGTCATAGATAATAGAAGAATTCTATTATCAAAGTGTATTGATAAGGTGTCGTCACTTGTTTGAAAACTTGATTGAACATTTTACCACAGACAGCCATCGCCACCGGGAGCGCTGTATGTCCTATGAAGACCGATAAAATATGAACACTTCTATTATAGGTAGTTTTATACACCAAAACCGAAAAGCCATAGAAAATTGAATTTTAACAATCTTAAGCAATTTAACAATCTTTTTTTTTCATAGTCGATTCAAATGTACAAATATTATAGATATAGGTTATGGATATATTTTGCATCAGAAAAACTGATGATTTACAAATTCCCTATAATAAATGTTGCGTTCGCAGCGTTCCGTTTCAAATAAATAGAAGGGGTACGCTAAAAAAAAATTTAAAAAGAAGGGGGACTCCGTCCCCCCCCCAAATCAAGCACTGAGTACATCTGATCTGAATATGCAGTGTTTTCGACCTTTATATATGGGTATACAATGATAGGTTAGGTGTTATAATAAAATAAAAAGACACAATATAAAACAATTAATTATAGTAGGAATTATTAAAAACAAAATATTAAATCCATTGAAAAGTCAACCTTGATTTTAATTTGGGCTTTAAATCTTATTCTAACAAGAGGGTACCCTTCACATAAGGGTAACAAGGTATAAAAAAATTGACTATAGTAAAAATTGTAAAATCAAAACTAAAAAAGGTGGGCAAGTGGGTGTCGCTCTGCTGTACAGTATGTTACAAGTGGGTCACTGAAATGGATTGTGTTAAATTTGAATTCAATGATATAATATCATTGTATAAGAAAAATAACTGAGCCAAGAGATAAATTACTTTATTCACAATAATATCAAATATACTTAGTAATATCAATAATATATCATAGGCTGACTGACCAAGTTTATTTAATGATATTATTTTGAATAAAGTAATTTATAGGTATATTTAACCTATTTACGTGGAACTTTGTTTTAAATTTTTAATCCTAAGCTATAAAAGTTGAACATTTTTAACTACAATTTGTAAACTTTGAACATTAACAATTTTAACAATTTTAACTTTAAATGATTATAAAATACGTTCAGTTAACGTGCCTACGCATTTTTAATATTTTTCATCTGCTATTGTAACAATAATATATCAGGAGGAGTCTATAATTTTTTCATTTTATTGAGATTTATAGATTATTTATCGTTACATGAGAAATCGAGTGAATATCAAATGTTGTAAAAATAAAAACTTCAAACTCTCATAAAAATTTAATTTGACTTAGGTACTAAAAGTAGACAACTCATAAGTAACTTTGTATTACATTTTCAAATCTTGGATAAATATGACATATAAAAACTACTTTGTACCTATATTATTATAATATAGTTTTAATTTTCTTACTATTAAGAATAAAATTATACAAATTAATTTCTTTTTTTTTGAGTAGTTTAAATCAATAGTTTTAACTTATTATTATAATAAAAGAAAAGATAAATATAAAATATGACGTATACGACTATATATAATATAGTATTAATATTTAATTTACTTATTATAAAGAATATATAAAATAAAATATTAAATGTTTAAAGGTGAAAAAAAACCTTGTAGGCAGTGGCGTACCCAGGATTTTAGAACTGTGGGTCTGCCTTACTTACGAGACTACGAGAGGCCACTGTGTAGAAACGTTAACCAACTACCTATATAGTTAGGTATTACAAAGTCACTCTGGGCTCGCGATTTACCTTATTAGTTGTTTACATCACATTTTGATACCAACGTTCAATATAACTATATCACATATTTTTAAGTAAATTGTAAAATTTACTTACAAGCTTTAATAGCTATATTTAATTTATTTTTATTTTTATTTGTTGCATTAAAATGTATATTCAATTAAAAAATTTACCTGACATATTTAAATCATTAGAAGAAATTTTACAAATTTATTATTTTATTTGTATAAGTATATTTGCAGTATATTTATTTTATTTTAGTTTTCAATGACTGATTTCATTTTTACAAGAGATATAGAATAGGTAGTTCTAAATTCTAATACATTAGAAAAGTCAAAAATAATACATTAATAAAATTTATATTTAATAATACCTACGTGAAAATAATAGTAAAGAACTAGAACATTACAATCATTTTCTGCGCTTTTTCATTAGTGCGAATTATGTACTTATTACGTTAACAAAATCAATGGTTTGAGCTATGTTGCTTTCTATGCTCAATATGGCCAAATTTGATAGCCGGTCTTCAGTCATAGTTGAGCTAAGGCATGTTTTGAGAAGTTTTAGAACGCTAAAACTTCTTTCTGCAGTTGCACTGCTGACTGGTAGTGTATAAAAAATGTTATACAAAGTATATAAATTTGGATATGAAGAAACCATGTCTCGTGATATCATAAATATTCAATACATCATTTAATTTTAAAGGTCCAGTTACTCCAGTTTCAATAGTTTTGCCATTTGTTGGTAAACTAGATGTAATGAACGGTATTCCACTTCTATATCAATTTCATCTACGTCAACTTCATAAAATCTTATATAATATCTATATCCAACATATTTTTATACTTGTGTTTATCGAATTTTAGGTACGTACATTATAAGTTGATAAGCTTAAACACGATTTCGTACGCGTTATTTTACTTCAATACTCAGTCTTCACAGCTGTATATACGATATACCCCTATATCATAATAGCAGATCTTCGATATTTTGAGGGGGGGGGGGCACATATAAATTGTATAATTTTAATTTTAATTAATAATACATACATACTATCAATAATGATTATAATAAGTAATAATTAATAGTTGGTAGTATTATCGTTATCAACTGAATGTTTCATTTATATGATACTCGTAGTTACATAACAACTTGTCGACAGAAAATTGACAAGGGGCACGTGCCTCTCCTCTAAATTCACCACTGTACATAATTTTTTCAAATAAAAAAATGTTTATATAGTTTGCCATCTCGAGGGGCCACATTTAACTGGGAAAACAACTGTGGGTCAGCTGACATCCAAAACCCCCCCCTGGGTCCGCCCCTGCTTGTAGGTAACTAAGAGTTATTGGTTTTTAATGTTTGTTGTTCTATTCTGCCTAGTGCCTTTAGCACCAGTGATTACACCACGTATTTCCCAATCGATATGATGATTTCCTGATCTGAAGGGAATTCCTGTTTTGATTTTCATACAGCATCTGTGAAAAATATCCAAGCAATTTATTAATGATTTTGTCTGTTGAATTATAAACAATAAAAAAAAAAATAATTAACAATTTATAATGTAATGGAATTTTCAAAAACTATTAATGTTTATAGATTAATTACCGAAAATAGCTTTATTGATGGATAGCGTATGAAAATTTTCTTTGTTTCTCAAACCATAATATGTAAACTTAATTAATATGGTATCAAAATCTTTCTTGTTGATAATTCCTGACAGAATTATTTATTTAAATTTATCCGACATCACTTTGTGATTATACATACAGTGTTCAAGCACATCAATTATTTTAAACAAAACCAAACGTCTGGAAAGAAGTGAATTTTAGATTTTAAACTAAACTCGCTAATCAAGTCAATATTTAGTGTTTTTATAGTGACTTAAGAAGCAATTGCGCTTTTATGCTTATAGTATATATCATACAGTAAAAACAAAAAAAAATATACAGATATTTGATAGTAAATAATAATTGTTGGTAATTGGTATACTTACTAATTAATAAAGTAAGTATACTTACAAATATTTTGAGACAAGACACTACATTTATAATTGGTAAATCGAATTTTCAAGGTTTGGCTCGATTGTTCCTAATTTTTATTGCCAAATGATTGTTGTTTAGCCAAGCACAGAGATTGTTCTCTTTATTGAGCCAATAGTCTGGCACTGGCTCAACTGAGTTATCATTCAAAAAATGAACGACTTTCCACATATTTTCGTACAGTTTTAATGAAGAACTGGTAAATTTAAAACTAAAAAATAATACATTTTATTATATCAATACCTACGTGTGTGAAGTTGGGTGACCAAAGCTAGGTGACTATTTTTTTCGGGCGGCTAGTGATAAGAAACCTTGCACGTTGTGTTGCATTCTTTAAATTTCAAGGGTGCCTTCTATTGCATCGAAACTATAAAGTAGATGTCACCCTATGACATTTAATAACTATTTATTTTAAAAGTATATAAATAAATAATAAATTCTATTGGCGTCATTACCACGATAATTATACCGAAACCATAAATATGCCGAATTATACAAATCAATATTAATTTAAAGTTAGGTTATAAATTGCATTAATTTCGAAGACATGTTCTAACAAATGAACATTGTACTTTTGCAGCTTACATTAACTAATTAAAAGTGTAAACTGTTTAACGATGTCATTTGTTAGAGATCACATTCTACGGAAACAGGTAAGTTTACGTTATGTTAATTGTTTTTATTTAAATTAATTATGTAATATTCCGTTTATCTATCCCCATACTGAATGGTAGTGTCTATGCAAACGAAAAATAGGCAAAACTCTATGTATTTGATTTTTTTTGATTTTTCCGGCAGTGTTCCGGAAGGAGTCGAAGGACCTAACATAGATATTCGGAAAGCCAGGAAATTTTACTATCCGACGAGATAAATTTCAAGAGCTCCCTGGCTTTTTAAGTAACCGTACTTAGTGCACGAAAGTGCCAGGTGACTAATGCCGGTATGACGCGAAACGTATACAATCCCGTGGTTTTTGATTTTTCCGGCAGTGTTCCGGAAAGAGTCGAAGGACCTAACATAGATATTCGGAAAGCCAGGAAAATTTACTATCCGACGAGATAAATTTCAAGAGCTCCCTGGCTTTTTAAGTAACCGTACTTAGTGCACGAAAGTGCCAGGTGACTAATGCCATTATGACGCGAAACGTATACAATCAAGTGGTTTTTGATTTTTCAGGCAGTGTTCCGGAAAGAGTCGAAGGACCTAACATAGATATTCGGAAAGCCAGGAAAATTTACTATTATACGAGATAAATTTCAAGAGCTCCCTGGCTTTTTAAATAACCGTACTTAGTGCACGAAAGTGCCAGGTGACTAATGCCATTATGACGCGAAACGTATACAATCGCGTGGTTTTTGATTTTTCCGGCAGTGTTCCGGAAGGAGTCGAAGGACCTAACATAGATATTCGGAAAGCCAGGAAAATTTACTATTAGACGAGATAAATTTCAAGAGCTCCCTGGCTTTTTAAGTAACCGTACTTAGTGCACGAAAGTGCCAGGTGACTAATGCCGGTATGACGCGAAACGTATACAATCAAGTGGTTTTTGATTTTTCCGGCAGTGTTCCGGAAGGAGTCGAAGGACCTAACATAGATATTCGGAAAGCCAGGAAAATTTACTCATAGACGAGATAAATTTCAAGAGCTCCCTGGCTTTTTAAGTAACCGTACTTAGTGCACGAAAGTGCCAGGTGACTAATGCCATTATGACGCGAAACGTATACAATCAAGTGGTTTTTGATTTTTCAGGCAGTGTTCCGGAAAGAGTCGAAGGACCTAACATAGATATTCGGAAAGCCAGGAAAATTTACTCATAGACGAGATAAATTTCAAGAGCTCCCTGGCTTTTTAAGTAACCGTACTTAGTGCACGAAAGTGCCAGGTGACTAATGCCGGTAGGACGCGAAACGTATACGCGCGCGTGGTTTTTGATTTTTCCGGCAGTGTTCCGGAAGGAGTCGAAGGACCTAACATAGATATTCGGAAAGCCAGGAAAATTTACTCATAGACGAGATAAATTTCAAGAGCTCCCTGGCTTTTTAAGTAACCGTACTTAGTGCACGAAAGTGCCAGGTGACTAATGCCGGTATGACGCGAAACGTATACAATCAAGTGGTTTTTGATTTTTCCGGCAGTGTTCCGGAAGGAGTCGAAGGACCTAACATAGATATTCGGAAAGCCAGGAAAATTTACTCATAGACGAGATAAATTTCAAGAGCTCCCTGGCTTTTTAAGTAACCGTACTTAGTGCACGAAAGTGCCAGGTGACTAATGCCGGTATGACGCGAAACGTATACAATCAAGTGGTTTTTGATTTTTCCGGCAGTGTTCCGGAAGGAGTCGAAGGACCTAACATAGATATTCGGAAAGCCAGGAAAATTTACTCATAGACGAGATAAATTTCAAGAGCTCCCTGGCTTTTTAAATAACCGTACTTAGTGCACGAAAGTGCCAGGTGACTAATGCCATTATGACGCGAAACGTATACAATCGCGTGGTTTTTGATTTTTCCGGCAGTGTTCCGGAAGGAGTCGAAGGACCTAACATAGATATTCGGAAAGCCAGTAAATTTACTATTAGACGAAATAAATTTCAAGAGCTCCCTGGCTTTTTAAATAACCGTACTTAGTGCACGAAAGTGCCAGGTGACTAATGCCGGTAGGACGCGAAACGTATACGCGCGCGTGGTTTTTGATTTTTCCGGCAGTGTTCCGGAAGGAGTCGAAGGACCTAACATAGATATTCGGAAAGCCAGGAAAATTTACTCATAGACGAGATAAATTTCAAGAGCTCCCTGGCTTTTTAAATAACCGTACTTAGTGCACGAAAGTGCCAGGTGACTAATGCCATTATGACGCGAAACGTATACAATCGCGTGGTTTTTGATTTTTCCGGCAGTGTTCCGGAAGGAGTCGAAGGACCTAACATAGATATTCGGAAAGCCAGTAAATTTACTATTAGACGAAATAAATTTCAAGAGCTCCCTGGCTTTTTAAATAACCGTACTTAGTGCACGAAAGTGCCAGGTGACTAATGCCGGTAGGACGCGAAACGTATACGCGCGCGTGGTTTTTGATTTTTCCGGCAGTGTTCCGGAAGGAGTCGAAGGACCTAACATAGATATTCGGAAAGCCAGGAAAATTTACTCATAGACGAGATAAATTTCAAGAGCTCCCTGGCTTTTTAAGTAACCGTACTTAGTGCACGAAAGTGCCAGGTGACTAATGCCGGTATGACGCGAAACGTATACAATCAAGTGGTTTTTGATTTTTCCGGCAGTGTTCCGGAAGGAGTCGAAGGACCTAACATAGATATTCGGAAAGCCAGTAAATTTACTATTAGACGAAATAAATTTCAAGAGCTCCCTGGCTTTTTAAATAACCGTACTTAGTGCACGAAAGTGCCAGGTGACTAATGCCATTATGACGCGAAACGTATACAATCAAGTGGTTTTTGATTTTTCAGGCAGTGTTCCGGAAAGAGTCGAAGGACCTAACATAGATATTCGGAAAGCCAGGAAAATTTACTATTAGACGTGATAAATTTCAAGAGCTCCCGGGCTTTGGGGGTAACCGTACTTAGTGCACGAAAGTGCCAGGTGACTAATGCCGGTAGGACGCGAAACGTATACGCGCGCGTGGTTTTTGATTTTTCCGGCAGTGTTCCGGAAGGAGTCGAAGGACCTAACATAGATATTCGGAAAGCCAGGAAAATTTACTCATAGACGAGATAAATTTCAAGAGCTCCCTGGCTTTTTAAATAACCGTACTTAGTGCACGAAAGTGCCAGGTGACTAATGCCATTATGACGCGAAACGTATACAATCGCGTGGTTTTTGATTTTTCCGGCAGTGTTGCGGAAGGAGTCGAAGGACCTAACATAGATATTCGGAAAGCCAGGAAAATTTACTCATAGACGAGATAAATTTCAAGAGCTCCCTGGCTTTTTAAGTAACCGTACTTAGTGCACGAAAGTGCCAGGTGACTAATGCCATTATGACGCGAAACGTATACAATCAAGTGGTTTTTGATTTTTCCGGCAGTGTTCCGGAAGGAGTCGAAGGACCTAACATAGATATTCGGAAAGCCAGGAAAATTTACTCATAGACGAGATAAATTTCAAGAGCTCCCTGGCTTTTTAAATAACCGTACTTAGTGCACGAAAGTGCCAGGTGACTAATGCCATTATGACGCGAAACGTATACAATCGCGTGGTTTTTGATTTTTCCGGCAGTGTTCCGGAAGGAGTCGAAGGACCTAACATAGATATTCGGAAAGCCAGGAAAATTTACTCATAGACGAGATAAATTTCAAGAGCTCCCTGGCTTTTTAAATAACCGTACTTAGTGCACGAAAGTGCCAGGTGACTAATGCCATTATGACGCGAAACGTATACAATCGCGTGGTTTTTGATTTTTCCGGCAGTGTTCCGGAAGGAGTCGAAGGACCTAACATAGATATTCGGAAAGCCAGGAAAATTTACTATTAGACGAGATAAATTTCAAGAGCTCCCTGGCTTTTTAAATAACCGTACTTAGTGCACGAAAGTGCCAGGTGACTAACGCCGGTATGACGCAAAACGTATACAATCCCGTTGTTTTTTATTTTTCCGGCAGTGTTCCGGAAGGAGTCGAAGGACCTAACATAGATAATCGGAAAGCCAGGAAAATTTACTATTAGACGAGATAAATTTCTAAAGCTCCCTGGTTTTTTAAGTAACCGTACTTAGTGCACGAAAGTGCCAAGAGACTAGTGCCGGTATGACGCGAATGAAACGTTTTTACTTGCCCCTGGCCCCGCAAAACCCTGTGCCGGCACTTGAGTCAAAGACAAAACTATTATGGCGTCCGTTAAAATACGATAATCTATACATTTATTATATGTTTATCATTTATATTATTATTTTCCAAAAACGTGGCAGTCGAACGGAATGTCGGAATGTGTCGTTGTTGGTCCGCCGCGCAGTCCGTACGTACCTATACAGTATGTCAGTATACGTTGATAATTATAGTTAAATAACCTCTTTCGGATGTTGAGTGTAAACTGTAATAAATTGTGTAAAGTATTTACTATAGACTTTTAAAACTCGAAATAGGTAAGCAAAAGATGGGTAGACTACCAAAAAGTCCAGTTATAGACGAACGATTGTATCCCGACGACCCGACACAGTAATAGTAAAAAATAATAATAGACTAGGTGTTCAATTCAATTATCTCCCTTTAATTAATTAACTAAATAATTAAATGAAAACAAGTTCACTGTACGCTGCAGTTAAAAACTTTTGATTAAATTTTTATACTTACATATGCGAAGATATTAATTTCATTATTGTTATATTATTTGCAGCGTAAGTACTATATTTTCGCATGATCAAGCACCTAATTGGAACAAATTATTTATTGGAAAACATTATTATCCACCAGTAGAGTCATTTTAAAAAATGATGCGCCCCGGGGCACTCATAAAATTCCATCCTATTTTTGAACGACTAGTGAGGGGAGGGGGATGTCCAGTGTCAAAAAAAATATAAATACCCATATAAATTTATAAAACATTACTTGTATTTTAAATAAAGGAACAAATTCCGTTTAGTTTCCACGGCATTTAAAAAAAAAAGTTGGTGAAAATATACCCCCCCCCCCAAATGACGCCCCTGGAGTTAAGAACACTGAACAGTACATAATAATAATAATATACAGATACATTTTAATTCATGGGGTAGCATAGTCATAACAAAGTATGACAAGTATAGACAGTACCTACCTAGTCGCTCGCTACGCCTATACGGCTATACCTACCAGGTAGGATCGCCAAACTCGAGGTCTTACAGATAAAAGTCATTATATTATCTTATTGTATATTATAATAACCTGCTAAGAAGAGCTGCGCACGCTTATGTTCTTCGGTAATCGGTATCATCACTATTCTTTTCACTTTCCTCATTTGGTTTAATATCACCACATCAAAGACGACCACGGTTGTAGGTATTTGTGTTTTCCTTCAAATAACAACTCATCGATTTGAACTATCACATCTTTTCCACATAATTTTGATCACTTGACAAATTTATTAATAGTCATATTGTGTCATAAATTTAACTAATCGACAACTGTATTCTTAATTAGGGCAGTAAATTAGTAATTACACACATTGGTCATCGGCCCGGTAAAGATAAGGATAGGTTAATTATCAGTTGTAGGTCGCAGATACCTATTACCTAGGTATCGTATAATTTTTCAATTTCTAATTAGATGCCTAACAATGTATTTTAAAATACAAAATTTGTAGGTATAGGTACGTCGGTATTTTAAATACACAACAATACGTCAATACCGTAAAATGTTTAAAATTAAAAAAATCATGAACACGTCATCATAAGCAAAATCTATAATTTTTTACCACGCCCAAAATTTGCCACTCGGAGCATTTGCCCCTTTCACCCTCCCCTAAATGCGCCACTGTGAACGCTACCCGCACCTTGTATCTATATATTATTCTGTATTTCTGTAATAATCAGACTCTACGCTGTAGTGCTGTACGGATAATGATCCAAATACAAACCGTCCCGATTTATACAGTCCTGTGTTAAACTGTCCCGATTTATACGGTCCTTCCTGTGTTTTAATTTCCTGCTACTTATTATTTCAACATAATATAGTTCTTGTTCCGTACTTTTCTTATAAAATAATATTTATTTTTAATACTATCCCTCGTGAATATTTTCCTGTAAATAACTGTCTTATGCTATATCCAGTCCTATGCTTTTATATCTCGATTAATACGATTTTATATTAAAACGGATCCACGTGTATAATATACTCAAAAATGTTGTCCTGATTTATACAGTCCTGAGCAATATTTTCCTAATTTATACCGTTCCTAAAAAATACGGTTCCGCGTCATTATATTACTGTTTTATATTTTCCTTGGTTAATAACGTTTAGAAAAATATCATTCCAAGAATATATTTATCATTGAAAATATTATTCCTTTATTATACCATTTTTTTGAAATATCTTTCCCTACAAAAATCTAGTCCAGATAATTATTTTCCAGAAAAATACGGTTCTGCGTAAATATTTTCCTCGTTTATATGTGCTCCCTTCAATAAGTACTTGATAATTCTTTACGAATTATTTTTATTGGCTTTTCATATACATTTTCAATAGCTTTACGTTTAATAGCTGTACGAATTTTTTGTAGTTCTTTTTTTTGTTCATCATTGTCCTCGTCGTGTTGGTGATCTTTAATATTACTGCGAATTAAAACCGTTTTTTCATTGTTGGTGATAATAGTTACATTACATGTTTTTTGCACACACCGCCAAACAATATCACCTGAACTTTTATTAGTTCTAAAATAACGAAAGTTATAGTTGTCGAAATGAATAGAACTATTACCACGGTTATTAGTAAAAAGTTTAAACATATTGATGATTCAAAGATCGAAAGACGACTAAAAACACACTACAAATTTGTACACTGCGAATACAATCTTTTACAGATAAAGCTTAATAATGTCGTTATAGATAATTGTCGATAAGTGACGATAATCGTCCAAAATAAACGTGTGCGGAAATGGGATATCCAGTATTTTAAAATCTGTGTGCGGTTTTGTCCCATGCGTATTTTGCGCATTTGTGCGGTAACGGGCGACGCCCAAAAAAAAGTATGTTGCTGCGCGCGGGTCGACAATATCGACACATATTCGGCTAGTCGTATTTTTGGAGTGGCGATACGGGAAAGGTTATTTAAGTCAACATTACATTACATTACATTAAATTAGAAGCAATTCATTAATTAATTGAAAAATTAACATAATAGATAAAATAATTGCAAAATTATAATAAAATCAATTGATTAAAAAATTAAAAATTAAAAAATTAAAAATTAAAAATTTTCAAGTTTCTGATTTTTTCCTTTGTATTTACCTAACTACCTATCTGTATGCCAAATTTGAACTTTCTAGGTCATCTGGAACTGGGTTAGAATTTTGATCTATAATCTATAGGTCAGTCAGTGATAAAAATGACGATTTTCGGACGTTAATATCTAAATAACGGTTTGAAGTGTGTTTATGAAATTTAGAGCACATATATGTATCTCGTTAGTCTCAATATATGATCCAAATTTGACATGTTTATGTGGAATAGTTTTTGAGTTATGAGGGGGTCAAAAGTGGCTCCAAATGGTTCGTGTAATATTACACACGGTGCTGCTCGCCAGTTCTGTTAGCTAGAACTTGGCTTGACACGCTACCGCGTGTCTAGATAATATGGAAATTAGCTAAGTAGATTTGGGGGCTTAGATGATTTGAAAATGTTAGTAGTTAGTTGTTAGTACTAATTACCATTGATCTATCAAGATAAATAATTTGTAAAAATTATTAAGTAGGTATACTGATAATAGTGAATAGGTAGGTACTACATCTATTATTAGGTAGGTACTTATAGTTTTTTATTGTAAACCATATTCCAAGGATTATTACCCTACACATTTTATTAATTCAGCAACTACTTATTAGAATTTTGATTTAGACACATATACATTTACAATAACATCATATTATGCTAAATAATTTGCAGTGAAAAAGGAAATTTTAATTTGAAAAATAGAAGTTTGTATAGCTACAGGATACTCTTTAATAGTTATACAAAGAATATCAGGAATTTGAGTATATGGTGTTTATGTATACTTCTAAGTTCTAAAAATCAGAATTTCAATAAATGTAATTTTAAAGGAAGAAATTTGGTGAGCATTTTCTCACCTAAATGTTAGGTAAATCTTGTATTTCACTATGTTGCCGCTTAAAAAACTGATCCATGGGCCTTTGGTGTGCCAGGCCGACACTGGTAATCAGTAGGACTCTTAGTAAGTAAGCCACAAGTTTTTTAAGATATTTGACATATAGTCGATTTTCTAGTTGATTGCGCATGTTATTTCATAAAAATATTCGCTTATAACGACCTTTAAGGGAACCAAGAAAATAAGATCGTTATATCCGAATGACTAAACATACTACACGTGAGATTTAAAACCAATCAAGTACATTGCTGGGAATCGTTGTACACGGGACATCGACGTATCGTTATATACTTATATAAAGCATCGTAATTCGTAACACAGAATAATACAATGTTCGTAATAAACGTCTTGTACTATATTTAGATTTTATGCGTTTCAAATAGTACATGGTAGCACCACGGAAACAATGTTATCACTTACCGCTACCACTACCCCATCCCCCGCCTCGCCGTACGAAATCTGTCGTCGAGACGAAACATGTACAACAGGCATGAACAATAATTCGTACATATGTAAATAAACACTGCACTTGGTTGACGTTGTGCCGTTTTGTGACCAATAATACCCGGGGCGGCTCGTCACATGAGAGTCCGATACCGCTAGATAAATTATAATATTATCTAAAAATAAAAATGTATATAACTATATAAGTAATTGAAAATATATTATATTGTAACATCGTGTTATCGTATATTATATCGTCGGTATGTCGATGTCAATATTATTTTAATAATTCGGTCGACGGTCGACGGATTTAGTGAAACTGCCGCCCGACAGTAATTTCAATCATAATGTTATCACTTATCGGCGAGTGGCCGGGGAGAAAAATCCGCGTATTATACGCGCCATTGAAAGTGGATTCACGACAATTATAATATAATATGCAATGCCGCCCCTCCGTAGTCATTGTACAGTATACGCCTTCATAATTTGTTTACATATTTTAATATTTTTAAAGCTAATTTAAATCTCCACAGTGCCGTATTTAGGAATTTGTCATGGAGAGGGTCCAGTTAATTTCAGAAAATAGAGCCGCGGGGGGCAAAGCCTCCCACACCACCAAATTACTCTTTTTTAAAATAAATATACCATAATATATGACGATATGAAATGTTTGAGTCTTCAATTAATAAATAATAATATGTACAAAACAAACTGGAAAGGCTGTAAATACTGGCAATGTACAAAACTACAAAATATTTGAATTAGAAATGAACTCGGTATTTTTCAACCATTTTCGGTACCTACCAAACCGATAAAATAAGAAAATCGGGTGACGTGGTGACACTGGGGAAGGTATGTGGAACAACTCTGTGAAAAAAAAAATTGGAAC
Organism: Macrosiphum euphorbiae; assembly: GCA_949089665.1. NCBI lineage: Eukaryota > Metazoa > Arthropoda > Insecta > Hemiptera > Aphididae > Macrosiphum > Macrosiphum euphorbiae. The sequence goes on along the minus strand of CARXXK010000002.1, from coordinate 2,514,734 downwards.
ATAAAAAAGGCCTGTTCTCTTATATAATAATAAATTATGTAAAATCCTGAATGACAATAATTCATTAAGTTATTCGATTTTAAATTACATCAAAATAACAAAATCGCTACATGAGAAATCTAGTGAATATTCAATCTTGCACAAAAATTGAACTTCAAACGCTCAAAAAATTTTATTTGATTCGCTTGTAGACATTTCTTTTTTTGATTAAGGTAGACAAACTTATGAGGAATCTTGTATTGCATTTTAAAGCTTTTTGACCCAACGAAACTAATTTCATTGTCATCTATAGAGAAAATACCTAAAAAAGTGGACCTAAAAAACCAAGTTAAAATATTTTGAAAATGTTATCGTGTATAGCAAAAAATGCTAATATAAACAACCAGTGAAAATGTCATGATTTGTAGAAATAGTTTTTACTTTTTAGTCGTCGTCGTAGTCTCGAGGTCTTCGTTATTATTGGTGTACCTACACTGCGTAAGACCTCGCATAATATTGTAAACGTAATATCTAGAAAAATCAAGTTAAATCGTGACTCAATTGTTATTTATTATTATAATCTACAGTCCACAATAAGAGTAAAATTACTTTAGCATAACCGGCGCATTTATGGTACCAACCATAATACGAAACTCATAGGTACTCGGATGCCTACTCGAAAAAAGGCCCAAAAATATTCGAGGGATATAACCATTGACGGATTGGACCACCGGGAATTTGCGGGAGTTTTCCCGTTAGGCCACTTTTTCAAATAACTATGTATATTAAAATTAAAATTCTTAAATGCCTATTAGGTACGCATTTTTTTTCCGATTTTTCAAAATACAATAATACGAATTGGATTGTGGACAGTATGCAACAGTATATCAGGTAGGTAATCTACCTACGGGCTACGGTGGATTGCAGACGGGTATCTAACCTAATCGTGACTTGCCCGGAGAAAAATGCCGCCCGGCGACGCGCACAAAATTAATAAATAATCTCGTATGTACCAATAACCACTTTTTGGACTTTGAACACTGCTTGACTTTTAGTTGCATGTAATAATCAAATACTATTTCTTTTATCTTAATTATCTGGTTTGTCGAGTTTTACTCGTACCTATATCTGATATACATCCGATATACCTAGTTAATATAGATAGAGATATGTATTATCTATAGGTGGTGGACATACTCCACCGTGTAACTACATATCGTACATAGGTAACTGAACAGTTGTGATTTTTGTCAGTATAGTTCGACGTTTTGTTAGTATAGTTCGACATTCCGTTAGTGCCTGAAAAAATGTCAGAAATGTCAGAAATCATACAAATCAACGAAAAAGGCACCAAAATAGTTGTGGGTGGTTATGCATATACCCTTCAACATACATTATTAGGTTATGATACTAACTACATAATATTATAATCATTGAATTTTTTTTTGTATAATATTTTATATTATGACGATATAGTTAATAGGTACTCAATTTAATTAATTAATTGATATAATATAATGTATATTTTATGTTATTATACTAAGTACATAATTATAATCATTGAATATAAATATTGTTATGTATATACTATATAATATAATATTCACCGGACTTTTTTGGCTTAGGACTTATTGACGGCGGACTTTTTATGCCTCGGACTTTTTTACCCGTACTTTTTTTCCTAGGACTTTTTTACTTCGGACTTTTTTACCGCGATTCATTACTGCAGACAGAACGATGAGTGACAGAAAGCAAAAATATAGTATTTTTTGAAAAGCAAAAACAGCAAATGTAATATATAGCATTTTTTTAGAAAATAAAAAGATACACATAGATTTTGCGTGTTGATTCTGTTAATTTAACTATCAGGTATATTAAGTGGAAGTAAATTATAACTTATAAGCTTTTATTTAAGTATAAAAGCGCATTATTAAATATTATTGAATAGGTAATAACCTTTCTTATTAAACACAAAAATCGTAACATTAGTAGTTTAAATTATTCACTTTTACTGTGATATATAGGTAGGTACATATAAGTAATTATAAGTACTTACTACTTACTATTATAAATGCGTAAACATAAACTGTTCAAAAATAAAAATAAATTTGATATCGATGTGTATATACTATGAATAAAGTTTTATATAAATTAAATATCTCGCCAAATGTGTTAAAAAAATTGTAGTTATGTTAAAATAGTAATACATACGTTTAACAAATCACAATTATTGACAAAGAAGGGTTTTTTTTATTAATGAAATCTAAGTACACTAAACATTTTAGCTCTACCATTAACTTATTTACCTGGTAAGTCAATATGATTTTTAATATTTTTTATAGAGATCCATTTATAATAAATATTTAATAAAATATTTTTAAATTGTGTCTAGGAATACATGATGGTATTGACTACACTTTTTCTACTGGAACATCATCATAATTTCCATAGTGAAAAATCTAGATATTTACATTTAATCAAACAATTTTATTAAACTGTGTACAGTGTGATCACGATAAGTGGAAACATTCAATAACTATGTGCAGGCTTCATGTATTTCGATTCTGCTTTTTTAGCTGACTAGTAAACAGTATTATCCACATTTTAAAATAATTAGACCATAATGGTCACAAGAATGATTCTTGTGACAGTTAATTTTGCAAATGTGCACAATATTTTTTTACTTATTAAATGGCACAGTCCTATCTTTGACCACAAATTATTTATACATGGGTAAAACAGATTATAAAATACGAAGTTAACATAAAATCAGATTACTATAACTCGGTCATTTATTAACTTAGAAAAGAAATTCAACCACTAAAATTAATTAAAAAATACAAAGAAAATTAGTTTGTGGTCAAAGATGGGTCGTGCCATTAAAAAAAAATTAATATTGTGCACATTCGCAAAATTAACTGTCACAAGAATCATTCTTGTACGGTTACTTAAAAAGCCAGGGAGCTCTTGAAATTTATCTCGTCGGATAGTAAATTTTCCTGGCTTTCCGAATATCTATGTTAGGTCCTTCGACTCCTTCCGGAACACTGCCGGAAAAATCAAAAACCACGCGCGCGTATACGTTTCACGTCTTACCGGCATTAGTCACCTGGCACTTTCGTGCACTAAGTACGGTTACTTAAAAAGCCAGGGAGCTCTTGAAATTTATCTCGTCTAATATTAAATTTTCCTGGCTTTCCGAATATCTATGTTAGGTCCTTCGACTCCTTCCGGAACACTGCCGGAAAAATCAAAAACCACGGGATTGTATACGTTTCGCGTCATACCGGCATTAGTCACCTGGCACTTCGTGCACTAAGTACGGTTACTTAAAAAGCCAGGGAGCTCTTGAAATTTATCTCGTCGGATAGTAAATTTTCCTGGCTTTCCGAATATCTATGTTAGGTCCTTCGACTCCTTCCGGAACACTGCCGGAAAAATCAAAAACCACGCGCCCGTATACGTTTCACGTCATACCGGCATTAGTCACCTGGCACTTTCGTGCACTAAGTACGGTTACTTAAAAAGCCAGGGAGCTCTTGAAATTTATCTCGTCGGATAGTAAATTTTCCTGGCTTTCCGAATATCTATGTTAGGTCCTTCGACTCCTTCCGGAACACTGCCGGAAAAATCAAAAAAAATCAAATACATAGAGTTTTGCCTATTTTTCGTTTGCATAGACACTACCATTCAGTATGTGGATAGATAAACGGAATATTACATAATTAATTTAAATAAAAACAATTAACATAACGTAAACTTACCTGTTTCCGTAGAATGTGATCTCTAACAAATGACATCGTTAAACAGTTTACACTTTTAATTAGTTAATGTAAACTGCAAAAGTACAATGTTCATTTGTTAGAACATGTCTTCGAAATTAGGGCAATTTATAACCTAACTTTAAATTAATATTGATTTGTATAATTCGGCATATTTATGGTTTCGGTATAATTATCGTGGTAATGACGCCAATAGAATTTATTATTTATTTATATACTTTTAAAATAAATAGTTATTAAATGTCATAGGGCGACATCTACTTTATAGTTTCGATGCAATAGAAGGCACCCTTGAAATTTAAAGAATGCAACACAACGTGCAAGGTTTCTTATCACTAGCCGCCCGAAAAAAATAGTCACCTAGCTTTGGTCACCCAACTTCACACACGTCAATACCTATATAATATGAACACTAGGTATGAACTAAATAATAATTGCTTTTACAGAATATATATACAAAAAAAGGTGGGCAAGTGGGTGTCGCTCTGCTGTACAGTAGGTTACAAGTGGGTCACTGTATAATGGATGGTATTAAATTTGAATTCAATGATATAATATCATTGTATAAGAAAAACGATTCTTAGCGGTGACGGTATGTCAGTCTATGTATAAGACATATTATATACATATCTATGGTATTAAACCAAAATTGACCTATAATAGGTACCTATAATAAATTACAAACTAATCATATCACAATATCCATTAGATACTTATAACGCGTTATACATCAACAAAAACCGTGATACTATCATAGATTGTGACATTATCACTATTATTATTACTATTACTTTTATCATTATTATTATTATTATTATTATTATTATTATTATTATTATTTTTCCACTCATGTTAGAGGTTATGATTAATGCTGTTGTTGTTGTCTTGTACGTACGTGGGACGCACGTTGTTCCGTTCCTTACTGAATTATTATGTACCTATGTGTATCGAAAGTTATTTGAAAGTAATAAATTGTTCTAAATGAAAGTATTTGTTATTTCTTACATCAGAAGTGGGATAAAGAACGAATGTTAATTATGGATGGTCAGATGAATGCGGATAAAAATGTCGACGGCAAGACGCAGTACTCTGCGGAGGAAGTGAATCATGTGATCTTCGGCCAGAGTGCTCAGAGCATTCAGAGCACTCAGAGCCATGTAAAGGAAGACGGGAACGCGATTTTGATGCAGACATTACTCAAACAGAATGAGTTACTAATGAGAATGTTAGCGATAAAGGAGAAACCGCCAGAGGAGGTATACGCTCCACCGGACTTGTCGAAAGTACTACCAACGTTTGATGGTAAGTGTAAGCCCCATGAAGCGGCGGATTGGTTGAGCACGCTCTGTGGAGTGGCGTCATTACATCGTTGGTCGGATGCACTCAAGTTGGAGGCGGCGAGAGTAAACGTGGATGGTCCAGCCCGCCAATGGTATATTGGGCGAAGATTCAATTCATGGGCAGAATTTGAACAGCAGTTTAAAGCAACGTTCTTCAGAAAGGTTAACACGGGCAGTCGATGGAAGGCATTGGCAGCGCGGGTACAAGGTAAAAACGAAAGTATTCTAGACTACTTCCACGAAAAGGTTCGACTTTGTCGAGATTTGGATTTAGATTTGTTTGATACCAAGGAACAGTTATTAGACGGTATCCAATCGAAAGAATTATTTCAATATTTGTTAAGCCGTACTCATAATGACGAAAATGAGTTACTATTTGACATTATGGACTACATGCGGTTAGTGGAGCACAGAAATGTTCGATTTCAAAATAAAATAGTTTTGTCCAATTCAAATGAGAAGCAGTGGCCCAGAGGAGAAAGTCCTAAGCCCAAAGCGGAAAGTTCGAGTAGGAGTCAGAAGGGTGTTGAGTCAGCAACAAGCCGGATATGTTACAACTGTGGATCCAGAACGCACATTGCGCCAAGTTGTCCCAGTCCAGTAAGACCAAAAGGAGCATGCTACGGTTGCGGTTCAACAGCACATCAGCGATCAGCGTGTCCGGAACGTGATCAGAAAAATAGGAATGACACAAATGAAGAATCTCGGCGACAGAACGAGCGGCAACATAGTGGATCAGCAGGAGAGATCAGACTGTTAGAGCCAGCATATAATGTAAGGGTAAGTATAATATTATGTAAGGAGACTGTTACTGTTAATGCATTGGTAGATAGTGGTAGCCCAATTTCTTTGATTAAGTCTCATCTTATCCGGACTAGTGAACGAAAACCATTTAATAATGATATTTTTATTTCGGGTATCAACGGGTCTCAATTGAGTATTGAAGCGGTTACTGATGCTACGGTTTTATTAGTTGATTATGATTTAAATAAGAAACAAATATTTTATGTGGTAGATGATCAGACTATGTTATCCGAATGTTTATTGGGTAGAGATTTTATTAAGGGGATGAATATTTGGTTCGGTGAAGATGGTAAGATTATGGTAAATTCGAAGCAAGAACAGTGTGATGGTAATGACTTTTTGGTTGACTTAGGGTTAATAGAGTATGAGTTGGAAGATGAGGTGGAGTTGAACATAGGTGAGGTATCATTTAGTGATAGATGTAAGTTAAAAAAAATATATGATAACTGTTACTCAAAAAGGTTAAAGCCCGAGTCTCCTGAGATAAACTACGAAGTTAATATAAGTTTAAAAGACCACACTCCTTTTAATTACCAACCTCGACGACTATCATATATAGAGAGGAACGCGGTGAAGGATATAATTTGTGAGTTATTAGATAAAGGTATTATAAAGGAAAGTAAATCTGAATTCTGTTCACCCATAGTATTAGTCAAAAAGAAAGATAATACATATCGAATGTGTGCGGATTTGAGAGAATTAAATAAAAGAGTTGTGAGAGAACATTACCCGATTCCACATATAGATGATCTATTAGATAATTTAAGAGGGAAGATCTTCTTCACAAAGTTAGATTTAAAGAATGCCTATTTCCATGTGAAAGTATCGGAACAGTCGTCCAGATATCTCTCTTTTTCAACATTTCTGGGGCAATATGAGTATGTCCGATTGCCTTTTGGGTATTGCAATAGTCCCTCAGCATTCATGAGATATATTGAAACAGTATTTAGGGAATTAATAAGGTCTGGAAAGTTATTAGTTTATTTAGATGATTTGTTGATAGCCACAGAGACTATAGCAGAAAATTTGGAAATAATAGAATCGGTATTAATAGCATGTAATAATAACTTACTTGAATTGAGGGAAGATAAATGTTTTTTTCTACAGTCGAGGATAACATATTTGGGTTATGTGGTGGATAAGGATGGGGTGAGACCTGATCCGTCTAATGTAGCAGCAGTGACACAATTCCCAATACCTAAATCAATAGCCAATGTACACAGCTTTGTAGGACTAGTCAGTTATTTTAGGAGATTTATTGAAAACTTTTCCATTTTGGCAGCACCACTGTATGCGCTGTTAAGGAAGGGGGCTCAATTTAAGTTTGGGGAGAAGGAGTCACAGGCCTTTGAGTTGTTAAAGAATAAGTTGGTGCAAATGCCGATTTTGGCATTATATTCTCCGTCAGCTGAAACCGAGGTGCATTGTGATGCTAGTGCATTGGGTTATGGAGTGATCCTATTACAGAGACAGAAAGACGGTTTAATGCATCCTGTGTTTTACTATAGTAAGAGAACCACTGAGGTAGAAACTAAATATCATAGTTATGAATTGGAGTGTTTGGCATTAGTGTATGCAGTGAAGCGTTTTCATGTTTATCTCAATGGTATTAAGTTCAAAGTGTTCACTGATTGTGAAAGCTTCAAGTTGACTATGAACAAGAAAGATATGAACCCTCGGATTGCAAGATGGGCGTTATTATTTCAGAATTATGATTTCAGTATTGAACATCGTGCAGGAAGTAAAATGAAACACGTTGACGCATTAAGTCGGAATACCAATATATTAATGTTGTATGAAAATACTTTTGAGCAAACGTTGTCGATTAAGCAGATTGAAGATAAAGATATTAACAAGTTAAAAGAGCGGTTGAAGAAATGTGAGGATAAGTACTTCGAAATGAGAAATGGTTTAGTATATAGGAAGTATAAAAGTGAGTTGTTGTTTTACGTCCCTAGTAGCATGGAGGATAATGTGATAAGGTCGGTGCATGAGGAATATGGGCATTTGGGTGTAGAAAAAACCAGTGAAGTAGTGTTGAGAACATTTTGGTTTCCCAATTTGAGAGAAAAAGTCAAAAGTTTTATTTCAAATTGCTTAAAATGTATCTCATATTCGCCAGTATATGGTAAAAAGGAAGGTGAGTTGCACCCTATACCTAAGGCTCCAATACCGTTCGATACAATCCATATCGACCACTACGGTCCACTGGAGAAGACTGGTAAAAAAAATAAATATTTGTTTGTAATCATTGATGCATTTACCAAATTTGTTAGGTTATATCCTTGTAAAACAACTAACACGGTAGAGGTAATTAGGCATATGAATGATTACTTCAGGTGTTATAGTATACCTAGAAGGGTAATATCTGACAGAGGTTCAACGTTCACGTCTAATGCATTTGGAGAATTCTTAGCCCAGAAAAAAGTAGATTTGGTATTAGTGGCAACGGCGACACCCCGGGCAAATGGACAGGTTGAGAGAGTAAACCGTTGCATAACAGCAATGCTGGCAAAAAAGACAGTAGATTTAAATAGGTGGGACAGGGTATTGCATGAGGTCGAGTACGCCTTGAACAATATGTTATGTGCTTCGACGGGTGAAGCCCCATCTAAGTTATTATTTGGTGTATATCAACATGGTACGGTGGAAGGTGAGTTTAGGAGGTTATTGGTGGAAGTGGAGAAGGACAGGAACTTGGAGGAAATAAGAAAAGAGGCTAAGGACAAGATAGTAAAAAATCAATCATATAATAAAAAGTATTATGATGAGAAACATAAGAAACCTACCTTATATAAAAAAGGAGATTTTGTTGTAATTAAAAATACAGATGTTAGTGTGGGGGTGAATAAAAAATTAATACCTAAATTTAAGGGCCCATATATAATAGACAAGGTGTTACTAAACGATCGATTTATAGTCAAAGATGTTGAAGGTTTTCAGCACACTCAGGTGCCTTATGAAGGAGTCATTAGCTCAGATAACATGAGACATTGGGTTAGGAGCTTGGAAAAATGATCCTTTATTATATTTCATGTATTATGGTTATGTTGTTATTTATTGATGTTTATATTAAAATGTACTGTTTACTTACTATTTACTTGTTTGTGGTTAATTATTATTTTATGTATACTATTATGAATGTAATATCCTATTATGTATTGTTATAATATTGTTCAGATGTTATTAGAAATTATGATGTTAAGTTAAAGATATTGTGTAATGATCCCAGAGACTGGGATAGGTCAGGATGGCCGAGCTGTGACATTATCACTATTATTATTACTATTACTTTTATCATTATTATTATTATTATTATTATTATTATTATTATTATTATTATTTTTCCACTCATGTTAGAGGTTATGATTAATGCTGTTGTTGTTGTCTTGTACGTACGTGGGACGCACGTTGTTCCGTTCCTTACTGAATTATTATGTACCTATGTGTATCGAAAGTTATTTGAAAGTAATAAATTGTTCTAAATGAAAGTATTTGTTATTTCTTACAAGATATATAATAGTACACTTTAGAAGTTTCAAGTACCCACGAATAATATTATTCAATCAAAACGAAATAACTAAAATCGTAATTCTTGGTTTAAATATGAAATTTTGTCTAAATTTGAAATTAAAATGTCTGTAAAAAATAAGTGTGTTTATATATTTTTTAGATTTTTTGGTTACAGTATGAACTATTTACGAGAACCTTTGTGTTGAATTTGCAATCCTTAGCTATAAAAACTGAACATTTTATAATTTATTAATTACAATGATTGATAATTTTCGAGATTTTGATAAATTTTGTCAAAATTTGATCTTTAAATGCTTATAAAAAAAAACTGTGCCTATGTATTTTTAATATTTTTCAACTGATATTATAACAATATATCAGGAGCCTTGTATTAAATTTTTACACTTTTTGGCCCAACAGATAAAACTTTATTGATATTTATAGAAAAAAAAACTAAAAAAAATTGAAAGCTGTAAATGTCCATAAACAGCTCAAAAAGAGTCAAAATATTTTCAAAATTGTATGGTGTATAGAAAATGCTAATTTAAACATTCAGTGAAATTTTCATGTATCTACAGTTATTTGTTTTTGAATTACAACAAAATAAGGAAATCGCTACATGGGAAATCGAGTGAATATTCAATGTTGTAAAAATTTGAATTTCAAACGCTCATAAAAATTTAATTTGACTTTCTTATAAACATTTTTCTTTTGATAAAGGTAGACAAACTTATAAGGAATCTTGTGTTTAATTTTCAAATCTTAGATTTAAAAAGAAAAATTTTTACGAATTCTTAACTCAAAATAATTTGCTAATTTTCGTGATTTTCCCATATTTTGTCAATTTTTGAACTTTAAATGCTTATAAAAAAAAATTGTGACTAAGGATTTTTAATATTTTTCATCTGCCTTTGAAGCAATATATTAGGAGCCTTCTATTAAATTTTCAAGCTTTCGCAACCAACAAATAAAATTTTATTGATATTTTTAGAAAAAAAACTAAAAAAAAATGGAAAATGAAAATGTCCCTAAACAGTTCAAAATAAATCAAAATATTTTGAAAATGTTATCGTGTATAGAAAATGCAAATATAAACAACCAGTGAAAATTTCATGTATATACGTTCATTTGTTTCAGAGTTACACCAAAAACCAAAATCGATTTTTTGGAAAACCAATTTTGCGTAAAAATTCCCGTTTTTCCTTAATTTTTATGTTGTTTTTCCCGGCGCTTGTGAAAACTACTGGGAAATTTATACTTTTGACCCCCCAAAGTACCAACTAGATTCACTTTCCTATCAGAAAAGCTACTGATGAAGAAAATCCAAGCACTTTTACTGTCCTAAAACGTGATGACAGACACAAAAAAAAATAAAAAAATAAAAAAAAAAATAAAAAAAAAATAAAAAAAAAATAAAAAAACACACATCATTGTAAAATCAATACATTCATCGTTTCACTCAGAATCTAAAAAAAGTATGATATTTAATAAGTATAAATTATCATAAATATTAGGTTTTTAATTATTAAAATGTATTATTACTGGATAAGCAATCATTAAGTCAATAATACCAAGAGATAAAATCGTGTATTTTACATCTTCAATATTCCATCTACATATAGTTTTTGAAAAGTCACTAACTTTATAGATACCTATTGTATTGTTTTTTATAGGTTCTTTAAAAAAACACTATAATTTAAGGAATTGTCCTCCTTGTAAAATTTGTTTTTTTAAATGTTTGAATTATTTTGTTAGAAATTCATAAACAATTTTCTTTTTAAATCATAGAATTAAAAACGTAATACCTACAATATTCCTCATAAGTTTGTCTACCTTTATCAAAAATATGTCTACTACTTACAAGAATGTCAAATTAAATTTTTATTAGCGTTTGAAGTTTTTATTTTTACAACATAGGATATTCACTCGATTTCTCATATTGCAATTTTCTTATTTTGTTGTAATTAAAAACAAATAACTGTAGATACATGCAATGTACACAATACGTTTATTTTATCAATTTTCATACTTTCTAAAGTTTTCAAAATTTGTTGACTTCTTTTGAGTATTTTGACATTTTGGATTTTGAAATTTTTTAATTTTGTTCCATAATATTGTCAATTAAATGTTATTTGTCGGGTCAAAAAGCGTAGAAATTGAATACAAGATTAATGTTATATTGTTACTATAGAAGTTGAAAAATATTAAAATAAATAGGCACAATTTTTTTACAAGCTTTTAAATTTTGAATTTTGTAATCAATTTTAGTATTTAAAAATAACTCTGTAGTTAAAAATTTATAAAATGTTAAATTTTATAGCTTAAGATTGAAATTTTATAACAAGGATCCACGTATATAGTTTATCCCAACAAAAACACTACGCCAAACTCCGTGTAAAAAAACGCTCGGTATAAAAAAAAACCACCTCAAAGTTGTGATATCATTTTATAGTATTACAATGTATTTAAACTACATAGTAAATAGTAATAGATATATTATTATAATTTATGTTAAAATTCACTGCTTATAAATTGAACTTAGCTGGTGACATTATTTAAAACTCATGAGAATTCATTTTGTATTGAGTATACCTACATGTTATCTTTGAAAATGAGTGATACTAATTAAGTGTTAAATAAATTAATTGTTATAAATTACTAATTAAGTGTTATAATTTTAAAGTCACCAGCTAAGTTCAATTTATAAGCAGTGAATTTTAACATAAATTATAATAATATATCTATTCCTATATAGTTTAAATACATAGTAATACTATAAAATGATTCACAACTTTTTGAGGTGGTTTTTTTTTATACTGATCGTTTTTTTACACGGAGTTTGGCGTATAGTGTTTTTGTTGGGATACCTATCACTAATTTTTTTTATGTTATTATTATTATTACTATTGTTGTTGTTGTAATCATTATTATTAAATATTATAATGTCATATATGTATTATTATATATTAAACATTTAAGGTTTTAATTATTTTTTTCCATTAATATAATGTAAATTCCCCCCCCCCCCCGAGGCCACCGTTCATACTTTATTTGAGTATCATTACAATAAATAATTGCATGGCACTAAGGCAGTCAAGAGAACATAATATAACGCTGGACGTGCAAGACGGACGGCGGTCGACGCAAGAAAGAACAATGTTGAATATATACGCGACTACGCGAGCCGTTACGTATTTTGGTCATTATCTATTTCTTTAAGCTCTGGCAGATCGTCATTACTATTTTTTTGAAACATATATTTTATTTTAAAACAACTGCCTGCCTCTATTTGTAGTTTTTTTTGTTTTTTTTCTCTAATTTTTTCAGCGCCACCGAATGTGTAGTTATTCGAATGATCTTCCATTTTACTGTTAAATAATAATGATAATAATATAAATAAATATGATATAATTAAAAATGTAGAATCGCACTATATTATTTCTATATCCCGAATTTCAATATTTCTATTTTTATATTTTGAAACTTAATTTTACTAGTGAAAAGTTATTCAGTTTTCACAATTATTTACCAGGTCCGCACGACCACACCGTGGCCAATAAATGAATAAAATAAATTTTAAATACTAAATACAGACCGAATAATTCCACGTAGAAACGAAGAAATCGCTTATCATAAATCTAAAGTTGGAATTGTACAGTGGGACGTGGGTACTCGCCGAAACTACGCGAGCGGTGTCGAACAACTGAAATCTATATCTATAATAATACAAATAATATACTGGTCTGCGTTGTCGTAGCTGTCGGCCCGGATCGACGGGTCGATGCATGCCGACAACGTAGATAAAAATATGACAATAGCTTATCAAAAATCACCACAAAATAATTTAAGAATTGTTGATCTTTTACAATATTTTTAAAATTTCTCAAAAAAATGTAGATATTAATAATCCATTTATGAATTCGGCCCTATTACTGATTTATAACATGGGCCCACCAGACTTCGCCCGGTAGTCCAACCCTGTGTGTAAGTCATGTGAGCCCATAAAGCAAATATAAAATTATTTTCATTTTCATATTTAAAAAATACAAAAAATATTTACTGTTAATAAGAATTAGTCGAAATTGATTGATGTTTTATGCTTGCAGGCAATATTTACTTCAAAGAAGTCAATAGTATTAGGTACTATAGTCTGAGGGGCTATAAAATCCAGGAAAGTTATTTACAGGAATGACAACAACGGGAAAGTAAAATATAGGAAAATAATACGAGGGAACAATAATTCGTAGGAAAATAAAAATCAGGAAAATATATGTACGGAAATAAATAACAGGAAAAATAATTTGTTGGAAAATAATAACCAGGAAAATATTACAATTGAAAAACTTTACTGGTAAATTATAAATCAGGAAAATATAATTCAGGAAATTATTTCGTAGGAATTTAAAACACAGGAAAATAAAAAACGGGAAAATAATTTATAGGAATTTAAAAATCAGGAAAATATTTATACCGGAAAATACCTAATACACAGAAATTTCAAAACCGGGAAATATCAGTGAAGTAGAAGTACTGTATAGGCAATTTCTTGATACATTTGTATTTTATACTACGTGATTAGATGTATTTATCATTATGTAATATTATGTATCACAAGGGGGGTTCAACCCCTCCCTTGGACACTTTATAAATATAATAATATATTATGTACTTAATAATAATTATAATAATTTATTGGGAAAAAATCTAGTTCAGTGTCCACTCGAATTTTAGATTCTGAGTGAAACGATGAATGTATTGATTTTAAGTCTCCTAGTATATTGTTTCAAAGGCAGATGAAAAATATTAAAAATCCTTAGTCACAGTTTTTTTTTTATAAGCATTTAAAGTTCAAAAATTAACAAAATATGGAAAAATCAAGAAAACTAGCAAATTATTTTGAGTTAAGAATTGGTAAAAATTTTTCTTTTTAAATCTAAGGTTTTAAAATGTAATACAAGATTCCTTATAATATTATCTACCTTTATCAAAAAACAAATGTCTATAAGAAAGTCAAATTACATTTTTATGACCGTTTTAAATTCAAATTTTTACAACATTAGATATTCACTCGATTTCTCATGTAGCGATTTCCTTATTTTGTTGTAATTCAAAAACGAATAACTGTAGATACATGAACATTTCACTGAATGTTTATATTAGAATTTCCTATACACCATACAATTTTGAAAATATTTTGACTCTTTTTGAGCTGTTTACGGATATTTTCATTTTTCAATTTTTTTAGTTTTTTTTTTTTGAATATCAATAAAGTTTTATCTGTTGGGCCAAAAAGTGTAAAAATTTAATACAAGGCTCCTGGTATATTGTTACAATATCAGTTGAATAATATAAAAAATACATGGACACAATTTTTTTTTATAAGCATTTAAACATCGAATTTTGACAGAATTTTTCAAAATCTCGAAAATTATTAACCATCGTAATTAATAAATTATAAAATGTTCAGTTTTTATAGCTAAGGATTGAAAATTTAAAACAAGATTCCACGTAAGTAGTTAATTCTCTTACCGAAAGATCTAAAAAATATACAATCACAGTTTATTTTTATAGTCATTTTATGTTCAAATAAGGACGAAATTACATATTAAAAAACCTAGTTATTTTATTGTGATTATATAATATTATTCGTGGGTACCTACTTGAAACTTCTAAAGTGTACTATATTATATATCTATGATAGTATTAGGGTTTGTTATTGATGTTGATGTATAACGTGTTATAAGTACCTAATGGATATTATGATAATGTGATATGATTAATTTGGAATTTATTATAGGTCAATTTTTTTTTTAATACCATAGATATGTATATAATTTGTCTTAAACCTAGACTGACATACCGTCTTCGCTCAGAATCGTTTTTCTTATACAATGATATTGTATCATTGAATTCAAATTTAATAGCATCCATTATACAGTGACCCACTTGTAACCTACAGTACAGCAGAGCGACATCCACTTACCCACCTTTTTATATCTAAGGATTGAAAATTTAAAAAAAGATTCCACGTAAGTAGTGTATTCAGTTACCAAAAAATCTAAACCATATATAAGCACAGTTTATTTTTATAGTCATTTTAAGTTCAAATTTGGACGAAATTAACTAGAATAACTATTTTAGTTATTTTGTTGTGATTGTATAATATTATTTAAAACTTGGTATTTGAAATTTCTAAAGTACCTACACTATTGTATATCTATGATAGTATCAGGGTTTGTTGTTGATGTATAACGCGTTATAAGTACCTAATGGATATTGTGATATGATTAATTTGGAATTTATTATAGGTCAATTTTTTTAATACCATAGATAAATATAATATAATATGTCTTATACCTAGACTGATATATCGTCTCCGCTCAGAATCGTTTTTCTTATACAATGATATTTTATCATTGAATTCAAATTTAATAGCATCCATTATACAGTGACCCACTTGTAACCTACTGTACAGCAGAGCACCTTTTTCAATTTTATTTTGTTTTAGTACGTTCCTATGTAGTTAAGCATGCTGAAAACGATAGGGAAGTCTAAATTTGGCGGACAGACTTAGTTTAAAGTTATAGCTAGGTAATTAAAATTTTTGGTATTTTCATATACATCTGGTGTGGTCCCTCGCTCTTTGCGATCGCTCGGACAATTAACTTCTAAACATCCCGCGCATGGGCGTCCCCAGGGGGGGACAAGACGGGGCACTTGTCCCCCCCTGGAATAATGTTATTTCCACAGAAATTGGTAAAATTCCAAATGATAAATTAGTTTCTAAAAATAGGTCTACTAAGTTTCTATAACATATTATGTCAAGCGTTATTTTTTCATTGTTCTAATCACAGGTTAAATTTAGTTATAAATGATTCAAATAAAATAATGATTATTCGTAATACTACTGGAACTATAAAAAATATTATATGATTTTTCCGTGAAAGTACGCTTAGAAGAAAACTTATCCCTAACATACCTACCACTATTTTGTGAAACACGCTGGTCGTCTAAATATAAGAGTATAAGAGTATTTTCAAAACATTTTATTTCAATAATGACAAGTTTGAAATCATTATCAAATAATGAAGTACATTCAAATTCCAATACAAGGCAACGAGCTCATTACTTATATTCTGCGGCCTCAAATTCATCATTATTAATTTCTATGATTATTATGGCAAAATACAGTGCTATTTTAGAACCTGTGACAAATATGTTACAAGGCGTCTCATACTCTCAGTAGATCTAATAAAGTCAGATAGATAAAGTCAGCGAGCATTATTAATTTATTACTAATATTGTTCGATATGACGCTGATAACATTTTCCAAACATTATTTAACGAAGCGAAATCAATCGCCATTGATTTAGATATTGTCATTACACGTTCAAGAACGGTAAAGAAACAGTCACTAAGAGCGAACTATGAAACTGAGAGTTGTGAAGATTATTACCGAGTTTCAATTTTTATACCATATATTAATTCAATTTTACAATATATAAAAGAAATTTTTGATATAAAAAATGATAATACATTTTTACTACAATATCTTCACCCCAACATTTTTAAAAAATTGGAGAAAAAAATGTATTTTGAAAGCATTGAAAAAATTGCTGATTTCTATAAAATTGATAATCTCCAAGCTGAAGCGGGAAGTTGGTACAGTTTTTGGCAAAATAAGGACTGCCAAGATATTTATTTTATCGATTTGTTAAACTGTAACTGTACGTTTTTTCCTAATATAGCTGTTGCTTTGGAAATATTTTTGTCTCTTCCGGCTACAAGCTGTACAGGAGAACGTTCTTTTAATACATTAAGGCGTGTTAAAACATGGTTACGATCAACGATGAGTGATGTTAGACTGAATGGAATATGCATGTTGAGTGTTCATACTTCATAGAGAAAAAGTAAATTCAAATAAAGAAAAATTTATTGAAAATGCACTGACACAATTTGGTAGAGAATGTCCACGGAGATTGAAATTTATATTTAATGAAAAAGAATGATGTATAATAATATTTTTTAATGTTTTAATTGTAATAATAAAACTTACCTAATTGTAATGTTTTAATTCATAATTTTAATAATGACGAAATATAATAATTTAGTGGCATTTACTATAAATAAAATGTATAGAAAAATTTTCATTTATTTTTTAAATTAATTTTTCCCCCCCCCTAGAAAAATGTCTGGGGACGCCTATGATCCCTCGACTTGTTATATAAAACCACTATGGGTGTGTCAAAATTATTTTTGCCAAAAAAATTTTTAAAACCATTATTTAGCTAGGTTTCAAAAAAAAAAAAAATTAAATTTCGTTATATCTAAGCGTTGTAGGTACGTATGTGCCCAAAACACCGATAATCGTGAACTTCGTTTACGGAGGCTACACCATAAGACTACACCATAAAAACTAATTATTTCTGGCAATTAATGTAAGCACCGTCGTTCTTAACTGGTTTAATGCATAGATGTCGGACAAACAAATTTAAAAATTGTGGGTGCTATACTAGATTTAGAACACTAAATTGAAGTACCCCCCCCCCCCCCCCCCATCCAAAATTCCTAAGCACGCCACTGATGTATCATACTATATTACTATCATCTATCTGTAATCTGTATCAGATTATTATTAACCATAGTATCTATATCCGTGTTTCGCGAAGTAATTCATATCTATTTTTAAAGTATGATTTCCAATATTTTGTTTATTTTTGTTATTATGATGAACATGAATAGACATGCATGAACAATATATTATAATAATAGTACAAGGGGGGTATTAAACTAATAAACTAATAAATAATAATAGTATGACACACAAATTCACGATTATCATAAACGTCAAGAGTGCAAGACAGAAGACACGTCGTGTAGTATTTTCAATTTTGTACTTGACTCGTTTATAACTTGTTCTTAACTTTTTTATAACTTAGTAAGACTCATAAGTTGTATACCTATTTGTATTTACTTGTAAGTTATTGAAGTGGCATTTAAAATAACATTCATCAATCAATTAAAGTCTTAATACTCATTTTCACAATGAATCCAATAGAGCATGATGATTTTCGTTATAAGTACAATGGCGGTGTTAAAAATGGTGTTCGGTAAGTTTATTTTACTAATATTACTACCTACTTACTAGATTACCTATTACTTATTACTTATTAGATATTATTTGAAATGTAATATAAAAACAATTTCAGTTTTGACTATTGAATTTTCTTAATAAAGAAATCAATACATGTATCTGGGTGCTTAAGAACTATTTTTTAAGTCACTTACGATACACTAATCTGTACAACATATTTACAATTTTTAAATCCACCAGTCAATAATTATATAATAAATAGATTATACTAGGTAGGTACAATAGGTACCATATTATGATTTTTTCAACATAGGTTTGCATGCATATTTTGATTTAAGAAACGCATATTTTGTTAATATAATTAAATTCAAATTTGAATATTTTGTGTTTTTATTATGCAAAAAACTGAACCTTAAAATACTCGTACTTTTTAGTAGGTGCATTTAAAATGATATAGGCGCCTGCTATTTAATAATGTATAATATATTACACAACATAGGGTGGAGTCGACCCCTTAAGAATTTTTTTTAATTTAATTTATTCTATCTACGGTCATTGAAAAATATTGAAAATTGAACCATAAATTCAGAAGTTCACTATAATAATTGGCTTAAATTTCAAAGTCTTAAGAACATTGTATGAGACATTTTTATTAATATTTTAAAATTGTATTTTTCCCTTATATGGCCACTGTAAAAATATTAATTGTTATTTTATTAAAAAATTAATTATTAATACATATATAACAGGAACTTTTATTTTCCAAAAACAAATTATGAAAATAAAAACAAACTAGTTATTTATGAGTATCTACCTATACTTAACATTTTGATAACTTATAAAAAAATTTTAATCCAATATTAAATATCTGAACAAATATATAAATAAAATGACCAATTTTTTAACAAAATTATTATGAAAACTAATACAAATTCAATATGATCTCCATCAGAATATTATGTACAGCATTTTTTTTTTACCTACAGGCTTACATTTTACTAGTACATAGTCACCAGATTTTAAGTCTTGCTGCAAATTAAAAACAACTAAATATGTGGATTACACTGAATTTAACTTACTTCAATGTACAGAAACAAACATAAATTTATAATTCCAACTAACCTTTTTTTATATTATGAATTTTAAAATGTAATTTGTTAATAATTGTTTATTATTTGTTTATATTGTTAGTTATTTGGTATGCAGTAATCAGTTTTGTAAAGGTACAGCAAAACGTTTATCTGATGGCACAATCAAAGCCCAAATAGGGCATTCACACGTGGCAAACATCTTTATTTGATCACTTGTCTAATGCATAATACTATTAGGTATAGCTTTATTGGTTTAGGAGGTTGATCCTCTAAACAATTGCTTGCCAATGTAAGATACAAATTACTTTAATGTTGTCATCAGGGGCGATTTTACAGGGGGGTGTGGGGGGATTTGACACCCCCCAAATGTCGGCAATTATAAACAGGGCTTCAAAACGTTTTCATAACGTTACGAGTATAACGTTAAACGATTCAAAAAACGATTGAAATCGATAACGGATAACATATCGGTAAACGATAAACGATTGAAATGGATAACGGATAACGGAACAGTAACGATAAACGATTGAAATGGATAACGGATAACGGAACAATAACGATAAACGATTAAAATTAATATCGAATAACGCAACAAAAAACGATTAACGATTAAAAGTTGAATCTTAACAAACATGTCAGACAACAAAGGAAATTACGAAAATATTAAAAACTATCTATAGAATATAATTAGAATTTAGTTAGTTTTGTAGAAGGGCAAATGTAAACTGGGCCCGGAGTTACCTTTTTTGTTGTAAGCTCGGCCCGACAATTTTAGGTAATAAATTAATATTAGAACTGATCGGTGTAAACTTTAGATATTAAGATATTATGAACTCATCACCTTTAACACAAGCAATTGCTTAAAGAAGGTGTCAAACAAATGTTCCTATCGCTTTATTGTACTTATTCACTTTTCGTTTGTAAATAAATAAATAAATAAATAATTCCACTCACCCCAATATATATTCCGTCATTTCAAAATTAAAAGAAGTACAAACAGAAACGTACATTAAAATCAACAGCCTAGATGGACCATTTAAATTCCAAAATATAAAAACTAAAAAAAAAAAAAGAACTCTTAGAAAGAACACTTACAAAATATAAAAATAAAGAAATATCAGTGAGTGAATATGTAAAATACATGGCTTTTTACTTAAAAAACTAGATTTATATATTATTATTATACTAACATTTTTCACTCATTATTTACACTACAATTTTACTTATATATTTTTTATTGTATTTATACACATTTTTACACTTATAAATTTATATAATTACATTTATTATTATTTTATTATCAATATTAAAACATTTTTCATTTAAATAACGAATTTCATACTATATGAATAATAATATGAAAATGAAAATAATTTTTGAAGGATAATGAGAACCGCCTCCTCGTGGTGTCCTCCGGGTAATGCTAAATGTTTCTCAAAAATATTATAAGAAAAATGATGGTTTTTACACCTAAATCATTTTTACCTGAAAAAAATCGGGGCCGAGTTTACATCTAAATAATTTTGACCTGAAAAAAACCCGGGCCGAGTTTCCCATCGACCTTTTGGAAATGTTTTTTCCTCGGGCCGAGTTTACAATCTCCCTTGTAGAACTGTTGCTTGATAGGACTATAATAATAAAGTGACTTTAATATTAGGTACTAATCAAAATTAATTAAATGTACAATATGGAACTATGAAAGTTTAAAATAGCCATAAATATTTCAAAGAAATAATACGCATTAGCAATATTATATTTAGGCTTTCTTACAAAAGTGGAAAATATTTATAAATAATGTCTGGGTAAATAGTATTAAACCCGTTCAACGGGTTCTACATTTCTTAGTAATGTATTTATAAATAATTAATATTTAAAACGTTTAAACGTTAAACGGAACATTTTATAAACGTTTAAATTCTTTATAACGTTAAACGATAAATCGATCATAACGTTTAATATCATATAACGTTAAACGCTAAATCGATCATAACGTTTAATATCATAAAACGTTAAACGCTAAATTGATCATAACGTTTAATATCATATAACGTTAAACAGTAATTTGGTCATAACGTTTGATATCCATATGATATCTAAAGGCTAAAGGTATCTGCTTATTGCATATTAGCTTCAAGCTTACCTATATAACGCCCCTATTATTTTATTAGGTACCTTTAAATAGGTGCCTGTGTCCCGTATTGGTATGCCTGTTCTTATAATTAGGGAGCGGATGTTTATGCATTTATCATATTTTTTTATAATATCTAAATCAATGCGAAGTAAGATATAAATTTGTTTCATCACCTAAAGAATTCAAATTTACCAATTTAATTTTGTATATTGGTCCGATTTTTACTATTGATTGATCATATTTTTATATTCATCACAGTGGCGTAAATACCGGGTGGGCAAACGCCACGGGCCTCGGTACCAAAGGGGGCCCCAGCCCAACATACAATACCTACACTATTGCCCATTGGTTATTTCTATATTCGTCATTCGATTCAAAATTTCACAAAAATATGTATATTATTTTGATACCTGAAAAAAATAGTAGGAAATACGGACCTTATATTGGTACTATATGTTGGTATATGGTTTATACTCTAATAAATAATAATATATTATTGGAGGCCCGATTTGGGAAAAAAATATTATCTACAACGTATCTCATATCTGGAACTAATGGCTTAATAACTCAATGGCTAAAATATAGTAGAAGATGCAAAAAATCTTTGTGTTTCATGGAAAATACCTTTCAACTTCAATCGTAAACGTGAAAGATTTGCTGTTAGGTATCACGAAGAAGTTGATTGTGACCACTGACCGAAGACTTTCTATAACTGAAGACAGTTTTAAAGTTAAAGTATTTTATCCCGCACTGGACACGGCATTGTTTGAGCTTAAAGAAAGGTTTAAAGGTCTTAAAACAATAAGTGATGAGTTTTCTTTTTTAAAACCAATAAATCTTACTACAATAGAGGAACAAATTATAATTAAAGCGTCCTACGATTTACACATAAAGTTGTTAGGGCCCATTTTAGTCTTTGCACACGGGCCTCCAATGGCCTATTTACGCCACTGAATTTCATCATGCTTTTAGTGCATATTTGAGGTTTTTCGTAATATACTAATATATTATGAGGGATGGGCCGATACCTCTTTTTACCGATATCCGATATATGCAACCGATAAAAAACCGATACCCGATATATTTGAAAACAAACATTTTCAGCATAAACAATGGACCGATATTAAAAGATCACCGATACTATTATCATTTTATATTTAACTATTACAATTTTTAATCAATATAGTATTATGCTGATAGATTTGGTTTTTTTTTTGGTATTGGTTCAAATATCGGTTTAAAAAAAAAAACCGATACCGATAAACCCGATACCACCAATATCGAGTATAGGTTTTAATATCGGCCCATCCCTAAATTTATTATTTATTATTAACGGACTCGACTGGCGTAATTAATAGTTCAAAATTTTCCGACGGGGCGGCGGCGGAAATAGCCGGTTTCCATCCGTGGTGGCGGGAAGTGTGGGGTTCTTCTAAAAATGTCTAGACAAGAAGAACTAACTACATCAGACCTACCATATTTCAAATATGCTCCTTTCTCATCTACTTAAGATTCAAAATGTTGCTATCGGATAACATAAGAATATTTACTTTTAATAATTTAATAAAAACGTTGATTATCCAGTGCAATGTCCAATTACTATTAGGTATGTTTTAATCAAAGTTTTAGGTTTATTTTTGAGTATGTATATTGTATACGGTATACGTAAATACGTTAGATTTTATTGTATACAATAAATATTATCAAAATGTTCAGTATATTCAAATTAAAAAAGGTGCTCTACTTTACAATAGGTTACAAGTGGGTCACTGTATAATGGATGGTATTAAATTTGAATTCAATGATATAATATCATTGTATAAGAAAAAAGATTCTGAGCTTAGACAGTATAAGAAGCATAAAAGACATATTATATACTTATAAATTCCAAATTAATCATATCACAATATCCATTAGGTACTTATAACGCGTAATACATCGACAAAAAACCCTGATACTATCATATATATATAATAGTGTACTTTAGAAGTTTCAAGTACCCACGAATAATTTATACAATCACAACAAAATAACTAAATAACTTATTCTAGGTTTTTTATTATGTAATTTCGTCCAAATTTGAACTTAAAATTACTATAAAAGTAAACTGTGCTTCTGTATTTTTTAGATTTTTTGGTAACAGAATTAACTACTTACGTAGAATTTTGTTTTAAATTTTCAATCCTTAGATATAAAATTTGAACATTTATAAATTTTTAACTACAAAATAATTATTCAATTTTAAATTTGATACATTTTGTCTTTAAATACTTATAAAAAAAAATTGTGCCTATGTATTTTAAATATTTTTCAACTGATATTGTAACAATATATCAGGAGCTTTGTATTAAATTTTTACAGTTTTTGGCCTAACAGATAAAACTTTATTGATATTTATAGAAAAAAAAACTAAAATAAAGCCGGCCAAGTGCGAGTCGGACTCGCGCACGAAGGGTTCCGTACCATTATCTAAAATTATGTCTGTTGTCGTTTGCGGGGTGGTACAATTCTGTATTGAAATTTATAAAACGAATCTTTGTATACGACGTCACTCATGCCAACCATTTATTAACAATACGACGTCACTCGTGGTAACTATTTATAAACAAAAATTTCCATCTGAAATCTCAAAATTCCCGTTTTAGCACCCCGAGGGGTTGCTCCTATCCCTTTTTTTTAGTATTTGTTGTTATAGCATTCACGGAAATACATAATATGTGAAAATTTCAACTTTCTAACTTTCATGGTTCATGAGATACAGCCTGGCGACAGACGGACGGACAGCCGAGCGAAAGTAATAGGCTTCCGTAGGGAAACGTACGGAACCCTAAAAATTGAAAACTGAAAATGTTCGTCAACAGCTCAAAAAGAGTCAAAATATTTTCAAAATTATATGGTGTATAGGAAATGCTAATATAAACATTCAGTGAAATTTTCATGTAGCTTATTCGTTTTTTAATTACAACAAAAGAAAGAAATCGCTACATGAGAAAACGAGTGAATATCCAATGTCGTAAAAATATGAAATTCAAACGCTCATAAAAATTAAATTTGACTTTCTTACTTTTTTTGATAATGGTAGATAATCTTAGAAGGAATATTGTATTACATTTTAAAATCTTAGATTTAAAAAGAAAATTTTTTATGAATTTCTAACTCAAAATAATTTTATAGGTTTATATATAGGTCTAGGTATCCTCAATTTATTCAGAATTTTCAAATAGGTATTTCAAAAATCACACTGATAAAGTGATAACATTCATAATTTGACTAAACCTCTTTTAACAAAAAAATATAGAGATTGCCTATATATTACTCCTAATATTTTAAATATTTTTAAATTAATATTATTCCTGAATATTATTTTCCCGTGTAAATATATTCCTAGTATTTAAATTCCCGTCGATTATTTTCTGGCTTAATATTTTCCTGATTTTTATTTTCCCCTGTAATATTTTCCTTTGTAGTAATTTCCTACTTAATTGGTTTCCTGATTTTTGAATTCTTGTATATTATTTTCCTTCTTTATATTTTCATTAATTTTAACTTCCTAAGCATAATTTTCCCCTAAAATATTTTCCTGATTTATATTTTCCAGATAATATTTGTTCCTGTCATAAAAGCATTCCTGACAAATATTTTCCTGAATTTAATTATTCCTGACGACAATTTTCCCGAAAATTATGCGCCACCCTATAGTCTCGTGTCCTATAGAATTAAATACTTTCAACAAATGTGTTCTTTTGGCCAATTCATAGACTACTGTTGTTTTATATTTTTATGTTAAGCAAAGTTTTAAATAATTAAAAAGGGATAACTGTTGAGTACAAGCCGTATATCCTGAGTTAGAAACATTATCCACATGTGTATGTATAGACTCAAGCATCGAGGAATGCATTTTAACTTAATGTGTTATGTATGACTCTGGACTTAGGAGAAACGTATCACAAATTGGACGTTGAAACATTGGTAATGAAATATTATATAGAATAATCTTCCAACCGCCATCTCTGCCCTCTATGTGTTTTCATAGCTTACATAAATCAGATCTGAAAAAAGCTGGTAAGTTGGTGTCGCTCTGCTGTACAGTAGCTGGTTACAAGTGGGTTAATGTATACCTAATGGATTGTATTAAATTTGAATACAATGATATAATATCATTGTATAAGAAAAACGATTCTGAGTGGAGACGGTTTTTCAGTCTGGATATTTTAGATTTTAGATACTGAGTGGAATAATGAATGTATTGATTTTGCAATGATGTGTTTTTTTTTTAAATTTTTTTATTTACTTTTGTGTCTGTCATCACTTACAATTTGGATGATCCTCTATGTTAAGATGATATTCATACTGCTACCTACATTTAAAAATACCAATATTTTGGTAACAGGAAAAAGTAAAAATATTGGCTCACATATTGGATTTAAATATGACTACAAAATAAATTAAGTAAGTAGGTATTCATTATTTTAACTGTAATATTATTTAATTATAATATTGACAATCAATTTTTTTAGGTTATCAAGTTAATTGGAAAGCAGTGGAAAAAAATCTATTTGGACTAACTGCATATTATATTATGATTCCAAAACGGAATTTGAGTATGCCATAGTAAAATCAACTATCACATACTTTATATGTATTGAAAACTAAAAATTGTGCTAATGTTAATGTTTTGTAATTTGTGTGATATTTTAAACAGGATTTAAATGAGATGACAACATCAATCATTACAACTCAAAAGATAAAAATATAATATATGCTGTGTTTAATACACACAATATAATATGTATCTTGTAGATTGTGTAAATGAAATAAAAAATTTAAAAAAAAAGTAGGTACCTAGGTATGTGATTAATAATTATATTTAAATTACTACTAATAGTATCCAATAGTATAAATTCTCAATATGTATAAGGTATTAATTAAAAAATATATATAATTATTTTTTTTTTAAATGATATTGTATTACTTTGTATAATGATAAATACTAAATTCTTCTGTAAATTATTGATGTTGTCATCAAATAATAATTAAGGCTAAAATTATTAACCATTTTTAAATTTTACTATTGAAGTCTGGGTTGATTTTAAAGTTTTTTGAATACATGTTATATCTTTACTCATATTTTGCATAACTGCAAAACGACAATTTTGATTTAACTGTATCACCATTTTGAAATAGGTTTTTCACAGTCCTTTACTTATAATTAAAGTGCAATTGTTTAATGGTTTGTAATAATATAAGTATAACATTTTAGAAATTCTGTTGTGAAACAGGGTTCAGGGATAAAAAGAACCTTAAAGAAACTAAAAAATTAATTTATTTGTTTGTTTCTTTTTATTTATTTTATTTACTCACATTTCATTAAAGGTACGTTTTCCTTGCAGCGTCTGGTCGCGGTGGTCCAGGCGTGTCTCTGGTCTAATGCGTTTCTATGTGTTCGTTTTCCTATGTGCGTTTGACGCGGCGGTTGGCGTCAACACCGGTCGTGACCAGTGCATCGCGTCAACCGCCAGCGTCATATGTCAAAAAAGTTTATATTGTCCTCTGAGGAGGACGAAATTTTGATAGATTTTGTTCAAAAAAACGAAGTTTTATACGATTGTTCTCATCCCAAAAATAAGGATATATTTTTCAAAGATACACTCTGGAAAAGTCTATCAGAAGAGCTTAATAGAACTGGTAAGTAATATATTTAAATAAATAATATTAATATATAAAAAAAAAAATAATAATATATAAATGATATAATTATAGAATATTATAATATTATATTGATAAATTAATTAATAAATTAGTTCTTTTGGGGAACCATTATTTTAATTTAATAAAATTAAATTAAAAATGACTATTTTGCTATCAATCATAATTTCAAAATAATATTAAAAAAATATTTAAATTTTATAGTTGAAGATATAAAGAAGAGATGGAAAAACATCCGTGACACTTTTATGAAATTAAGAAAAAAATTACCAACGGGATCTGCCAGTTTAGAAAGAAATAAATGGCCCTTAATGCCCTACTTATTATTTTTAAACACGGTTGAATATGAGAGAAAGTATGTATTATAATAATTTTACCTACTACAAATTTAAAATTATAATATTTAATTTATAATATACTTATTTATTTCCCGAAGCATATTATGTAAACAACAGGTTACAATGATCAAGTCATCACAAGTTTTTGGAGATAAGTTAATTGGCTGATAATATACTCTAAACACTTGACTCAGAAGTCCAAAAGCATTTTCGGTTACTCGCCTAGCACGACTTAACAGATAATTAAAAATAGCTTTTTGAGCATCAGCCTTTGCAGCCTTTTGAGAGTAAGGTCTTAAAATGTGTTTATGAAGTCTAAATGCTTGGTCGCCCAATATCACGTAGGGTAATCTGTCCCTGGATAAGCACTTTCTTTTGGGAAGTTGAATGAACCATTTAGAATTTGTTGCCCTAAAATTGACTTTAAAAATATACCACTATCTCTTTCTCTACCAAACAAACCAACATATATTACTACAAATTTATAATTCGCATCAATCAGCCAATAAAACAATCGAAAAATAATCAAAAACAATTTATAATTATAAAATTGGGAACCAGAATTACTGGGACATCGTATTTTTACGTGTTTTCCATCTATGGCCAGAATATAATTAGGGAAGTTCCATTTAATCAAGAATTCTTCTGACTTACTTTTAAAACCATATTTTTGGGATTTGGCAAAAATATTGGCATTAAATATTGTTTTAAAATTGTTAATGTTTCTTTTACTAAGACACTAATATTAAACGATATACGGTAAGCAAATGCTAATGATCGGAATGATTCTCCAGTTGCAAGATATCTAAAAATAAAATAAATACATTTTATTAAATTTAGGTAATGGTCTATTTGCAAAGTGATTATATTGGTCATAGTGTATATGGTATATCAATATCAATATATATTTTTATTTTTAGTTACATTATGTTTTATATTTTTATTATTAATATAATCGCTTAAATGCGAATAAAATTTATCTTAATCGACATTGAATAGAACAAAAATTATTACATTAAATTTACATAAACACTAATTAATACAATACAATTTTATAAACCAATTATCTAGTAAAAATACATTATAAATTATTACCTCAATGTAATTGCCAATTTTTCATCTGGTGTTATAGGATCAGGAACTCGTAAAGATGGCTCTTTTGTAAGCGACTCTCTAAGTTCTAACCAATGATAAAATAAAATCAAATTGCTGGCGATTGAGACGAAAAAACTCTCGAAATTTGTTGTCATCAGTAGAAAGATGTACTTTGATTAGTTTTTCAAAAAACCCTTCAGATTTCCTTCTTGAAAATAAAGGACTAATTTGATTTCTTTTTTGATTTGTTAAATTAAAAAGTAATTCATCATCTTCAGCTTCTTCTTTTAACAACTCATATAATATACGATTATTGTTTAAAATTTGATTTAAAATTATTTTGTGATCCATATTAAAGAATATCGACGATATCGTACAAACACGTCCGCGCAGAACCAATGTAGGAATGGTTTTGAGGTAATATACTAGTATGACAAAATTATGGGCCGCGATAAATGGTTGCGTAAAATGGGTTGCCAACATGAAATTTTTAAAAATTATACTATAAAAGGTATTTGCAGCTTACCACTCTGCTGTACAAAAGGCATCAGAATAGATGTGTTACCTACTTGAATTCAATGATATATTTAATGGTATAGATTGCATTCAAATATTATATAATCTAAATTTAGGTTGCCAACCTTTTCCAATAAGTAAGCTATATTCTTAATTTTAAAACTGATGATCGACATATATTTATTTATTTGCATTTTTTTTATACTAGAACATGACGTTTATACAATATATGTATCGTGTATACAACATTTTTATTGCGATCGATCTATATTCCTATAAAGATCGACTGATTGGTGATGCTTTCTTAATTCCTGATTTCGATTTGTAAAAGTTTTTTTAACAATTTAGAAAAAAATGTACGAGAAATTTGGTTTTGGTCATTTTTTGATTGAATATTTGTAAAAAAATTGGAGCGGTCGCGGCGTTTAGACGCTGTGTGGAAAACGTACCTTAAGAGTTTCAAGTTCAAATCAAACTCCTATTACAACTATTTGATGTTATATCAGTAAGTGTGTTGAAAATATATTATTGTAATCTGCAATTTTTCGTTGAAATGGAAATGTTGTTACACATTTTTGATGTTGTAAAATTTTAAATTTCATACTTTAAATCTGACCTCTACCAGATTTTAAGTAAAGCCCTGTTCATGGCATTGAAAATATGAGTTTTTAAGTTTATCAGTGCTTTATGTTGGTAGCCTCTTAATATTCCTCTTAATTATTAGGGACGTGTGTCATCCCTGAACTAACTCAAGTTAATTAGCATTTGGGTGTGAACGTTTGGTACAAAGGAAAAATTCCGTCGAACGAGAAGAAATCTCACTTTTTCGAAATAAAAATATATTTAATGATATTAATAATTATAATAATATAATATACAATATGCGATTTCTATTATTTCGTGAGTGCCGTGCCGATTTGTATGATACGAAATAACGGTGGGTTTTCTTTGTATCATAATTCAATGACTAGATGGTGGATAGTTGGTTATTGGCGGTTCGGCAATATGACTTAAGCAACCCTTGTGTCGGTGTGGGATGTGGGTAATTGCATCTCATGACACTGTACATTTATCAACGTTTCCGTCATCATCTTCATCTATGTCGACGGCAGACGTTTCCATCTGACCTCCTGTCAGTATGTTGTTTACCACGGCCCTGGCAAAATACCCGGCAGTGATCGAGTACTTGGATGAAATGAACGCGTCCAGATTGTCACTAAGCGTCATTTGATTGTCCTGCGGCGAAATAATATGAATAAACGGTATCAGTGCCGCAGTTAAAAAAATGTCTGGGAGGGAGATTACCGGTTACTCATGAATAAAGTTTGCTAAAAATTTTATTTTCAAGAACAATAAAACTCACTGCATTTATCAAATCTACATTACTTAGTGCCCAGTTATAAGGTCTATAGTTTTAACACCCTCATAAAGTTAGCAGCACAACACTTGGCAGAGATATCTAACAAACTTGTTGGACATAATTGGATTACCCTCCAACTTTGTTGTACTTGAGTTTTAAGCAAAATCATTGCCTATTGTTTGATACTATTTTGGCGTTCTGTGTCTAAATGAGTGGGCTGCGTGAATTTGGCCCAACTTTTAGTTTTCTGGTTTCACGGCGAGAGTTTGGACTTTCAGATTCTAAAAATCGACTAGCAAATACTAGAAAATAACGTGTAAAATAATGGTATAAATTTAAAGAAAATAGTAGCGCCTGTCCAAATAATGTCCAATAAATTGTTGGACTAAAGTGGCTGTTAGTTGTTGGCGAAAATTATGTCCAGCAAATGTTCAGGGCTGTCGAACAGTGTCTAACAAATTAAGCTGGACATATTTTATTAGGGTGAAATTTTGCTAACGTAAAGTTGCGCTGTTGGAATATGATTGGCAGCGCAAAAGTGTCATAAGCTCTAACCGCAAAGTCCAACAAAGTCGGGGGGTAATCCAATCATGTCCAACAAGTTTGTTGGAAGTATTTCATATGTGTCTGTCATAGTTGTTCTGCTAACCTTATGCGGATAGTTTTAACAGACATATATATACCTGTATATAAAAAAAAGTATAAAAATAAACAGATATTAGGATTTAGGGGTGGAGGTCAAATGTACTCAGTGCAGACACGGACGTTTTGGAGCAGGCCGTTTTGGCACAAACCAATATTTCTATACATTTCAATAATTTATATAGAATAATATTTGTTTGTGATTAGAATATAACAAAAACAAAAACACATCAATCGACAAGAAAGGTCATGCGTTATCTATGTCGTAAAGATAAACATAATATCTTTGACGATAAAACTCGAACTTGCGGTTCACGATATAGTTCGGTATCATTATTGTATACAGTTCACAAACACATTTTCTTTCTTGAAGTGCACATAAAGTGTATACTAAAGTAAGACACTACACAATTTAAATATAAATATAGAGAAAATTCGAAATGTGATCGATGATGGTTTCATGCATGTCTTCGATAAATTTAAAGCAGACAAACAAAAAAATTTTTGGAGATGTTGTCAAAAGAATGGTTGCTTGGCCAGAATTCATACAAATAGGTATTGCCAATTTAACGATTTTGAAAAAAATGCATACTTATGATTCTGATGCCGCCAAAATTGAAACACGAATTGCTATAAAAGCAATATAAAAACGGGCATTGCCCACGATGGAACGATGGAAAAACATCCTGCGTCACTATAATGAGTGCACATTAGGCTTATCACAAGCAGAAAAGTTGATTATATATATCATAATATAAAATAATGTTGTTATAAATTATAATATTGTGTACAATGAAACGTGTACTATGTAATTACTAAAATTTACAAAGAATTAAAAAAAAAATTAAATTCGTATATTATTTTGTAATAATAGTAGGTATATTACTTGTAATTAATTTAATAAGAGGACGCCAGACCCTCATGTGTTGTCTCCACTCTCCGTACAACAAATGTACAACATAGCTAATTTTATATTAGATATTAAAATATCACTCTTATTAATATTTATGAATTATTCCATTTTTTTTATTTTATATTTTTAAACTATTATAGTAGGGTGTTTTTTGTATCCGAATAATGATGCATTGAAAAACCAAATTAAAAAAAAAAGAGAAAAGCCCTGTTTGAGCAGAAAATCTGATTTTAAGTTTCATTGTTATAATTTTATAACATACATGGATGTTATTATAATTTAACAAAAAATATTAGGAAAAAATGAAGGACATAGAAATGTTATAAAATTATAACAATGATGCTAATTTTTCTGTAACCGTAAAACTGATATTTTATTGCTCTAGAATTTGACTGATTGAAGTTCTGGAGGTGGTAATAGATTTGCTTGCTCATGAATTACCAGATTGTTCCGGTACTCGAATGGTTCGAAGAATATTATACGAAGAAAAAATTAAAGAAAAGTGGGTCGTCAAAACACAACGATCTTTTTCAGAAAGTTAGAAATTATTTCAAAGGATGCTAACAAATCAAAAAAGTACAAATAACCACGTCGAAGCTGTTAATAGACGTTTGAATGTTCAGATGGAAGTTACTAATATAACTACAAGGGCGTCCGCAGGGGGGAGTAGGGGCAGTTGCCGCTCCCTTGGCATTTTCTGGGTTGATTATCATATATTATTATTGATAATTTTAATGTTCAAAAAAAAGCCCTAACAATTCTAAATAGTGCACTAAATTATTTTTATTTTTAATATTAAAAATATAAATTCTAATAAACATTTTAATCTTTTAAATGATTGTAGAAAAGTTTTACAGGCAGAACTTATCATTTAGACTACTTATTTAATCAGAAAATTAACTATTTTTTTTCTGTACCTATAGGTTTAGACTTTGGATCATATATTTATTATAAAAATCATATAAAAACATGTGCAAATCTTAAATTTAAATTTAGAAAAAACTTCAAAATGCTCTAAAAATCTTTAAATGCAAAACATGGCCCTAAATTAAATTAAACGATATTTTAAAATCGTCAACAAATTCAATGTAAGGTATGTTATAAAACGAGTATGGCGTAGATTTGGAAAACAATGCAAAATGCATTATAATCATAACCTCAATCATTACACATTTATACCGTTCTAATATAAAATATCGCAAAATAAACTCTTATTTAAAAATAAAAATAAAAATATATTTATTTTTTTTCCAGGGTGATTTTTATTACACTCGAATCAAAATCAGAACGTTGCTTTTAAAGATTATGAGATGTAGTGGTGGGATCAAGTGAAATATTGCAGTGTCAACCAAGGTTTTACTTTTTTGATGAAAAATTTAAATGTTCATAAATGGCATACCTACAACACTTACAACTTTTTAAGTTTGTGGTGTCAATGACTGAATAAGCTAGAAATATTTAATTTTATAAATTAGGCACCTAAAATTATAAAATCAACGATAACATTTTATCTATTAAAAAATAATGTATTTGATATTTTAAAATTACAAAACAATTAATTAAAATTAATGCTGTAAGATAAAGTTTTAACTAATTATGAACGTATAATTCATGAATATTTTTACATTCCTTGTCTATACAAGAAAATATGAAAGAAAATATGTCACAAAAATACTTAATAACCAATAGGATAGTGAGACAAAAAATTTAAAAAGGAAAATATTTTGCCCTCCTCTTGACAAATGCCTACGAAAGCCCTTGTACAACTATAGGGTCGTTTATAAATTGCTTTAAAAAAATTCCATCAGGAAGAGACGTTTTTTATGAACAATTGATTACTGGTGGAAGTCCACTGAAAATAAAGAAGAAATACATTGTTATTGATTAAAGAGTTCTAAAATTGGTGTCTAATTATGATAAAAATATAATAATATTATTTTTAAGAGGCATTTGCAACAATGTTTCGCTAGGTTAACTATTTTGAATGTATTAACTTTTTAATTTTTACTATTTTTAATTACTAATTTTTAATTTTTTAAAGCATTTTATAGCATTTTGTAATCATTTTTATAACATTTTTATACCTAACTATGATATGATTAGAAATATTGGTTGGTACCAGAACGGCTAGCGCCAAAACAGCCGGTGACAAACGGGGCCAGCGCCAATGTAGTTTGAAAATGACAGTAATTATCTAAAAAAAATATCTTCACCTTGCAAAACATTTTGTTAGCCTCGGTGACCAAGCTGTCCAGGTTTAACTCCTTCAGCGTGAGTTCCGGATTCCGGATGAGTATTGTGGAAACTATGCAAAGCAGCTAAAACACATAATATTATAAAGTAAACGTGATTAATACTTGGTAGATTTAAATTGGAGGAATAAGCAGAACTAAGCAAATAGAACACCTACAGGCAATTCGGAAGGTTTTGTAATATATCTGATAGATTATTGTATTATGTAAAACCTATATCGTAGGTGTACTGCTGTTGTTTTAAAATCTTGCTTTTTTAAACAAATATATTATTATATACATACTGCACAATGTACCGTCATGTTTACCTCGTCTCCAACCACCAGCGCGACATGGTCGACTCTCCTCAGCCACAAGGCGGAAAGGGGAACCGTGTCGCAAAAGGAGGGCTAGAATAATCCGGAATGTATAGGTAAAGTAAGTCCAGACTGTATAAGAAATTACTGAACGTATTTATCCGGACCGTAACTCGACGTAATCCAAAAAAATATAAACCGTATTTTAACTTAACGTATAGTTCTGGAAAGTACATTCCAGAAATTTAAAATTCGAAAACAGTATATTCACGGAACGTATAATTCCGGGACGTATTTACACGGAACATATATACCCGGACCGTATATTGCAGGAATCTAAAAACTAAAAGCCGTATTTTTCCGGAATATATTGTATATTGTCTATATTTAACACCTTGAAAAACGCCAGTGTCTTCAAGTTTGTGGCTTTGTCCTTTTAACGTTGTCAGGCACTATATTTGCCCAATACAATAATATATAGGAACATAAAACCTCCACAACTTAAGGGAAGAGAAAGTAAAAAATAACTGCGGGAGGTTGACAAATAGGCAGGGTTGGGCAAGTTACTCAAATAAAGTATCATGATACATGATATATGTATTTCGTCAAGATACAAGATACAAGATACGTCATGTATCAAAGATACATGATGCTTTTGTATTTCCAATTTAATTTTATTGACTATTAAATATTAAAATTATTTTACTGGCAGTTGATACAGACACAGCCACACAGAAGACAGAACGAAATAAATTGCACAACAAAGCTAGTAGATAGTACAATGTAATTGCTTATCTGTCCTTTTAATTGAATTATTTATTATATATGGAAAAACCTAAACGGTTTCACTTATATCTAGGTTGCAGATTCATATTTTATGAGACGAAAATTTCAGTTTAGTGTTTATCTGTATGACTGTAGTAGGTATTATAAATAGGACATTATTAAAGATAGCTGGTAATTTAATTTAAGGGGCTTCGCTCCGGTCATTATTTAAGGGGCACCGTATAGGCAATTTCTAATCTTGTCATAGGATCTATGTGTTAGTTGTAAATGATTATTAGAGATGGTAAAATTAAATGCAGGTATCTTCTCTCGTACGCACATGATGCACATGTCAATAACTCGATAACCATATAAATTTCACTACACGAAATTTACAAAAATCAACATTTGTTTAGGCAAAATTAAAGTTAGTTAACGTTGTCTGATTTTGATTCTGAAAAAATATTTGAATTCAGCAGAAAAACGTCTGTTGATAGTTCGAAACATTTTCCGTTTTTAATATTAATTTTAATTTTAATTATGATTCGAAAAATTTGATATTTTCAAGTTTTCAATTACAGTTCACAATAATATAAAATGTAGTTTTTACAAAGTGCTTCGTAGAATCTATAGACAATTTTCTGATGAGTTCAGTTTTTTTTTTCAGAATCAAAATCGGACAACGTTAACTAACTTTAATTTAATAAGAATTTGAGTCTTTTCAGCTAAAATTGACGGCAGTGGCATGGCCCCTTAATATTTTTCAAATTATCTTAGAAGTTATAACATTGTGTGGTACATTTTTTGATTATCCTTCATTTTAGCTCGATTGCGCCTGGAAAATTTTTCGTAAAAATACAATCCACGACGAAATTATGTACAGTACAATATTAATAATAGACAAACAAAAAAAATTACCACGATTATTACATTTATTTGAGTTTTGAGTGTACAGCAAATCGAATTCAGTTTTCTTGGTACTATTCAGAATAAATGTTTACAATAATAATATATGATACTAGTGTAAAATGTATCATTATACATGATACTTGATAATTTAAAATTATGTATCACGATACAAGATACAAAAAAACAATTGTATCTTTGATACTGCCCAACCCTGCAAATAGGGTAACTAATGAGTTCACGAAATTAGGTTAGATTTATTGGATAGATTTGGCCAAGATTGCAAGAATCCATGAGATGTAGGCCAGGTTATAGGTGATATTAATATATGGGTAGGTATACTTATATGAATAAGAAAATAATACGAAAAATAAAAAAATATGATTAATTATTAACAGAAAGAAACCAGTGACCATTCTTTCTTAAAACGAACAGCCATTGATGCTCACGATGCTCAAAATGAAACAATGAAGGATTTAGACATATATGGAAAAATGGCAAGAAGAGCAATAAAACGTTTTGGGGAGACTCAGAAAAAAGCATGCGTTTGGCCAGATGACATTAAATGGATGATTTTCCAATTGGTTTGTGACAGTAGGATTGCCCATTTAAAAAGACTAGAGCCACGAGGTCACGAGGAGAATATACGCAATGTCTTTCATAAATCATAATAATAAAAAAAAAGGATATATATAGGGCATTAGGGCTATTACTAAATATCTTATATTAGGGATACTAAGATAATAATAATGAAAATAAGAAATGTAGGTATGTTAACGAGTTCTAATACATAATATATTATTACGTAGGTTTATAATAATAACAATGGTCTAAGTGAAACTACCGTGTACCGTCGAAGACTTTATGAACCAAACATCAATATTTTATGAGAATCAATGCCAGATAAGAATCACCGGAGCCCAATGGAAACCTAAACATTCGTAGCTTTACAAAATTACGATAATAGACATGATGAATTATATACCGAAATAAGCTTAATGACTAATCATTGCAAGGGGAAATTAACAGAGGACGGAATATGTTCACGATTTGATAATATTATATACATATGAGTTTAAGTTATAACTATATAATATATTCAACTTCATGAAAGCAATATATTTACATAATTTTAAGCACCTACATAAATACATTTAAAACATAATGGTTATAAAATACACAATAATAAAAAACAAATTAAAATACTTTTATGCTAAATTGTATAGCGTTAAAATTTTTATATAGTAAAAATATCAGATAAACAATAAATTATAGATATTATTTTACGTGTATATAGAAAACAAACAATGTTATACTATTTTATCGGAATAGTTGGCAACACATAGTTCGAACTTGTGAGAATATTATATTATAATTTATAATATAGATAGGGGATGGAACTATTTATATTATGATTAAAATTATTACCTCGACAATGAGTTGTCTGTACTCAGGCTTTTCTAGTTGGTTCAACATGGTTTCGACGTACAACGCGAACTGAAGCTCAGAGTGCGTCATGTTGTTGATGGTGGGCTGCTGCGGCATTACTTGATTCCGGAAACGGATACCCCTAGGAGTACGTCTTAGTATGTCCCACACTTGGTTGTAGAACCGATTGGGCACCCTGCACAAGCAACCCTCAAGCTTTCGCTTTTGCAGCATGTTGATCCTGCGATAGACGATTGATAAGACATTTATGTGGTTGTTCTTAATAGAGAAAAAAAATCGTAAGGACTTAAAATTATCACCAAATATTAATTATACTGGTATTTTCTAGACATGATTTAAATTTCAAAACATGTATGCTCTCTTTGTGATATTTATTAAAGACGATTGAAACTGTCAATATTTATTTGAAAATTTAATACAACGTTTATCATATTAAGTTATATTTAGTTTTTTTTACTTTCTATCAATATCGAAAATAAATAATTTTAGGCAGAATTGTTTCTTTATTTTATTGAAATTTGATAAAAGAAGTAACGATTTTAGTTATTTTGTTGTAATTCAAAAAATACAAATCGTTGAGATTCGTAACTAATTTTCCATTTTTTTGTTGTAGTTATATTCTATATATTTATATTATATTCTATACATAATAAAATGTACAAAATATTTAGACTAATTTTAGAATATTCGTATCGTGAACCTATTGATTCTACCGTTCAATGTCGGTAATGACTTAAACGGACCCATACCTACATTTGTTGTCTCCGTCTTATACATCTAGTTAAAGTTACCCGTCTTCGACCTAAAACATTTTCGTTCACTAGTTTCAATGGTGTGCTGTTAGTTTTGATATTATATTGAATAACTGTTATATATTATCACAATTTAAAAATGTACATATTTCACTTGAAAATGAAAATATTGAATAAAAGCCGACCCTTAAGCACATATAATGTTTTTACTTAAAATTGTTATAAATAGGTTAATTCATTCTAATATTAATTATATTTTTTAATTTATACCTAAAATTTTTATACATTGGGGAAGTAGATTAAAGAAGGGTATTCAAGATAAACTATAGGTAGTCTGTAAATGAATGAAAAAGTTGCATCTATATTCTCTATACCATAGTTTTGCATCACACTTCACGCTTTGTAATAATGATTAGAAAAAAAATGTAAAACAGTCAAAACTACTTAAAAGCAAAGATAATGAAATAACGAATATCCTACTAATATTATAAACGGGAAAGTTTGTAAGTATGTTACTCTTTCACGTAAAAACTACTGAATGGATTTTAATGAAACTTTACAATAATATAGGTTATACATCAGAATAATACATACACATAGGCTACAAACCACCCCCTAAGTCCAACCAGGGTATGTGCTGAAACGGGGATCTAGAGATTTACGGTGGACATTTTTGTTTATAAATGGTCGCTATGGGTTTTAAAGCTATTATAATAATAATTATTGGTTGCTGTGAAATCAGTGTATTCATTCAATGCATATAATTTTTTTGTACCCTGTGTTTTGATATTATATAATATATTGAAATTACGTAAATATTGAGCGTATTTTACTCACATATAAGTTACGTACATAAAACAATTCCACGTCTTCGTGGATGAGGAGGAAATATTGGTCGACAGACTCGGCATTCACAATTAGTCCAGCCGTTTAGGAGGAGTTCAGTGACATACTTGGTAGGTATAACTCTGATACCTACTTTAGAGTTAAATTATAAAGTTACGTACAAGCGGCTCGGGGTCCGCAATCTACCGTAGGTAGATCTCCTACCTAATAATATACTGTTGCGAATAACTTTTATCCCAGGCAACAGAAGAGTTAAGATAAATTTTGAACACCATACACCGAATATTAAATAACGAATTGAACAAAGTTTGAATCATATAGAGTTGATACATTTAACGGGAAACGAAGTGCACGGGATCAGCTAGTAGATTATAATTACAGTGTTAAAATAAACAGTTTCTTTTTGCTTAAAGTCTTTCTTTTATATTTTTATTTTAAAAAAAAGTGGGCATGTAATTAGGTACCTCTTTGCTGTAAATTAGGTGCCTGAAGAGTCATTGTACCGGATGAGCTATATTTTAATGCAATATTTAAAAAAAATGTATAAGTAAAACGATTCTGATCGAGGACGATCTGTCAGCCTATGTAGGTAGGTATATTTTATGAGCATGGCTCGGACCAGTGGACCAGGTGTATATAGGATTTAATTTCGGGGGGGGGGGGGCGGTTTATAAACAAAATGTATTTAATTATTATTATAAATTAACTTTATTTTAATAATAAATTATAAAAACTAGAATATTATATTAATTAAATTAAAGCAAAAAAATCCAATTTTCGAGGCAGCATTGCAAAATTATTAATCACTTCTTCAGTGTCTATTGAAATACTGCAATGAATTGACATGAGGGCAAATCCTGTTAGTCGATTTTCACTAGTACTATTCCTTAAGTACGACTTCAATCTTTTTAGCGTTGAAAATGATCTTTCCGATAATGCTGTTGATACCGGTAAAGTTACTAATATTGAAATCAAGCACCATATACTTATATTTGGAAAAAAATCAACGGATACTTTATTGAAAGTATCAATAGAAGACTTTGGAACCTCATTCTGAAGAACTTTTTTCCATTTTTCTGTCCATACTTTTAATTCTGATTCAAATGTATTGTAACTGGGTAAAACATCTTTATAAAAGTCTATACATTTTTCAAAATCATTATAACTAGGTTTAAATTTGTTGAGGAGATTTGGAATCAACTTTTGTAATACAGAAATAATTTCATTGTGTTAAGAAAATCGTTCTATTAATTAATTTTTAAAATAATCAATAAATGGTATAAATATTGTTCGTTTATAATACTGTTCCGGTGATTCAGCTGACGTATTACTACGAGACAATTGGCGACCAGTTATTCGAGGTATTTGAATAGTTTCATCCAATATATTCAATTTTTTTTCGACTTCTAAAAATAATGTTTGAAAATCTTCATCGGCATTTATACGAATAGAAGATAAAACTTGTATACAATTTTCAACATTTTAACAACACTCAGATAAATCACTATTTACTTTTTGTAATGCATTACATAATGGAAATGTAAAGGCAAAAAGTTTTTCTATGATATATAATGCTATTATAAATTGAGACGAGCGATGAGTCTTAGATAATTGAAAAGCGAGTTGTGATGTTTCTGTATTATGATTATTTTCGAGATTATGTAATGCATAAGCTATAACTTCGTATAAATCTTTGAATCTCAACATACTTTCGTGACGATCTACCCAACGTGTTTCACACATTTTTATAAGGGTACTTTTGTTGGGTACTTGGAATATGTTTTTTTATACATTCTTTTAAAACCTCAGATCTCATTGGAGATTTTCGAAAGAAATTTATAATTGTTGAGACTGAACCAATACAATTTCGTATTTCAGGAATGGTACAAGATTTTAACTTGATACCTCGTGGATTGTTGGATTGTAACATTTGTAACAGAATTCAGAAATATTAGTTTAAATGGTACTTACATATAATTACACACGCGACTCGCACAAAGCACCGAATTAACCATAATATACTGAAACAACCAAAGTCAGAAAACAAACTAAATTCTGTTAATCGCGTCTTATTGGTCATAATAACTTACTAATAACTTATTAGTAATAAGTATACTATAGAGAATTTGAGTGGCCGTTAAAGTCGATACGACGAACTGAGATAATATAATATTACTATTAATATCTAAGATAAATATTACTATAGATAGTATAGATATTATGACTATCGACGACGCACGAGTCGCACGACGGTCCGTCATTATCTCAATTACCTAGTAATAGTGTAATACCTATTTCATATAAATTGTGAACAAATATTTTTTTTGAACACCCCCCCCCCTATTTACGCCACTGGCTCGGACATAATGATGCATATTTTTATATAAAGGGTCAAATATCTCGACTTAACCCATAGTGTTGAGAAATGATAAATATTCATAATTACATCCAAAATTAGTTGAATTTAGGAAGTTGTTGATATTCAATATAATAAAATACCATGTAGTTGAATTGAAAAAATAGATAATATGTTGTTTTAAAACATGAGCTCGATTCATTATGAACTAATTTTGTTGTGGTTTCTACTCCAAAATTGTGACAAAATTAACCATTCGGAGTGTTCATTCTCTACAAACACAGTGGGTGAATTAACGAAGTGCCTACATTAGTTCACGAAATTCCCTTATATAATTGGTATATTTTATCACAATCTGTACGTACTACGTATTACGTAGTTTGGTTAAGTAGTTAGGTTAAAGCGCTAGGTTATATGCATCTTCCGATTAGAATCCCTCATTAAAGCGAATTATTTCTATTCTTATAATTAGTAATCTCCATTGATCTGTATCTTGTAGTTATTTTAACTACTCCAAAATCTCACTTTACAACATTATGAAAGTTAATCTAGCTGCGTTTTGATATCTTAATATAGCATTATAATGTATTTGTAGTAACAATATATTTTTAGTAATTTTAATATGTTGAATAGTAGTAAATCAACACTTGTTGAGTCCCAAGTCAAGTTCAATGATAAAATATATTGGAAAAGACTTCATTTGGAGTTAAAACAACTAACGATTTTTATGTGTGTACGTGAGAAAAGAGGGTGAAATTAAAACTAAAACTGAAATCCTTTTCACTAAAAATCGAGGTTATATGGTAAAAATATTGATATGCCTGAAGATTTAAATAGTTCTTAATTTAAATTTGAGAACATTAAAAGATTTATTATTATTTTTTCCTTTTAATTAGGTTTTTGACGATGAGGGCATTATCGTGTAATGTTGGTAGGGTCGGTACAGTATGGTTGGGATGAATGGTACGGTCTGTTAGGAACACATGTATGTGTGGCAAGTTTTTTGAGAAATACGAACCAGGGTGGTCACCCATCCGAGAACTAGTGGGTGCGGGCGTTTCTTACCCTCAATCACGTCAAGTGATTTATTTCAGCCACTGCGCCGAGCTGAACCACAGATTTATTATTGCACAGTGTAATTTTCAATTTAGTAAAATTTGTTTAATAATTGTATTTTTTTTTTTTAGAAAAGCACAAGACTGATAATTGGTCAGATGGAATATAATACATTTTTGTTTTTTTATTGATACCTGTAAATATATACACACAATTATACAATTATTTCATACAAAACTAAAAATACATTTTTACATATTCGTGCATATTTAACTAATATTTCGTATATATTTAACCAATTTTATTGCATATTTTGATAATGTTTTATACTTTAAGTCCTGAGTTCTATTTATGATATATTTATATTAGTATTAAAGTAGTTTTTTTAATATTAGTTAAATAGTAGGTTAAAATAATTTTTTCCGTAAATATTGCATTAAAAATAGTCATTCTGTGTATAAAATATAATATTATATACTTAAAAAGTTTCAAGTACCCTTGGATAATATTTTTAAATTACAACAAAACAACTAAAATCACTATTCTTCGTCAAATATCAAATTTCAACTAAATGTCTTTCAAAAAAGTGA
Organism: Macrosiphum euphorbiae; assembly: GCA_949089665.1. Lineage (NCBI taxonomy): Eukaryota > Metazoa > Arthropoda > Insecta > Hemiptera > Aphididae > Macrosiphum > Macrosiphum euphorbiae. The sequence continues at coordinate 2,471,162 of CARXXK010000002.1, read as the reverse complement.
GCTGTCACGGGATACTTGGCAGATGTGAAACAACAATATTATTTTGTATAGGAAATATGCATGAAAATTTATTGAAAGGATGGCTTATTAAAGGAAATAAACATAGCATAATCAAGAACAAAATATTCACATTTTTTTAAGAAAAATTATTCTTTATTTCAAAGTAGCATTTAGTTTATATGTTTTTTTTAGGTTTTTTAATATCAACAAAACCATTAATAATGCATAAAGACAATAATGGGAAAATCTGATTAAAAGTTCTCTTTATATTGTGCAAGAATACAACAATTATGCAATAAATAGCTATAAATTATGTTATTTGTTATAATGTTACCTATGTAAATATTACGTATTTTATAATAATTCTAGTCTTCTAAAGATCGTCCTTATTAGTACATTTTCAGCTGAAATATTTCAAGCATTTAAATACACTTAGGTACCTTACCGTTTTAAATCTGAACAACAATAAAACCGCACATAATAAAAACTGTTAGTATTTTATAATGAGTACTTACTGTTCTATTTGCCCCCATTCCTTGACTGTAAATATTTTTTGTAACAATTTCCTTATGGCGTATGGACTCAAGTTTTCGACCATCAATTGTTTTTTCTTGCCATAATTTAATTGCAACGTCATAGCTTCCATCACACATCTACAAATAGAAGCGTATTAATAATAAACATAATAATATGGACGTACAGTAGGTGCCAGATTGACAAGGCCAGCATTGTACAATGTACAAGCACTATAGCAGCCTGTCAATATCAGAATAGAGGTCCGGGAGACTAACTATATTTTCCATTCTTCAGTTACCTATGCCAACGTGGTCCGCAATCCACCACAGGTGAATACGCTTCGCATTATGACCACGATTCGACGCAGTCGGATTGTCTACCTATGTGATATGATGACTGATAGCTAAACAATCGAATACACCTACCGACTCTACACTTTATACCAATAGGAGATCGTATCCAGCCTATTCAGTTACAACATTTGTGACGGATTGCTAGACGCTCTAACTTTTAAACATTCCCGCCAAAACGTCAAGCCTTAATTCCAATTCATATCACTAATCCTAAACTTTCGTCTTACAACTATAGCGACTTTTATAATTCAAACGACTCTTACTCCAAAATCTGCACCCACTCTAGCGACTTCGACGGCCCCAGAGTTTCACTTAGAACTAATAATAGTTATAATTAAACATGACGTCTATAAGTTACTAGCTGTCTCGCCCAGCGTTGTCCGGGAAAACTCACCCCCAGGTGAAAACCAAGATTTTTTTACATTGACAATTCTATTAAAGTGTACTATAAGTATAAGTTCAATGACTTAAAAACGTTTCAGTTAAATCTTAAATAATCGTTAAATTAGATACTACTTACCCAACTCTAATTTTCAAAATGCCTTTGAACATATCCGGGTTGGTGGCTATTAGCCGGCCACAGTATAAAATAATTTCCTGTTGAAGTACGGCTTGTATAACGTTAAACGGCTGTATGGTGGAATACATTATTGAGTGGATGGCCGCCGGCGTCATTGGCTTATCAAACACCGTTTCCTTTTGGTCCACGACACCGACGGTGAGCTAGTACAGTGGATTTGTTTAATTACACTATTATTAGAAGCGGCTGTTCTTTTTTTCCCCGTATAATATAAATTATAATGTTACATATATTTATATTATATTATTGTGTAATATTAAATAATACTAGCTGATCACGTCTACTTCGTTGCCCGTTAAATGTATCAACTCTATATGATTCAAACTTTGTTCAATTCGTTATTTAATAGTCGGTGATGGTGTTCAAAATTTATCTTAACTTTTCCGTTGCCCCGAATAAAAATTCTGATTCGCAGCAGTACATTATCAAGTTGGCAATATACCTGCGGTAGATAGCGGATCCCGTGTTGTTTGTACGTAAGTGTATGATTTAACTCTAAAATATCAAAGTTAAACCAAGTTTGCCGTTTCTACTTCATTCCACCTACGGTAGATTAATATAATCAATTTATGCAAAATCCTACCCTAACGTAACCGTAATAAATTCCTTTCATATAAACCTTTTCCGTGAAATTTTCGTTTAAAAAAAAAATCAAGAAGATCTGATAAGTAGTTAAAGAGTTTAGGCTGTACAGAGATTTTCAATTCAAATTTTAGATTCTGAGTGAAACGATGAATGTATTGTTTTTACAATGATATGTGTTTTTTCTTATTTTTTTATTTTAGTGTCTGTGACACAATAAGTAGTCGAAATAATGCTTCGATTTTCAACTTCAGTATCTTGTTCGATGGGAAAGTGAATATTGTTGCTGCATTCGGAAGGTGAAAATTTAAAATTCGCTGTAACTTTCAAAAGCGCCGGTGAAAAATAAAGTAAAAATCATTTCTATAAACACATCTTCTTATGCTGGTGGTACCAGACAGTTGTCATAATTATTATCAAACACCACCCGATGGCCGATTCCCGATCACAAATTTCTTTTTTCCAATAAAATAATAATATAAAATAGGTATAGGTAGACATGTTACTGTTATTATTATCATAATTATTATTATTATTCCCATTATTTTTCCTCTGTAGAAACAACACGATCTTGGACTATGTGAGAATTGCGATTCCATATAATATTTTTACTATGCGCAAGTATATCGCATTTGTATATGTTATCTTGTACCACTAATGGACTAAAAATACAAGACACGCGTTTTAAATCATCCGTACAACAAGCGTATTATAATCTTATATATATATATCAATACCATGCACATATTATGTTATCGTGACGGAGACGACGAATATGCATACAATATAATGCGTTGCAGCGTGTATATACTATATATGCACTCGAAAAGCTTCGTGGTGCCGATGAGATTTACGATATACATATATTATACCTACACCAGTATATGGTCTGATTGTACACCACCAATGTACCTATACAGAACCTAACTATAATAATATATAGATATATAGGTATAAATGCAGCGTGTGTACGATTGTTGTTCGTGCATTAAAAAATACAAATGCCGGCGTTTGTTGACATTTGGTCACGTTGTTTGATTCATTACCATGTGATTAGATGGAAACGACTTAAATAATAATAGTGTGTGTAATGAATAGTTTGTAATAAATTCGTAGAATATTGAACTGACGTTCAAAATGTTTGTTAGTTCGCAGTTCGGTTATTATTAATTACCTAATCCAAAAAATGAAAGTAAGTTAGCGAGATCGATAGATAAATCGTTTGTTGTATTCTTTTTATCCAGAAAAAAGATTTGTGAGTGAATTTATTAATTAATATCAAATAAAAAAAGGTGTTTTGCTGTACAGTAGGTTACAAGTGGGTCACTGTTTAATGGATAGTATTAAATTTGAATTCAATGATATAGGTAATATCATTGTATAAGAAAAACGATTCTGAGCGGAGATGGTATGTCAGTCTAGGTATAAGATATTATATAGGTAGGTACTTATCTATCGTACTAAAAAAAATTTACCTCAAAAAGGTACCTATAATAAATTCCAAATTAATCATATCACAATATCCATTAGGTACTTATAAGTTATAATGTATTATACGCAGTATTGTAAAGTATTCGAATAAAAGTATTTGAATACTCTTTTTGTATTCGAATACTATTCTAAAAACTTTTTTTCTAGTTTATTTAATTAATTTTATATTATTTTATAATTTTATAATTGTTAAGTATCAATAATAAATAATTCCGGATAACTTCCTCTCATTTTTTAAATTAATTAGTATTAACTCACGTGTACCGTTCAAAAGAAGTTTCACTAGTAACACACATATTTCTTATACAATGGTATTATATCATTGAATTCAAATTTAACACCATAAAATTACAGTGACCTACTTGTAACCTACGCAGTTTCGTGGCGAAATTAACATTTTCCAGAGGCAAGTTACAAATATCCCAAGTAATAATGCATAATACTGTATTAAAATAATATGACTAATTATATTTCAGATCATTATTGACAACATAATGAGTTTATCAAATTGCATTTACTAGGGGACCCACTGGCTACCGCCCACCCCTCTATTTAAGAAAAATCTCAGAGGCAATTGCCTCTGAAATTACTGTTCACCACGCCACTGAACCTACTGTACAGGTAAGTGACATCCACTACCCACCTTTTTATAGTTATATATATATTATATTATTTATATTTAAAAAGTAAAGCTAATAGTTTTTTTATACTTATTATTATTATTATTAATTATTATAGCTTAAAAACCCATTATATATAAAAATCTTGTGTCACGTGTTTGTCCGGGATAAATTCCGAAACTACTGGACCGATCTTGATGAAATTTTTATAATGTGTGTAATTAGGTCGAACTTAAAAGATAGGTTAATTTAAAAAGGGAGAGGACCAACCCCGGAAGGTGCTCAAACGGGAATGTTGAGATTTGCAGATGGACATTTTTGTTTATAAATGGTTGCCATGAGTGACATCGTATAAAATGATTCGTTCTAGAAATTTCAATCCACAATATTATAGTGAATCGTTTTAATTCGTTGCCACGAGAACAAACAAACCATTTATTATACCTATACATCGACTATTTGTTATTGTGCATATTAATTATACAATATATTCAACCCGTATTATTATTATGCGTCTAAAAATAATAGTAATAATAATAATAATAATAATAATTTATTTTTAGCAAAACCAATATAAATTTACACTAATATATGCAAAGAAATGTAGAACACAAGTTTGCAACTCCCCTTTAAGCATAAGCTTGTTTTGGGGGGTATATAAGTTTGAGTACAATACAAGGAAAGGAAATATGTAAACAAATTATTATATAATTACAACATTAATAAAAATAAGAGGAAAAAAAACTTTTTTTAACAAACAGTATAATCACAAATCTTATATAAATAAGCAACGATGGGTTTTTAAGTTTTATAATAATAATAAAAAAAAAAAACTATTTTTTAAACGAAAGAGTATTTCACCGAGAAGGTTTATATGAAAGAACATTTTAGGAAAATCCACCGGCGTATAATATATTGGTTAATCATGTTTGTTGATTTGTATTATTATCTTTTGTCAATATACATAATATGTATAATATATATGTTACCGTCAATGTCGTAAATTCAGGCAATGATGATATTGACTAGCCAATTAATATAATGCCTTGGTAACTTGGTCAGTATCTATAATCAATATATATTTGTAACATTGACATGATAAATCAGACGATGTTATAATTTGATAGATTCACTAGTTATTATAACATATCCTATCTTCTTGTAGTCAATGTTATCTTTTATAGTTTTAACTTTAAAAACCCAAGTTAAGATTAGGTATCTGTTTTATAACGAATAATAATAGGTATCTTTTATAGGGTAACGGGTCACTTCCCCGTCACCATTTCACCGTCGAACATTTCCCCGTAAACACTTCCCCGTAAGACATTTTACCGTGCGACATTTCCCCGTCCCCGTAATTTGCAAAATATTGGCACATAAAATAATTTGTAAAATGTAATAAAAAATATATAAATAATAATATTAATAATAATAACAATTTTGAGCAATAATTATAATAATACAAATTAATGCTATACTGGTATACGTTATTACAGGCACATAAAATAATTTGTAAAATGTAATAGAAAATATATAAATAATAATATTAATAATAATAAAAATGTTGAGTAATAATTATAATAAAAATCAATACCTTATTTGTAAATGTTGAGCAATAATTATAATAATACAAATTACGCATACGTTATTACAGGCACATAAAATAATTTGTAAAATGTTGTTTAATAATAATAATAAAAAATATATAAATATATATCTAAGTTAATTTGTCCGTACAAGGTGCAATATAAGCTATATAAACATTTATACTATCTTTATTTGTTATATCTTATATATAACCTTCTTTTGACGGAGAAATGTCCAACGGGGAAAATCGCTGGACGGGGAAACGGTAACGGGGAAATGTATTACGGGGATCTGTCCATGAATCCTTTTATAGTATTAATACTCACGGCAACTAACCTATAACATAAGTATTGTTACAGTCTACGTTGTACTTTCGTATAATATAGTTTATAGTTTTCGTATAGTTTTCGTTTCGAAGTGTTGAATTGTTTTATTAAAAAAATAAATTCAAATGAAATGCGTCAAAAATTTTACAACGCATTATCTGATTTATTGAAAAATGAAAGTGAAGATAATATATCATTTTTAAACAAAGAGGAATATATGTTTCTTATATTTTTTTTTCATTGTTTTTTCTTAAATAGTAAATATAATATATTATATCTAAAATTATCAATGGCTACATAGTTTTAGTCAATAATGACAATGACTGCTCAATCATAGAAATTATGTATTAATATTAAATTTGTTCTATTATTGTCTATCTTAGTTAGGTATTCTCTAAAATGACTAGCCAATAATATCAATGCCTATGTATAACAGTCAGTGTTAACATAGACTAGTCATTTTTAACAATACCTAATTATCATCATTGGCGGTAACATATACAAGAAGATCTGATAAGTAGATAAAGGGTTAAATTTGTTTTTTTTATTCATCGGATTGTAGTACGGTTAGGTTGGGGTTTGGTATAAATTGGTTATATTAATCTACCGTAGGTGGAATTAAGTAAAAACGACAAACTTGGTATAACTTTGATACTTTAGAGTTAAATCATACACTTACATACAAACAACACGGGGTCCGCGAACTACAGCAGGTATATTGCCTACCTACTTGATAATGTACTGCTGCGAATCAGAATTTTTATTCGGGGCAACAGAAAAGTTGATAAATTTTGAACACCATACACCAACTATTAAGTAACGAATTGAACAAAGTTTGAATCATATAGAGTTGATACATTTAACGGGCAACAAAGTGTATGGGATCAGTTAGTAATAATATATATATTACATATATCTATATTATATGATTGTGTTATAGTTTATAATATAATATACATATATATATATATTATGTAGGTAATTATATCTACTTGTTTTCCATTGACCAAAACGGTCGTTATAAATGGACTGATGCTGTCGACGGCGTGCCGCAATAGGCTGCTGCAGTATCGTACGGCGATCCAGTAGTGTAAGCATCCAGCGCTATGGTATAAATTCGTTAGATGGTGTCCGACTGAAAACAGAAATATATCATAAGAACTGTGAGGAAATGGACAGGAAAAGAACGACTTTGTATACAACTATACTATTATGCGTAGCCACGTAGGTAACAAAATGTCAGAGTTACTTTTTAGTAGGTGCATTGCGAAATTGCTCTCTTAATTAGTTAATTAAATATTAAATAAAATGTTCATATGGAATAGCACTTCATCACGGAGCCTGATACTAAATATTCATCTAGGAAAATGAATAATTAAGAATAACATCGAGAACGAAAATTATTACATCAGTGATACCAAAAATGTACACGATATAATAGATACACTGCAATCGCGATTGCTATAACTTAAACTTGTTTGCTTATTCATACATTTTAACTACACCTATGTGTAATGAACTTCCTTCAATAGTATAATTATGTAAGTTAATAAGCAGCATTGAGTGGCTCGTGTGTAGGTGGAAGACAATTTAAAACTAAACCTTGAGACTAGCGATGATATATTAGTGTTGGGCTTTGAGTAAAAATCATTTAAAAAAAAATCAGATTTAATTAGGAATGAATGAGTAGTTATATGCTCAAATTATGTATTTATAAGATATATTATTATAAGATATAAAGCTCGTGAAAGCTTAAGCACGGAAAGCAGATGGAAAATATTACAACTTATAATTAGTATACAATAATTACTCTTGTTAACAATAGCAGTTAGATAATAAATACTTAGATACTGGGATACTTAACAATGGAAAAATACAGTGGTCTGGTGTCTCGTTATCTACTTTATGGTAATAATAATAATAATAATAATAATATGAGAGGTAACTTAAAATTACTCTACAACCAATTACCTCAAAGTCTGGCGATTGATATTACGGTCTAAGTAAAACACTTCTGTTAGGAACATATTGCAACGAAGTGCTGAATGATAGGTTATGAAAGAAATCAACCTTCAGAGAACTCGTTTCTAAGAAAACAATTAGGAGCGGGAAGAGTGTACAGCTATAAAAGGGTTAGTTACCGCATGTAATTCCAACGAGCATATGATCAAGGTTGACATGCCACCAGAACGAACAATTATTCTGATAATTTTCCAAAAGCAACATGTTTTTTCCATGTATGCCAGAGTATTTATAGAAAAATTCAACATATTGGATTATCGACGAAATACGCTAATGATCCTGAGTTTAATCTCCTTATTACCTTTTTTACCAGTTGTTAGGGTTTGTATTATATTATTGTAATTTGCATTGATTTTATTTTATTATATTTTTTTTTATATATTTATATTTTATATTTTATTTTCAGGAAGGTTGGGCCATAATCAAGCCAATATTTGGTAGCAACGAAGAAGAACAAAGTATATTAAAGTATTTTGAACATTTATATATATTGGATAGACAAGTTATGAAAACAAGAGGAAGACCAAGAAAAAAAGCAGTTTACACTCCTTCACTTTTCCCTCCAGAATCATGGTCTGTAGCTGATAGGTTATCATCAGGATTGCTCAGGACGACAAATAAGGTAGGATCCTAGCATAGAATATTTAATAGATTAATATTACCAGATCCCGGTTTGTCTGAAATCAATATTATTATTTATCATTATTTAAATTATTAATTTTATTATTGTTTATCGTAGGACAGCATAAATTAATCAAAACCTTACAATCTACTCAGAACGAAACTGAAGCAATAAGTGAGATGTTGCTTTATGGTCGTAGTCATAAAAAAATGAAAATTGAAGTACAATCCCACAATATACGCTTAAAAGAAGTGCAACAAAGGTTCTTAGGTGATCCAGGTTATTTATTAGAATATTTAAGAGGAATGGCTCAATATTAAACATTTTAATTACTTATTATATTATATTATTTATATTAATACTTATAACTTATACTATTATCTATAATAATACCTACCGATTATTTTAATATTTTATTACAACTTTTTTTTTATGTTATAAGAACCTACTTAAGTTAATTATTTTAAAACTTAAATTATTTACTTGTGGGTATGTTTTTTTTTTAAATAATTAACTCGAAATATATATTTTTCGACCATAATATAATATTTCGATTACAAAACATTTCGATCATTTGAATTTTCGATAGTATATTTTTCGATCAAAAATATATTCGACCAGATCACTTTTCGATCACTTTTTTTCGTCACTAGACTTTTGGCCAGACAACTCTGACCCGTTACCCATATATTATTATTAATTAGTACATAATTAATACGAAATATTATTTTGTATCCATACAAATTTATACGAAATCTTTCGTAAATATTTTTTTTTCTAATTATAATTTCTATATTTTACGAACTTATAACTTATGTAAGAAGAATAAGTTGATTTTAGGTTAACGTAGATGCAAATGAGTTCAGTTAAAGCTAAGTTAATTAAAACGAACTGATAATTTAATTTTCTAACTTGTTAATTTCCACTCTTTCAAATTATTTTAAATCTGGGGTTTTAGAAAAAAATATAAGTTAGGGTGACAATAAAATAAATAACATAACTCATCAGTTACTTCATTACATGGAAAATATTTACCTCATTAGCTTAAAAGTTACTTCTAAAAAAAATTAACTCGTTATGCAACTTAGTTAAAAGCAATTTAACTTAACTTTTTAACTCCTTAATGCCCAGCCTATTGTTGTAACCGATACCCTCAAAGCCTTCTCAACAGTATAATGTCGCATAATCTTACTTGTGTATCCATTAACTTTCTTTTCAATCCCTTCTTTTTTCAACAACAATCCATACAACTGAGCTTGTGAAAATAATCCAACTCCATCATTTATCGTCTGAATAATTTCGTTGGTACTCTTGTGCTGATAGGTCTATAACGACGTAAAATTAGTACAGTATAATTGTATAACAATACACATTCTATTGCATGCTATAATTTGTAATGTAAATATGCAATATAAATTATAATGATACAATTCAGCGGAATTTAATAAGTGCAATTCAATTAAATGGCATCTACAAATGTTTTTAATATTAGTAGTGCTGAAATTTACATGCAATAAAACATTATTTTATTTACAAAAATAAAAAATAAAAAAAAATTTTACATACAAATCAGAAACTAATTAGTAATTATTTATTATTATTATTATTATTATTTATAATAATAATTATTAATGTACTAATACATTACAATAATATTATTACATGATGTAATGATATTATGTTGAATCAAATTTTCAAATACGTATGACCGGAGAATGGAACGAGAATGAATTTATATTGATTGAAACTTTTTTCCTCATCAAACGATTTAACTGGAGCATATTATTTAAATGACGCGAAAGTGGGCACACTAGTGAACAAAATATGGCATAAAAACATGGTTTCATAGTTCAAGTAATACGGCTTATTGAAGGGGTTTATAGTAAAAATAGCTATTATAAAAATTGTAGAGGAGAATTTCTTTAACAACATAAGAAGCTCCATTTTCAATACTTGTATTAATTAGTTAAACAATTAATCGATAAAAAGTAAAAATAAAATTGTATATTTACCATACGATATTGGATGATTGGAATACGAAATCAAAAATCGGGCTTTTAACGATTCTAGAAAAAATTCTCCTCTACAATTTTTACAATAGGGATTTATACTGTAAAGTGCTTCAATAATCCGTATTACTTTAAATACGAAACCATATTTTTCGTCATGTCCTGCGGCTGTAAACAGCGGCAGCCTTCTAAAATCAGTGTTCATACCCACCCACAATTCGATAACGACAACCTATTTTTTTCTATCGCAGCGCATAGTTAATAAAAATAACTCATAAAAAAATTGTGATTGTACAACTACTTTTGGGTGTAACTCGTTGCAGTAAGTGCAACTCAGACATCCTGGTAGTCAATCCGACTATGTCCAATAGTAAATAAACTATAGCAACCAATTATAAACAAACATTTCCATCGTAAATCAAAATTCCTGTTTGAGCACCTTCTCTGGTTGGACCTACAGGGTCCAATTGTGAATCTAAACCTTTCTCTTAAATCACTGTATTAATAAAAAAAAACCGCATCAAAATCCGTTGCGTAGTTTAAAGGATCTAAGCATACAGACAGACAGCGGGACTTTGTTTTATACTATGAAAATATTAAGATTAAGAAGAGGACGTTGTACCCCCATGATATGTTGTCTCCGTCTTACATAATTGTGAGAATTTTCAAATGTTAATATTTTACATACTCATAACTCGCTTGAAAATCAATATATCATAAAAACTAATAAGAGAAAACATATAACACACAAGATGATCAGTACCTAAAGGGTTTTTCAATAGAGACGCTCGAACTTTGATCGGTTATATCGGGAATGTCATTAAAGCCTTATCTGCATAAGTGTTGTGAATTGTTCAGTACCGTATGGCAAATCACCATGAATAGTTATAGTGTAGAACAACGTGTGCGCATAGTTAAATTTTATTACCAAAATCAGTGCTCCGTTAGAGAAACTTTCCTCGCATTACGCGATTTTTATCCTCGACACAACCGTCCTGCTGAGTCGACTATTCGACGTTTAGTAGCCAAATTCAAGTTAACTGGTTCAATAAATTATCAGCCAACACCCATACGTCAATAAAATGCAAGGTCAATTGAGAACATCGCTGCTATGCATGATAGTGTACGGGAAAACCCAAGGCAGTCAATTTATCGTCGTTCACAAGATCTTGGTCTTTCTGCGACTTCAACTTGGCGAATTTTGCGTCGAGACTTGGGTCTGCTCCCGTATAAAATCCAATTAACACAAGAACTTAAGGTAAACGACCTTATACAATGCCGTGTATTCACAGATTGGGTTCTGGGGCAGTCGGAAGTTTGCTAAAAAAATCATCTTTAGAGAGCCCATTTTTGGATGAAGCAGTGCCGGCTCAAAGATTTGCGGGGCCTGGTGCGAAATAAGCTTTTTTTTATGAAAGAGTTCTCTTCCTGAACACTTAACAAAATATACAAAATGGCTATTGGGACACGATTCGGTCAATATTAGGGCCTCTTAATAATAGTTTAAATAAATGTGCTTAATGAATAAGTCTCCTAGATTTCATGAATTTGTTAAGCTTACTGGACTAGCTACTGATTATTATTTATTACTTACAAGTTTTTAGTTTTCAAACCAACCGTACTTCAATGTGTATTAGTAGAGCGTCACACCTTATACGTCTACATTATATACAATATAAATAGTAAATACTACGTATTCATTAAATGTTCTTAGCTTCTTGCTAACAATTTTAATTATTCTAATAGGTTCAATAGTATGTTAAATAAACAACAATAAAATCCTCTTTTAATACATAAAATATTAAACAAAGAAAGATTATGAGAAAGTAATTTTAACAATATCACTGGTCTATTTTAAAACAAATAAAATGTATACAATAACTAAATAAATGTTTTTTTCTGGCTTTTTGATGTGCAAATTAGTCGATAAGTTGGCTGTATTCTAATGTTTCTGCTAATTCATTTTCAATTGAAAGGGTCGCTAGTCCAGAAAGTCTTTCTTGAGAAATGGTACTGCGAAGATAGTTTTATATGGTTTTCAATTTCGAAAAATCTCTTTCTGCACCTGCAGAGGTCACAGGAATAGTCAACAGGATTCTAAGTGCAATGTTTATATTAGGAAATGAACTACAAGATGTTTTAAGAATCTCAAGAACTTGAAGGGCAGTAATATTTTCATTTACCATGGTGCGAAAAATTATCAATTCATTGCATAAATCAGCTGCTTAGATATCTCTGGATTTACCATCTGTTAGTGTCATTTGTAAATCTTGACAATGTTTAAATAACTCATCTTCCCTCATATTTTTCAACTGACCAATTTTGTACAAAAATCCAAATTGTTCATTGTAGTTTGTTATTTGTTCAAATCTTTTTTTAACTGATACCAGCGTTTGGTCAACTAACACTAAAAAGTACTTCACTCTGAAATTTTCTTCCTCGTTAGCCAAAGAAACATCTAAATTCTCATAATCAAACATTTTGGTTTTTTTTCTAATTCTATTTTTTTTAAACTTTGTTTCAATTCCCTTTGGTGATATTATTTCTTCTGCTTTAAACTTAGCTAATATATATCCATTTCTTTGTAGTTTTCCAAAAAAAATAATTAAACTATTTAGCAGACTTGCTGAAACATCTAAATCAATTGTTACTGACCGTAGACTCTTACTTACAATATTTATTTCACATAAAATATCATACCATATTATCAAACTTAAAATAAATTCATAGCTACATATTTCTTTGGCTAAAGAATGTGTTTCACTTTTTATTTTTAAATCTTTTGTTGTATCCGAAATCTCCTCTAAAGCTTCTTCAACTTCGTTTAATTGAAATCGGATGGCTTTCACAGCGTTCACACGACTGTCCCATCGGGTTTCTGCCCATTTTTTAATAAAAAGTTTATGACAATGATTTTTTAAAATTGTCCAACTGTTTATTGATGCTGAAAATAAAACATAAATCTTTTCAATCATTCTAAAAAACAATTGAGCCTGAGAAGAACTTCCTCCAGCATCCTCGAGACAAAGGTTAAGGCTATATGCGGCACATGGAACAAAAAATGCGAGAGGATTTTGGTTTAAAATATGAGCCCGTACACCTTTATAGAGACCCGCCATATTAGCACCATTATCATAAGCCTGTCCTCGACAGTTATTTATGTCAAGACCATACTCTTTCAGTTTTTCAATCAAAATATTTGATAAATCCATTCCAGTAGTTGAGCTAATATGTACAAAGTCCACGAAATATTCTTATATTTCAGAACAGCTAGATTCGTTTTCTAAATCTATCTGTACAATTCTTATTATAATAGAAAGCTGTTCACAGTGGCTAATGTCTGGAGTAGTATCCATAATGACAGAAAAATATTTAGAATTTTTTATAAATTTAATTATTTTAAGTTTTACTTCTAATGCCATCGTGGAAATCAATGAGTCATGCATAATATGTCCAAGATAATGGACATTCGTCTCGTTGTCTTTAATACGACGTACATGTTCAGAGATGACCGAATCAAATTTAGCCAACATTTCTATAATACCTAAAAATGTACCATTATTTTTCTCATATAAGACATCTGAACTTCCTCTGAAAGCATCACTATTTTTGGCTAAATACTGTATTGCGGCAAGAATTCTTAATAAAACATTACGCCAATGAGCTTTTTCTTTTTCCATAATTTTCATATGGTAATTTATCAATTGTATGACATGTACTGACTCTAGTTTTAAGTTCTTGCCAAGCTTTTAATGATTGTAAATGATTAGGAGAATTTTCATGTTTATTCAGGATTCTTGATAAATGTCTCCAATCATTTATACCTGTTGTACTAAGGCCATTCGCATTTATTGGAAACACCTTACAATAAAAGCAATAAACACAGTCATTTTTTTTAGAATAAATAAGCCAATATCTATTTATTACTTCACCGTTTGATAAACTGTGAGTATATATTATATCGATACATACAGCATGACCTAGTGGGATTGGCCAATTTCCAGGGTCAGTTCAATCAGTCATAACTACTAGAGATTCAAAAGTAGAATTACTTACATTTTTAGCAGATGTTGATTGGTTATTATTAGAAGTCGTTAGTAAATTTTCTACTGAATCTTGATTTTCGAGAGATGTAGATACGTTGTTTTGAAGGACGTGATCAGTTTCAGATATGAGAGGTGATTTTTGTTCAGAGATATTTGTTGAACTATCAGAAGTTATATTGACATATTTAGTATGGCTTTTAGGGACATCAGATGCATTAGAAATTGTTAATGAAGTTTCTACCGAATCTTCATTTTCTAAAGATGTAGATACGTTATCCTGAAGGACGTGATCAATTTCAGATATGAGAAGTGATTTTTGTTCAGAAATATTTGTTGAACTATCATAAGTTATATTGACATATTCACAATTGCTTTTAGGGACATCAGTTTCATAATTCTCTTTAGATGTAGTTGGATTGAGATATTTATTGAAAGATTCCGTTTGTTTTTTTATAAATTCATCCTTCTGTTGTTTACGTGCTCTTTAATTACTTTCAGACTCATATTTTCTAAATCTATCTCTATCTCGACTTGTCATGATTTGTCTAAAATACTTTTGAACTTATACACAGACCTAAAATGTTATAAAATAGAAACCAGATAAAAATAATTAGTTATTATAAGGGATCGGGAATTTATGTACTAAATTTTCAATATTTCTATATAATTGTCCAAAAAAATGCCAAGTAGAATATAAATTTGTTTCAAAACTTCGAGACATTATATCAATGCTAAAATCAGTAAAACAATTTTTTTTATATTTTTGCATGCGGGTGCCTATATTGAATTTATTTATTAAATGTGTATTTTTCCGAACAAAAATTTAATTTAATTTTTAAATATTCATCTTCATATACCTAATTTAGTTACAAACTACACTGAGTATAGGGAACTAGTCGACTGTTCGAATGAACTTTTTCGAATGAAGAGTGTTCGAATGTGTTTGAATAGTATTATGTACGAATATTATATTTTCCTATTTGAACATAATTACGAGTATACGAATATCGTTCATAGTCACAAATATAATGATATAATAAATTGTTCTACCGATTGACCGATTGTGTAGTGTATTATAATATCATGTTTAATTGTATAGTTGAATTATAAATAATAATAATAATATTTCATTTTTATACCTAAAAATTACATTTTGTTGATTCCAAAATAAAAATTATATTCGAACATTTAAATTTTCTAAAAGATAACATTTGAACACTTTTAATTCAGACACACTCATTCATTCTTTCTCTTAAATGATTCGGACATAATTACTTGATTCCTAAATCATTTAAGTTAAACGAAATTTAAGAACTGTGTTTGAAAGCAAAATCATTTTAAAAGTAATAAAACAGACGACATTGGCTAGTTATTATTGTGTAGAAATAAATTAATGGTAGGTAGTTATACTCTATATTTATTTATTTACGCTAAAGATGATCAAAATACGTAGGTATGTTGTAAAAATGACAGGTCCCTACGACTATTTTGTACGGATAATAATAGGCCGTGAATCGTGATGCCTGATCAACAAAATACTACTCGTTTGCGTCTCACTTCTACTCACCGACGGACCATCACGAATAACAACGACAATAAATTTGTACTAAAAACGGCGATTCATGATTTCACGATTTAAAAAATAACGTATATCGTACATGGTACATAATCTACATAATATTAAATAACTCATAGATGAATGTATGCTACATTGTGATTGCTATAAGTACAAAAAAAAAATAAAACAATCTAAATAACGAATAATGTGTTGTAAATGTGTGAGTGTGTAAGCCGGTTGGTGGTGGCGGAGTGGTACGCGGCGATTACCGATACCTATTATTATTTATTATTCGTAAGTATTATTATAAATTGTAATAGTTCATTACATTTTTAAGTTTAAAGTAATACAACAAACATCTATTTACCAACTTACAAAATGGATGTTCTGTTAGGTAGTCGGTTATTTATGATTTGTTGTCACGTAGTAACTTGCTTACTACACGATTGTGTCGTGTGGTACTGAGTCGTAGTAATAGAGTCGTAGAAATGCAGACTGATGGCCAGTATAAATATAATAAATGTGTTTAGTGTAATAGTGTGTACCTAAGTGTGTTCGTGTATAGCTTGTTTTGGCTGACGAATAATGGGATGGGACTATGGGAGCCGCGGTTGTCGGCTTCGGCTGGGATTTACCAAAATAAATGTTTATCGCATATTCCATAGATATTAGATACTAATAGACTGATTGCATAACGATTAACGATAATTCAATTCCGTTACAACGTACAATGTTTCGTACAATATTTAATATGAAATATTGAAATCACAATAATAACAGTAGAAGAATAATTTTCAACTGCAAAAGATACTGAACATAGTACATATATTAAACTTATAATAAAATTAGGTAATTGAATAGTTAAATATATTTTTTAAGTTACACATTTTTGAATGCTCCCTAAGTGCTATATTGGTAACAATTATATTTTAATTTAAAAAATGTATCAAAGTTTAGCGCCCCCATTTCATATCAAAGGTAAAGGTGCAAAGCACGGGGCCTTCGAAAGCGCGGGGCCTGGTGCCGGGGCACACCTCCCCCCCTTAAGCCGGCTATGGATGAATAGATACGTCAACAAACAAAATTGTCGGATTTGGGACGATACCAATCCACACGAGATACACCAAAACAAAATGCATCCCCAGAAAGTCACTGGTTGGTGCGGATTTTGGTCTGGCGGAATCATTGGTCCGTACTTCTTTCAAAACGAAGCAAGCATTGCCATAACCGTCAACGGAGATGAACAAGATTTATGCGACAAAGTGATAGGAAATTGGACCTCCCGTATACATGCTACCAAGCAAAGCCGTGGTGGACATTTGAACGATGTTATATTCCGTACATAATTGCCAAATAATGTTCTTTAAAATAAAATTAAAATTAAGTAGATATCTCACACACAACTTGTTTTTTTCATAATGAAACATCGAGCGTCATTATTGAAATTATAAATTCCGTAGGTTATCCGTGATAACATTGGAATATTACGATTTGTAAGTTTTAAATACAAAATATGAAAAACAAATTTACTCAGTAAAATATAAAGTAAATTACCTGCACGTTGATGATATCTTCCGAATAAACCATAGCTTTGGGTACATCTGTCAAACTCTGATAACCGCTGTAATCGTACTCCAATTGTTTGAAAGGTTGAAATTCAAAATCTTGGGCACCAATATTATTCACGAAATCCAAATGTTCTTTAATGTAACAACATTATATAATCATGAAGTATATGTTACAGATAAATAGACATACCCATGCACGAAGAAGATAGTAAATTTTGTAATCTTCCAATCCTCACTTTGATGCCGTCGCAGTGGCCTTTTTTTAACATTGCGAATAAATCCAACATCTCTTCAAACTGCGGATCTCTGAATTGTGTAAACAATAATTAGAACACACAATATTCAACATTATTCTAACATTAGTGTAAGGATGTTGAATTGAATCTTTGATGAGTGTTTTATTTGATGAGGCCTATTCAATATCTAAGGTAACCAAACTTGAAAGTTAAAAAGTTCATTACAAACTTCCTCTTATAACAATATAATTCGATATTAGATTTTGAACGAGGCGAAAGAATGTACATATACATTTTACAATAGTGTGTTTTTTTTTTCTGTCATCTCCTTTTGCCTTTCGGAGTAATATCTATTTGATAAGTACTTTGAAAACACAAAAGTAAAAAAAAAAGTGTTAAAAAAGCGTTGGGGAAAAAAAATTAGGTAAAATGAAGATTTTATACGAAAAACCAGTATTTGATTTTAATTTTTATTGTAACTCTAAAAAAATAACTGTGGAAACATGAAAATTTGACCAATCGTTTACATTTGTATTTTAAATACACCATGAGGTTATCAAAATTAATTAATTTTGTTCTAGCTATTTTTAGGTACTTTAAAGAAGTTCTTGATTTTTAGTATTTATTTAACTATACATTGTCAATAAACAACTTTTCGTTCGGTGAAAATACTTGAACATTTACAACGTTCCTCATGAGATTTTATTGGTGGAAATGACTAGATTATGGTTATGTTTGAAGGTCAATTAAATAAAAATTTATATTTATTCAATACTAAATTATTCAATTTGTCAAATATTTTATCTGACTTTGGTTTTTATTTTTTTTTCTAATACTATTCTAAATTTTTTTCACTTTCCTAGTTTCCTATGTTTATCACCCTCTTTGTTCTCATAATTTATTATGTTATTCATATCACAATAGAATTTTATATTTTTAAGTCTACATAGGTAGTTAATGTTTAATATTTATATATTATTTTTCATATTATATGAACTGTAGTTAAATAATGTATATATTATGCGCAAATGCGAGACATTAAGAAAGGATCTGAAGCAATACAGCGGAAATGTGATCGAGAACGAGAAGCCAATTCGGTATATCAGTAGTCACTTTTATTAACAAACTAACTATAACGGAATATATAGAAAAAACAAGTTTAAATTTTAAACCAATATAGGCGCCTACAATATTCTTATTTAAATTATTACATTTTTATTACTATTTCTATATTCCTACAAATTATGACTATATAGATTCTATTTTTAATTATTAAATTCTATGTAATATTTTTTTAAATTTTTATACTTAATACATTTATGTGGTATCATACTATTTTTGTGTGCGGTATTGGGTCATGTTTGTACGTTAATGGAATGCGCCGCATAGAACAATTAATGTGAAGCCAGTAAATGAAAACAATGAAAAATAACTAAATTCTAAAGTTTATAATTATTATTATGTAAGTAATTCTAAACATAAATTTGAAATCAATGATAGAGTCAGGTTATCATCAATAGTAAATATGTATAAAAAAGTGAGTTACATACTAATAGGTCCAAGGAAATATTTACAGTTGAAAAGATGTTTAAATCGAATTTTGTTAAGTATAAAATTTAAGATATAGATAGTGGTATATAATTATTATGAAGAAGTGTTATCACTATCAGCATAATGAGATACCCATATATTTTTCTTCAAAATTTGATGTGTAAAATCGTGTTCCAAAAAGGTATCTAAAATTGTGATTGAAAACATACAAAATTAATGAGAATTGTATGTAATTTTATACAAAAAAAAGTGCTTTATATTGATGGAAAAATTGTGAAAATAGGGAGTTTTTAAGAAATATTGAGAGCTATTTAAAAACACAAGTGGCGTAAAACATTAGTACATACTACATCGAAACTTATAACTTTATAAGGAACCTTGGATTAATTTTCAAGCTTTTTTACCATAAGAAAATGTTTTTATAGGGTAATTTAAAAAAAATCTACAAATTTCTCAAGGCTGATAACTAGCTGAAAAAGAGTCAAAATATTTCAAATTTGTTACGATTCATTGAAAATGCTAATATAAATATTTACTTTCTTCGCAACAAAATGTAGCATTAGCATATCTTCTTTAACATGGTATTATCTATCTCTGTACCGAATTTCATCGTAATCGGATGAACGGTTTAGGAATTCATAAAGGACACATGTGCAAAAATGTTTTGTCTTGTATGTAGATATATATAGGTATAGATTAAAAATGAAATAACTATGGAAGAAGCCTCCTAAACTGGAATAATAGGTTGTTGATCCCTAAGAAAATAAGGAGAGTGATATTAATTACTTCATTAAATACACCTAGGAGTTCATAATATATGGTAAATTTATAATGATTTTCAAATTCAACTGCATAAATTGAAAAAAGTAACCAACATTTATATTTTACCAAAATAAGTAACAAATAGTAAGGTAAAACAAGTGACTTATAGTGACTTTAGTTGATCAATAGTAGCCCCGTATTTATTATATTCAATCAGTTTATTAATAATATGGTGTTCTTATAAAGAATATTGCTTGTTTACCTCATGTGCTCTTCTCGTATTAACAAGCAAATTGTAGGTCTACCAGACAGACGCCAAAATCTACTGACAAATTTCAATTCAGTTTTAATGTCATCGATCAACAGTGACATGTCTCGATAGAGATAGAACTCGGATACTTCAAATATAAGCGGATAGCACAGAACAGTCATTCCACAAACTCTGTACATCTAAACACATGAATAAATGATGAAATTACGACAAAAACATCGGACGGACCAAACATTACCTTACTAGTCCCAAGCGCTCCAATAGGCCTTAACGGTCTTCCGGTCAATTTCAATTTGTCGTTTATTCCCAAATTCGTGTACACCTATCCAGTTTAACAAATAATTACGTCTTTATCATTGGTAGAAAAAAAAACAAAACCAAAACAATTATAGAAAGTACAATACGTGTCGTACCTTCATCAGCTCAGTGGATGACCAGATTTGTACTGGTTCAACTTCGTGAGGCGTTTGCGTTTGGATGCCGTAAGTAGCCATCATCGCTTGCAATCGCATGGATTCTGCTATGAGAACTACTTGAACAACTAAATCGGTAGCAGTCCCCTGTAACGTACACAATATAATCACGAATAAAGTCAGTTATCGAGTGAATAAAAAAGTTGATGAACAAGCAGAAGACATTTAAGGCAATAGTGAATTATAAAAAAAAAAACTTGAATGCCAGAATTAGCCAAAAATTATATTACAGTAGTAAAATTATACAAATTTGGGCATTAATACAATGATTTTAAGTTAATAAATAATATTCTAATTAACTTAATATCTGAACTAGGGGTAGGTTGTTGAAATGAAAATTGAAATAACTACGATTTATTAATTCAGTTAATTTTAAACAATAAAACGTCTAATTAAAATCATATATAAATATATCTACGTTTAGCTGAGGTTAAAGTTAAGAATGGATTAACACGTATACAATATTATATTACTAAGGACGAATGTTGAACAGAACTGTTAATAATTATTTAAAAATTAGAAGTTGCACTTATCACTATAGGAAATTTTACTTGCTCACCTTTGAATAATTGTGTATGTGGGTGAAAGTTAAATTAATAATATAAGTAAATACTAAATTATATCCACACAATAATAGTATATGTTCAAATGATATTTTATTTTGATTGATATTTAATATATAATATAGGTACCTAGTATATCGTTATCATATTTGTGTACAGTATAATTGCATGGAAATTTAAGCATAAAATACTGCCATAAGAAGGATGACTATTATAAAAACACAACAAAATTCTCAAGGCGTACCGCAAATACCTATTCAAAATATTTAAATTTAATTTGAACGTGAAATTGTCAGATCTTAATGAAACGCTCTTTGTACCCATGTATTATAAATTATAATATATTATGAGTACCTATAATCTATATGACAAATCTATATTTTATATAGGTACCTATTTGTATTATTATTACCTATATTTATTATACATATATAAACCTAGTGTTAACGGTCAGTCATTATATTATAAGATATTATGTACCATACCTAAAATAATGATTTCAATAATGCTTGATGTATTTTTCAATAAATTAATTAATGATTACATTTGTGACTTACCTCAACTATTTTTTTTGGGAGCTTCATATGGTTAAAATATATGTATGTGAAACATTACAAAGATAATATTATGCAATATAATTAAATATAAACCTGGGTACCTACATAATGTCCAATATAGTATACATTAATATGTATATTGAATACACCATGGGTTCATAAACTTTTTTAGCTTGAGGCGCCCTATTTGAACCAAATTTTTATCAGAGCGTCCTTGCCCAAGTCATTTCATGACTTACATAATAAATATAAAAATGAATATAAAAAGTAGTAAACATTGTGATGGGTAATATGAAAATATTTATTTCATTATTTATTTGTTCATTTATACATAATTTATACATTATTAATTAACTAATCGTAATTGTTTCCGTAACCGCTACGGTTGAGTTTTTCGAATTTATTTTTGTACTGTATAAAATTCTTTGGCAGCTCGGCGTATCAGAGCGCAATTTATTACAAATACATAATATAGGTACACATACAAATTTAAAAGAATTTGCAGTTGATGTAACTTGGTTTTAAAATTATTTGTTATTGAAGGTGATATTTTAAAGTCAGTGTTATAAAAACGAAAAAGTAAAACAAAATATAATTAATAAAACTGACAGTTTAACCATAAATTATGTCTATATTTAATTTACATTTTAATAAATGAATTGCGTTCTTTTTTTATACAAGCACGTAGATTAAAAATATGCACAATACAAATCGAGATTTGGTGTATTTCATTTTAACTGTCAGACAATTATTAAATATTTATGACACCAGTAACATCTATATGAATTATAGGAATATAATATATTATTATTGTTTAGGTGTACAAGGTAGCCTAAATTTTAGAATATAATTAAAGATAATTAAAAAATATTTTACGGTCCATCATGTAAATAAATATCATATTATAATCAAAAAGTTAAATAAATACTTAGGTTATTAATTATTATAGTATATAAATATTTACAATACTGTGCGAAATATTTTACAGCAATAGTGATTTTATAGTGCAACAGTGCAGCCAGCATAGTGAAAAATTGGGGAATATAATTCAACCAAAGCGTGTTGATAATACAACAAATTATGCATACGCAAACTTTATTTCAAGTTATGACACAAGCAGATAGTTTATTGATAAAAATGAATAAACCTTTCGTCCCAAAATAATTTTAAAAATCCATTCTATCATGATTTCTTATTGTATGATAATCAAAAATTGACGTTTTCGCCATATTCTGTTAACACCTGATAATATAATTTCTTATTTTAATTTTTTACACTTTTATGTTTTTATATTTGAACTTCGAAAAAATATATGGTAAGTTTTTATTTCATATTATTAATTTGTTATTAACTTGTTTTATGCTGAATGTTATATATTTATGATGTTTGCAGTTATAAAAATTAGTTAATTTATTTATTGAGATACAATTTACAGTCGGGTAATACAGTTCAAACTGATGGGGAAATATTGATCGCTTTTAGTTATTAAGTGACTTGTTTTGACTGTCAATTTTAAATTACAAGTTTAAAGGTTTATTATTTTTATATTGTTATTTCTAAAATAAAATGACTTATTAATTTGAAAATACTTTATTTATTTATGAATTTAATAACTTGAGAAAAAATGCACTTTATAAAAGGTGGACAAGTGGTTGCGGCTCTGCTGACTGCTGTACAGCGTTGTCGAGTAAATTGTCATTGTAGGTAAAGGAAAAACGATTCTGAGCGAAGAATTTGTGTCATACTTGTATAAATAATTAAATTTAATAGTAAAAAATTAAAAATATCTCATAGCTATAAAAAGCGTCACTTTCCGGTAAGCTCGTTTTTTTTTTAAAGGTAGAAAAACGTGTTGGGAACCTTCTATAATATCTTATGTTAGCTATTAAAATAATAACTTTTATGAATTTCTAACTAAAAAATAGTATCTAGTATTTAGGATTATTCGTTTATGAATTACGATAAAATATCAAAAGTTTATAAATGAAAATTCGTTAATTTACCCATAAAAATCCAATATCTTAAACATTTTAAATTCAAACGCTCATAAAATATTAATGTAAATTTCCGGTAAACTTTTTTTGTTTGTGGGAAGCTTTTTATTAATATTTCTAATGTAAGCTATAAAAGAAAATTTTTTATGAATTTCTAGCTGAAAAATAGTTTGAAAATAATTTGATGAATTTTTGTCAAAAACTGAACTAGAAAAGCATATAACAAATTATCATGCCAATGTATTTCTGATAATTTTATACTTACTTTTTTTATTCTATTTATTTATTCGTATGACACTTACAATGAGTACTAGCACTAAAATATTTTCTTATTAGATACATAACAGGTTAAATTTAATTATTACAATTATTATTATTATAAATTTATAACTAAAATAAATAAACATTTAAGTTACAAAATACACTTATAAAGCAAAGCAGAACCAATATCACAATAAGTATCACATTAAATTGAATAGTTAAATTTAGTTAGTTCAGATGTCTACATCCAAGGCCTCCATCAGGCCTCTGCCTCAGAGGTCACTTTGATGAAGTCCTCCAGATCACCATCGTAACTTCTCAATTGGCAATCCAGAATTAAATGCTGCATTTATTGTATACTTGCACCTACATCGCATATCGGGCTCTGTTTGAACTTTCATTTGTACATGAGTTCGTTGCATCTACCTTGCCCTGTGTGTAATCTGTTGAGTCCATTCCAAGTTTTTCTAGGGAAGTCCATCCCTAAGACTGGAGTGGGTATGTTATCTACTTGGATGCCTCAAGGTCTCTCTCTCTGACATTCAGCCTGCGTATCTGGGGTATTAACCCTAGCCTCGGTGATGGTTTGAGCTCTTATAGTGACTTGAGCCTTGGGTTAAAAATTCCGTATTGGCAACTCCTGGTGTTTATCGATTTTGTCCTTTTCTTTTAGCACACAGTTTTGTCTCCTTATGTGAGGGGGTTCTATGAAGGCCAGGTGGGGTAGCCATTGTTTGTTTTCGCTCAAGACTGATATTGTACGCATGACCTTCCTTAGTTGGATATCTACTACCTCTGTGTTGGCACTTCCTGCCCATACTGGGGCGCCGTAGACCAGGACTAAGGAAGAAGTCTTGAGGACGCTTGTAGCAGCTCCCCAAGTGGTGGCAGCTAATTTGTTGATGAGTCCAATTCTTGTTTCAAGTTTTGCTGATACCTTATGCAGGTGTCTTAAAAGTTAACGTCCGATGAAGTGTGATGCCAAGGTACACGGTTATCTTTTCGTTTATGAATTTTTGGCCACAAAAATAGACGATATTTTCTTATTGGGTTAGATGTTATTTAGATGAAATTTTGTACAAGGTGGGTTCGGCCTAAAACTCCATTTCTGGAAAAAATTATTAAAACTTTGATAGATCTGATGTCAGGGTTCTCTCAATATTTTCTAGCTTTTTGTCCTGCGCTACTACGTAGGTATTGTCTGCATAAAGAAACATTTTTGATTCTGTACTTGGTATGTCGAGGGTATATACATAAAAAATAATTGGGGCTAAGACAGAGCTTTGAGGAAAGCCATTGTTTAGTATTCGTGTATTGCTTTTCCGGTTTCCGAGATAAACTCGGAAATTTCTATTTTCTAGACTGGCTCTAATGTATTATATCAAGCGTGGGCATCGTATGATGTTTGATAGTTTAAACAGTAAACCGTCTTCCCACACCGTATCGTATGCTGCCAAAAGCTCGATGAAGGTAGCTGCGGACTTTATTTTATCATTGCAGCAACGTCTGTTAGGTCTTAAACCTGCCTGTTGAATCGGGATATGAGGTTCTATAATAAGGGCTATCTTTTTCAGAATGATTCTCTCCAAGAGTTTTGACAAAACGCTTAGTAAGGCTATGAGACGATAACTAGTGAAGTTATCTGTTGGTTTTCCTGATTACGGGAGTGCAATTATATTTGCTGTTTTAAAATCTCTAGGGATTTTTCCCCAAGAAATATATCAAATAGGACAATTGCAAGCCAAAGACGGGCTTTTGGACCTAGGTTGTGCAAGAACTCCAGATGTATTTTGTCCCGGGTGCTTTATTTTCTTTTAGTTCATTGATTGCGTTGGAAACATCATCTATGCTAAAACAATCAGTAAGAACTGAGTGCGGTTGGCAGGTTTCGATTAGGTTCTGATGTCTTTCTTGGTCCTTTTGATATGTATTTTTTCAATAATTATTCTAGAGTTCTCACTACGACTGAGGATACGACTTAAGGTTTTACTAACAGTGATTGGGTTGGGGCATGTTTGCCTTCTATTCTGTGTAGTAATATCAACGCTTCTCTACTAATCTTCTTCATACCAAGAGACTCCATTGTGTCGATTCACTTATATTTTTTGGCTCCATTCAGAGACGCTAGTAGGTATTTTCCTGTTTCAATAGTCAGGTATTGTCTGTACTTTTGAAACTGGATTTCTCATCCAACACAGCAACGAATAATTTCCTGAAGCCTTTTGAGATGTTCAGCTTTGCTGCTTTGGTTAGTAGGCCAGCAAATCTGTCTATGCTGTTGTGGACTTTGGGGATTCGGTTGACAATCTCTTCTACAGACTTTTGGAATCGTTGCCAATTGGCCTTCCAAAAATTACATCTGGGGGATTGTAAGGACTTGTGGAATGGAATAGTGATACCTAGCTTGGTTGACCTTAGTCGGTTCTAGCTATTAGGTAAGTTCCCGATTACGGTCCTTTCTGCTGAATAAGTTATACCATCGATATCCAAAGACACGAAAGTGAGGTCAAGGGTGTAACCGGAATTCCATCTCGCTGAAGGTGTTTGGTCTTTTTAATCCTTGGATTAGGTATAAATCATGATACCCAATACACTCTTATAGCGCTTCGCCAGCTTCGTTCGTAATAACATATCCCCATAATATGTTGTTGCTAAAATCCCTGAAGATCACCAATGATTTTGAAACTGTTGGAAAGGATTTGTGCACCCAGCTTGTATTTGGTGATTTATAAATGTTGTATATTACGCTTATACAATAACTCTGATGGTCGATACGTAATTTATCTTTATAGGTGGAATGATGGTACATGAAATTTAATTTGATTTGATTGTAGCCTTTTTTTTTGATAAAGGAAGACAAACTTATGAGGAATTTTGTATTACATTTGCAAATCTTAGATTTAAAAAGAAAATTTTTTATGAATTTTCAACTCAAAATAATTTGTTAATTTTCGTGATTTTTCCGTATTTTGTCAAGATTTGAACTTTAAATGCTAATAAATATAAACTATGACTTAGGATTTTTAATATTTTTCATTACATTTTCAAGCTTTTTTAGATAACATATAAAGTTTAATTGACATTCATAGAAAAAAATACTTATAAAACTGGAAACAAAAAATATTCCTTAACAATTCAAAACTAATCAAAATATTTTGAAAATTTTATTGTGTATAGAAAATGCATAGATAAACGACCAGTGAAAATGTAATGTATATACGTTCTTTTGTTTTAGTGTTACACCAAAAACCAAAATTATTTTTTTCAAAAACAGATTTTGCGTAAAAATGCCAGGTTTTCCTTAAATTGTCTTTTGTTTTTCACGGCACTTTTGAGAATTCTGGGAAATTTTTATCCAACTAGAATAGAAAGTACCAACTAGAATCACTTTCTTATCATAAAAGATACTGTTGAAGAAAATCGAATCAGTTTTACTGCCCCAAACCATGATAAAAGACACAAAAATAAAAAAATAATTAATTAAAAAAAACACACAACATTGTAAAATCAACATCACTCCACTTAGAATCTAAAAAAATTCAAACTTTAAATCCACGCTAATTATGAAGCCAAAATTATGTGAACACAGAAAATAGCTGGTATAATAATATTATAACGCAAACCACGGTACGACTTTTACGACGATGAAAACATAACCACATGAAATGATTGTTAACAATGCTAAACTCGTATCACGAATATTATCAAGTTTATGATACAACAGAACTATGTACCAACATAAACAAAATTATAAAAAAGGATTGTTAAGAGATAAAAATGTACCCTACAATGCGATCAAATACCGCCTGATATGTGCTACAATAAAATAATAATAATAATAATACTCCCAAACGTAGAACCAATGAATCTACGAAAAAGGCCGACCGCTGCCTACTTTTCGTCGACCACACTATATAGAGAAGAAAATATTATTTACCCAATTTACTTAATGAATGTTATTATTTTGAACTAACTATTGATTGTTTTCTTAATTATTTGTATAATCTCCTCCTCCCTCAAACTATCTTAAATAAATATTTTTTTATTTTTTATTTTGGCTTAGTATAGGCCATTTAGGCCCTTCACTGCAACCACCACATCTCATCATGCTTCTCTATTATTAGCTAGCTCTTCACCGTTTATTAAACCTAGCATTTGCAGGTAACTCTTAAATTTGTCTCATATATTTGTCTTAACTTCCTAATGGCCTGTGTCCATTGGGGGTCCAATTTGTTGCTTCTTGAGTTATCTGGTCTTATGCTCTCTTTATGTGTCCTACCCAGCTAATACGATTGCTTTTCAGCGTTGCTACTATGTCTGCCACGCTGATTAATTCCTTAAGTTATAGATTGGTCTGTCGATCCCACAGGCCGGTTGAGCGATCTTTTTTTGAGACAAATATCTTTCTTAGCACCTTCCTCTCGAAAATAGCTACTTTTTGCTCATCTGATTTTGTAGTAGTCCATGTTTCACTCTCGTATAAAACAATTGTATGGTATAGTTTTTGTTTTAAAAGAGCCAAACTTAGAATTTAAAACAGGTTTTAGGGCGAAGAGACATCTGTTGGCTGAATTAATTCTTTTTTTTGGATTTCTGTATGGTTATCTCCATCTGCTCTTAATTAAGATATTTAGATATAAATATCAAGATATTTGAATATATTAACTCTTTCGAAAAGCATACTCTTCACCACTAGGCTTTGTTGGTTATAGTTTTTGCACTATAATAACATATATTTTGTATTTCCTTCATTTACCATTAGTCCCATTAATTTGCTTCTCTCTTTAAGTAATTCTGCTTAAGTCTTAATTCCATCATCTCTCTTGCCAAATAGCACAATTTGTCCACATATGCTAAGAAGTTAATATTTGTATTTAGGAGTTTAATGAATTTGTCAGTGTCATACAATCCTCTAACCACTATATATACATATTAAATATTAAAAATATACAATTTAAAAATATACAATATTAAAAAACATGGGAGACAGTATTTATATAGTGCATAATTTTGCATTTTTAGTTCTTTAAACATGATATTATCAGTCTAATTAACTTGATAGGACTTCCATTGCTATCCGTAGCACTTTTCTCACTATTTAGTCATACGCTTGCCTATAGTCGATGAATAACATGGAAAGATCCTGATTATATTCGTAACTCTTTTCCATTATTTATTTGATGGTGCCATCTAGGTCTTCCATTGCTATCCATAGCTCTTCTCTCACTATGGAGTCTACGCTTGTTTATAGTCGATATATATCATGTAGAGATCCTGATTATATTCGTAACTCTTTTCCATTATTTATTTGATGGTGTGAATTGAGTTCCAGCTCAAAAACCTGCTTGATATTTCCTCACCACATGGCTTTAGTCTGATGAGAAGTATATTTGATAGGATCTTGTATGATGTGTCAAGAAGTGATATCCCTCTATAGTTCCAACAATAAAT
The DNA here is from genome assembly GCA_949089665.1 of Macrosiphum euphorbiae. Classification (NCBI taxonomy): domain Eukaryota; kingdom Metazoa; phylum Arthropoda; class Insecta; order Hemiptera; family Aphididae; genus Macrosiphum; species Macrosiphum euphorbiae. The sequence continues at coordinate 2,441,163 of CARXXK010000002.1, read as the reverse complement.
TATATCCTTTTCTTGTGAATGGGGTATATAATTGACAGTGTCCAAGCTTCAGGTATTTTTCTTCTTCTCATATCTTATTTATTAATTGTTCCATTGTGTTCCCCCATGTTTAATGAGTTCCGCAGATAAGTTATCTTCTCCTGGGGCCTTTCCATTTTTAAGCATCTCAATTGCCATTTGTATTTCTTCTTTTGTTGGTCCATTCAGCTGTTGTTCAGCTGATACTACCCGATGATTCTCTTAATCTGGCATTGGTTTATTTAGAAGTTCCTCGAACACCTCTCTAAACTCTTCCATCACATCTGATAAATCCGTAATCAGTCTTCCATCGGTTTGTTGCAGAATAGTCATTCTGGGTTTATAACCTGTTTTTATTTCATTGCATCTAGCAAAAGACAATTTTACATTTATCTTATTGTTCGTCTCTATATCTTGTATCTATCTATTATATCTCATTTTTCGCTGTCTTTTTTTCGGTTCGAATTACCTTTTTTAGTTCTTGCTGTTGATTGCTAATTGCCTTTTGTTATCTTCGTTAGGAGTTTTGATTAGTTTCAATCTTGCCACATTTCGTTTCGATATTGCTAGCTTGCATTTGTTTTTGAACCATTATTTTTTATTATCTTTTGATTTGTACCCTAGTGTTTCACTAGCTACCTTTTTGATAGAATTTTCTATATTTTCTCATAATTGGTCTACTTCTGTATGATTTTCTTTTAACCTAGCTTATCCACACCTTCTATGTACGCAATTTTCTCGGTCTGCTCTTTTAGTTTCACAATATTGAATTTCTTGGTTGTGGTTTCTTTAGTTCTCCAATCAACTGATAATCTTATATGCATCTTAACTCGCACAAGGATATGGTCCAAAATTCCACGTACCCCCCTACAACTCTTTACGTCTAGTATATATCGTTTTCTTCTTGGATCGATCATCACATGGTCTATCTGATTCTTCACAGAGCCTCCTGGTGACATACATGTGTGTTTATGGATGTTTTGATACTGAAATTGCGTACTTGAAATTGTCATTCCTTTGTCGTCACAAAAGATATCAGACTTTCACTATTATTATTAGAGATATTATGTAAACTTTCATTTACAATTACCATTCGGTACCGTTGCTCTCTGCCAACTTTGCCATTAAAATCTCCCTTCACTACCTTGATTACGTTACCTGGGATAGAGTCGTAAACTGTTAATATATCTGACTATAAAAATTATTTTTAATCTCATTAACTTTATCCTCTTTAGGGCATACTAATTTATAAATGAGATGTCAAACCACTGACTTTTCGCTACTATATAATATATTCTATCATTTATTGGCACAAATTTTTTGATGGCTGACAGTGTATTATCGCTTACTAGAAAGCCTACACCTTTCTGGTGTGAGTTACCTCTGCAGCAGAAAAAGGTCGCTTTCTGTGTCTTTGGGTTTCCTATTCCAGGCCATCTATTCCCTTGAACCACTAATAAAGCCAACCCGTATCTGTCAAGTTCAGATACTACTGTTGTCAGTGTTCTAGTCCTGTATAATGATCTTACTTTCCGAAGCTTTTGTTGTGGTTGTTTCTTAACTGTTGATTTTCGAGAATTGAGTTGTTGGCCCAATAACAACGCCCATTAATGGAGGGCCCAACATGGTGGTAGAGGTGCATCAGTGCTATGATCTAAGTAGGCACTTACTTAAAACAGACTATCCTGACATCCTTCAAGCTACACCTATACCTGGTTGACTGAGGTCCGCGGGGATGTAACACCCGTTAGAATAATAAAGAGTACCCCAAGAAATAAATATTAACTCTTCTATTATTAATTTTTACATAAATATTGATATTTTCGACAACCAAATATTATTAGGAACTTTCAAACACTAAAATTGTGAAATCAAATAGATTCTTTTTTTCTAAATAACTAGTTAAGTATTACATATTTGTATGCCACATATCCTGCTTACTCGTACATGTGAAAACTTAGTTGTTTAAAATATGAACAAAACATAAATTAGACAAACTTTCTAATTATTCAGAAACAGTATTGATAAGTAGGTTTTTATTTTTATGCACTTGCTTTATAGATAGTAATAATTACTGAGCCTATATATAACTGAGACTATAAAATGTCTCAAGCTATTTTACGTACATCCATTATAAAGATTTTTATTTTATTTTATTCCAATGTAAAAAAATATATATAAATAATATTGTATATTTAATTAATATTTCAAAATCAGCAACAAAAAAAGATTTGTCGGACCAAAGAAGCCATGAAGTATAAAAATACCGATGAAATTTCTGTCACTTGTAAACTCTCCCGGGTCTACTCTAGTATTACCTGACGGCTACATGTAAACTCTCCCAGGTAAACTTAAATACTACCATGGAGTGAAGGGTACATATAAGCTCTCCCGAGTCTGTAATAATTTTGTTTATACATTTGTATCATTATAATTTAATAATATATATAATAATATGAGCACACAGATTTTTAAAATTGAATATACATTTCAATTTTATTAAAAAAAAAAATTATTTAAATTATAGTAAATAGGTACCTAATAAAAATAGCAGTTACTAATTTAAATCAATTTGTATGATAATATAAACATACAGATTTTAAAAAATTTAAGAGGACGTTTCATCCGCATTTGTTGTCTCCGTCTTACTCAGGTGCGGCGTAGCAAAAATTGTTTTGCGTGGGAAAAAACCGAGAAGGCTTCAGTCATAACTAAGAAACGAAATTTTTACCACATATAAAGGAGAACATTGGCTGTGCAATATCGTTTTTATTTTCTTCATATCACTTATAAGAAAAAATGCCTTATTGTTTCAAAATCCATTTTTATTTGTGTTTTTAAACTTAAATAGCTTTTTTGAAGTTCCGATAACTAAAAAATGAAAACGATATTGCATAGCCAAAGTTCTCCTTTTTCAGGGTGGTGAAAATTTCGTTTCTTAGTTATGACTGTAGCTTTCTCGTTCTTTCCCGCGCAAAACAGTTTTTCCTATGCCGTACATTTATTGTGTAAGACAGAGACGACAAATGTGAAACGTCCTTTAAAGGTGTCAATTTTTTCGGTGGTCTGTATTAGTCTATTATTGTTTTCGACATAATGTTAAAATAACTAGGGAGAGTTAATATAATATTTCCTAGGGATTTCATAGAGATTCCACCAGGGGAACTATACTAGGGGATAAAGTATAGGTATCAATTCCACAAGTACAGGTGGTTCTAAAAACAACTTATCGATTATAACACACCGTGGCTATAGTTTGGGTTACACTTACTAAAAAGGGCCGCCGCCACCGTGAAAATCTACCGGGAAACGACTGTACATTTATTTGTTTATAATATATCTGTTTTTATGTAAGCACATAATTACTTGAGTTATTATTTCTGAAAACATTAGTTTTTTAACTAAGTAAAATATGAATATATTATTTAAAAAATTAAGAAAGAAACAGCCAAACAGGTTGACAGCAGGTATGGTCAATATTGGTAAGTGGCGGAATTGATAGATTGTTTTTAGAACTGAATATACTGGTAAAGCCTATATTGGTGGAATTGATAGGTCACAATTTCTTTTAGGTAAAACCAATGTTGATCCGGCAGAGTATACACATTTCCTTCAGGCAAACATAATATTGATACAGGAGAGTTTACCACCGCTCGAAATGTTATTATATAATATGCTAGTATACGAGAGGATCGTGTTAGTTTCTAATAAGTTCATTAATGAACAATAAAAGTTACAAAGATTGCATCAAAATCACACCATGCTTTTGTCCAAATATTGGTTTTACTTACAGAACTCTGCCTTGTCTGGTTCGTTTATGAAAACATGTGAAACAAAATAAATATTAAATAACAACTATTGATTAGGTATCGCTTTCGTAATTGTTTTCATAAAGGTACGCCATATTATAACCATAACATATAATATTATTGACTCAGTGGCGTAGCCAGGATAATGTATGGGGGTTAAATACCTACCCACAGGCTACGACACTGATTATCGTGGACTTTTGTCGTGAAACAAATTAACAGCGCACATACAATACATAAATTATGTAGCCTGTATTCCTCACCTGAAACGCAGAATAACGACCTGGCCGTTTGGGCCTGTTGTAGGACGGTAAGTATCGACGAATCGGGTCCAGTTCGTTTATGTGCAATAGGTTAGAAGTGAGCAGTTCAGCTATGATATATAACGCTTGGTTCCACAAGAACAACGGTGAGGCCTTGCTGTCCTCGTACTTGGGACCGGCCGACCTCAGCTGACTGCCGGGGTCCGCCCTTTCGTATTCCACGTTCTCCTTCGTGATATAATAGAACATTGGTACATATGGATCTGAAAAATATTGCAAGAGGGAGATAATGAAGATGTGAACAGTTTATTACCGTACACATTCAAAGTGTTTGTCAATTTAAATTCCATAAATATTCAGACCGCGAATGATCACGTTTGTTTGTTATGTATAAGCAAAATGAATTAGGTTTATATTTTGTTGTGATTATTAAAAAAGTATTTATTATTTAATTTATCTTATTTCTTAAGCAAATGCAGCGTCTATATGATGTAATTTCATATTTATATTAAATTAGGTTTGAAACAACTATTGAAAGTAAAATTAAAAATAATATTCAATGATATATTTTGGCATCAGGTATTCATATTATTTGATACAAATGATTAATATAAATATGAAATAAAAATTAATGACACTTACGGACCAAACACGAATTAATAGAAATATAGGAAAAGCTAGTTCATTTTGAAAAATAAAATGACTGATGAAATTCAATGAAATTAAATTTAGTGACGAGGAACTAGTTCGTATTAACTTTCTGTGGTCTAAATGCCTATACGCCGTACGTTAAATAATATTATGTATATAATCCACCCAGAGTATAGATAAACCATAAACGAGTCATATGTAAGCTCCACCACCAACCAATCATATGGGTTGAAAATAGCGTATGAACTCAACCGATCAATAATTTGTTACAAAAATTTAAATAATTCGTATTAGTTTTAATTTATCAATAACGACATGATATAAATATCATAGACAAGTTTGTAACAATATGTCAACTGCGGTCAAAATTTTAATCAAACAGGGAAACTTTACTATAAAATTGATCAAAAATGTATGCTTTGTATTATATTATATTAGATTCTGAACGGAGCGATGAGTATTTTGATTTTACAATGATGTGTGTTTTTTTTTTGTCTGACACCCCCGTTTGGGGCAGTAAAACTGCTTCAAATTTCTTCAACAGTATCTTGTTCAATGGGGAAGTGAATCTTGTTAGCGCATTCAAGAGGTCAAAATTTAATTTTCCCAATAGCTTTCAAAAGCGCCAGGAAGAACAACATAAAAATTAAGGAAAAACGGGAATTTTTATGCAAAAATTGTTTTTGGTTTTTGGTGCAACTCTTTAACAAATGAAAGTATATAATTGAAATGTTCACTGGTTGTTTATACTACCATTTTCCATACGATGCCCGAAACAATTTTCAAAATATTTTGATTTGTTTTGAACTGTTTACGGACATTTTTAGTAACCATTTTTTTTAGTTTTTTTTTTCTATAATTGTCAATTAAATTTTATTTGTAAGGGTAAAAATGTGTGAAAATGTAATAGAAAGCTCCTGGATATATTGTTATTAAAGTATTTAAAAAATATTAAAAATACAAAGGGACATTTTTTTTTTTATAAGCATTTAAAGTTCGAATTTTGACAATATTTTTAAATTTAAAATTTAAAAATGATTTTATAGTTAAAAATGTATAGAATGTTCAACTTTTATAGCTAAGAATTGAAAGTTTAAAACAAGGTTCCAAGTAACTATGTTATATATAAATTACTTTATTCACAATCATATCATCAAATATACTTAGTTATATCATAGGCTGACTGACCGTCTTCGCTCAGAATCGTTTTCTTCTTCAAAGATATTATATCATTGAATTGAAATTTAACACTATCCATTACAGTGACCCACTTGTAACCTACTGTACAGCAGAGCAACATCCACTTGTCCAATTTTTTTTAAAATTAACTTGGGTAAGTTGGAAGATATAAAGGGACATGGTTAAAAAAGTGAAACGCGCACACGTACAAAATAATTCCCTGTATTATTATCTTATTAGAATCCTTGTCACCATTTATGTTGATATCAGTGGACCAACTATTTTTTTATTTGCGGGATTAGCCATTTGACAAAAGTAAACATATATGAACAATCTTTTAGTGAGAACAAAGAAATAGTATTAAATATTAATTTTACAAACAACATATAATAATATACTGCTGAGAACCTCTGATAATTATATCTTTTAAATATAATGCTAATATGCTAATATTTTTATGTGTAAAAGAAAAATAATGATGACGTAGATTAATATACATATCAGATACCTAAGGTAGATTATGAAACATCAACATTGGGAAGTTATAAGTAATAACAGTTTGTAATAGGTTCATTAGCTAAATAATTAGAGGTACAAGGAGGAACATAGTAAGGAACGGAGTGTCGAAAAGTACGTTGAGGGACTTTAAAGTTAATTAAATTAAGAAGGAATGGTGAATCAATTTTCCCAGATTTAAGTCCATTCGAGTGTCACCGTTTTGCAAGTGTTTCAATGTTAAATGAGCAAGAAATAGGGCTGCAGTCATGAGATGGATGTTGAATATGGAGAATAAAACCAGCAAAGCTAAGGAATTTCCGTGTGATAAATTTGATTATTTATTGTATATTAATAGAATGTGAACACACCGCCGAAACTGTCGATGGTCATGACGTCCTTCAGCAGCGTTTTGTACTCCTTGACCTGTTGTGGTAAGTTTTTGAACACTCCATCGATTATCATGTACAGAAAAAATAACGGCCATTCGTTCTCTATATTTTCGAAATCCTAAGACAGGTAATATCATATGACCGAATGCAGACGCAGTGTCATCGAACACATTACACATTCCTAAATCATTCACATTAACCAAATAACACTTACCTTGGTTTCCCCGACATTGTAGAACTTTCTCTTTTTGTCCTCAATGGCGCATTTGTAACCATCCCTCTTAAATCGTTTAAACCCATAGCGACCTTTGAGTTTTTTCACAATATTGGCCTTGGTATACGACACCAGCACGTCCTCGTGAGTGGCGAAGGCGGGGTAGGACACGGTCGTTATCAATGACGAATCGACAGCCTAAAAAGAAAATAAGGTAATATAGTTAAATGGTAATAATGATAGATATGGACTTGATATAATATGTATAGGTATTCAAACTAATAAAATACATTTAAATACTATTTCAGCAGACCCGGGAGCTGTCATATAAATGTAATCCTTGTGTTTTGATATTTGGACTAAAGTACTATTCAGCCATTCTTTTTCAAATTATAACTCCGTTTGAACCTAGCTTTGGATATTAGCTTTATCCCGTCAGATCAGTTTATCTTAAAAACCAAAATTGTATCTAATATGCTTGGGGAATAAATAGTGTAAAAAGTACACTAGAAATACTACAAACTAGTTACTACATCCTAATTTTGTAGTTTATACTATAAATGTAAATTATGTGTCGGTTTAACTAATTTTAATATTTTATCATGACCTAGTAAATTTGTTTTTATTAATTAAAACAATTATAACATAATTACATAGGTATATTTTAAGACACCATGGAGTTTAGACAGGATATATCGTCTGATTTAATGTTGAGAAAGTTTTTGAACAATGTGAGTAAAAAACTAAAAATTGAACAATGTATTTTTAGTTTTTTCTTTAAAAAAATGGTTCGGGTACCTATATTAATTTTTATGCCAGATCAAAAAATTGGTTTATCAGATATAAGGTATCATCCCTTGTATATTAACACTGTAAGGGCTCATAAATTATTCGATGTCAATATTCAGTTTAAAAAAAGTCGCGCTGCTGTACAGTAGGTTAAAAGTGAGTCACTGTAATGTGTTATGGATGGTGTTAAATTTGAATTCAATGATATATTATCATCGTATAAGAAAAACGATTCTGAACGAAAATGGTCAGTCAGCCTATGATATTATTGAGTATATTTGATTATATTATGGTGAATAAAGTAATTTATATATAACCTATTTACGTGGAACCTTGTTTTAAATTTTCAATCTCTAGCTATAAAAGTTTAACTTTTTTTAAATAATTAACAACAAAATAATTATTAAATTTTAAATTTGATAAATTTTGTCAATATTTGAACTTTAAATGCTTATAAAAAAAAATGACCCTATGTATTTTTAATATTTTTTAAATACTATAATTACAATATATCCAGGAGCTTTCTATTACATTTTTACACATTTTTACTCTTCCAAATAAAATTTAATTGACAATTATAGAAAAAAAAAACCAAAAAAATTGGATACTAAAAATGTCCGTGTGCAGTTCAAAACAAATCAAAATATTTTGAAAAATGTTTCGTGCATCGTATGGAAAATGGTAGTATAAACAACCAGTGAACATTTCAATTATATACGTTAATTTGTTAAAGAGTTGCACTAAAAACCAAAATTCCCGTTTTTCCTTAATTTTTCACTGCGCTTTTGAAAACTGCTATTAAATTTTTAGGTTTGAATCCTTAAAGTACCAGCTAGATTCACTTTCCTTTCAGAAAAGATAATGTTGAAGAAAATCTAAGCACTTTAACTGTCCTAAAACGTGATAACAGACACAAAAATAAAAAAATAAAAATAAAAAGGCGGCTAATTGGATGTCACTCTGTTGTACAGAAGGTTACAAGTGGGTCACTGTAGTTGATGGTGTTACATTTGAATTCAATGATATAAAATCATTGCATAAGAAAAACGATTCTGAGCGAAAACGGTTAATCAGCCTACGATATTATTAAGAATATTTGATGATATTAAGGTGAACAAAGTAATTTATAATATATAACCTATTTACGTGGAACCTTGTTTTTAATTTTTAACTACATAATAATTATTAAATTTTAAATTTGATAAATTTTGTTGAAATTCGAAAATTAAATGCTTATAAAAAAAAATTGTGCATATGTATTTTTAACATTTTTCAGCTGCTATTGTAACAGTATATCAGGAGCCTTGTCTTAATTTTTCACGTATTTTAACCCAATAAATGAAATTGTATTGACATTTATACAAAAAAAAAACTTTAAATTTAAAATTTGAAATTATCCTACACAGCTCAAAACTGTTTAACATATTTTGAAAATTGAAGGGTGTATAGAAAATGAAAATTTAAACATTCAGTGAAATTTTCATGTATTAACAGTTATTTGTTTTTTAATTACAACAAAATATGAAAATCGTTACATGAGAAATCGATTAAATATCTAATGTTGTAAAAATATGAATTTCAAACGCTCATAAAACTTTTTAGTTATTCCATTATTTTTCTTCTGTTTTTCACGGTGCTTTTGAAAACTATTGGAAAAATTTTACTTTTGACCTACCAAAGTACCAAATAGATTCACTTTCCTTTGAGAAAATATACTGTTGAAGAAGATCTAAGCACTTTTACTGTAGTAAAAGGTGATGATAGACACAACAAAAAAAAAAAAAATTAAAAATTAAATTAAATTAAAAAAAGGTCCTCTGCTGTACAGTGGGTCACTGTATAATGGATCGTATTAAATTTGAATTCAATGATATAATATCATTGTATGAGAAAAACGATTCTGAGCGGAGACGGTATGTCAGTATATAGGTTTAAGACGTATTATATACATATCAATGGTAATAAAAAATATGCACAGTCTTATCATAAAGCATACTTCTTATTCTTTATACTATGGTAGATTGTAGGGTTAGGCCATAATATTTTGATTTTTTGATTTTTCAGTTTCATATATCCCCGAATAATTTTTTTTAATTTATAACAAAAAACTAAAATCGTTAATATTGATTTTAATATGGAATTTCGTAAAAATTTGAACTTAAAATGACTATAAAAATAAACTGTGCTTATGTATTTTTAGATTTTTTGGTAACAGAATTAACTACTTACATGGAATCTTGTTTTAAATTTTCGATCCTATTAGGTATAAAAGTTGAACATTTTATATATTTTTAACTACAAAATAATTATTCAATTTTAAATTAGAAAAATTTTGTCAAAATTCGATCTTTAAATGTTTATAAAAAAATGAAAAACAATAGAATGAGAGAGATTAATGCAGCAGAGCGGTGTACCCAATGTTGTCGCCAGTGTTGGTTTAGATCTAGATGAAAAAAAGATGTTTTTTTTCAATACCTACTATAAAGTCTAACTTTTGAGAGTACAGCTTAGACACTACCTAGGATTTTTATTACTGATAAATATATATTACTGCTATATAAAGATTTATAAAGCTTCGATTACTTATAATATCAATCGTACCCAAACCTGATTAAAAATTTAAAACCCGTTTCAGTTTGTTTGTCTATAGTTGACACAGTTGACCCGTATCGGTACAATACACGTCGGAACTAGGAAAACACAATTAATACGTGGTATATGGCTCTGACTGAGTAGCTTCCTCTATCTAAAAATAACTTGTAACTTATAAGTTATAAATGAAATCATTATGATAATTTGTCCACTAATAATTTACTGTTGACGAGTCACCAACACAAGGTAACAATGAAATGTAGGTATATTTGAGCACTAAGCTGGGCCCCAACAAAAATAACAATAATAAATAATAGGTAGGTACCTAATATATAATATTATTATGAACATGATTTTTTTTTACTGAGATGACGACAATTCAAATTTAAAGTATCAACTATCAAAAAATAAATTGACAATAAAAAGTGTATTTAATTTTTTTGTATAGAGACGAATTTATCTAGATGGATGAATTTGTTGTCTTAGATAATTACAAGATAAAACGCAACTATTTATCTAGATAAGATAATATAAAAGATAACTAATTAATTATCTAGGTAAGTCTCAACACTGGTTGTCGCATCACGTCTGTGCGTAGAGCCAACTACGAAAAATAATAATAATAAGTGCACGGTATCGTGTGGCAGGAGCCACACAATATCACACAGATTACGTATTGTCACAATTTTGTCATTAACGATATTACTACAGCACGTTACGTCATAATATTGTAGCATAAATAATATTATATCATGTTATTTGGAAGGTGCAAAAACAGCATATACTCACTTTTGAACTAGACTCTCGAGGTAATAACGTTTCGAATATACTTCTGTTCCTGTTGTGTGCGTCGATATCTACGTATATTACAGACCAAGAGGCTCCCTTGTCACCGAATAGATTGCATCCGTTAATAGATTCCAATGCACTTTTTGCCATACCGATAGAACTAAACATTATAATGTACACCTTATTATAATAATATAATCAGTGTTAGGAATTATCTAGATAAGATTTTTTGAAATAAATTATCTTTTAAAGTATCTAGATAATATTATGTTATGATTTATCTAATGTTTAGCTTAGATAAAAATAGGCTCATATATGCGGGATAGCCGTTCACTAAACGGCATACTTCTTTGCAACGGATCTGAACCAAACTTAGTACGGTGATAGTGTGGACATCGCCGAGTGCCAACAAGTGGTTTTGATCGATGTCCGACCTACCATCGAGGAATAATCGCCGAAAAACTAAATTTAAACTAATTTTGATACCATAATTTTGTTTCCATAGAAACATAGATCCGGCATAAATCAATAATTTCACAACAAATAAACTTGAAACATGCCTCGATTAAGAAAAGGAGCAAATATAAATACAAACATTAATTGATTATTATACTAAAAACAATGTTGTTCTTCCGTGGTTATAATTTGTTAGTTTGGTTTGTCATTTGTAATATTTAAGAAAAATGTATTAAATATAAATGTTTGAGAGTTATATTTGAGAGTAAAAACGCTTCCTCGAACAAAAGCATGTCCCACCGATAGTGTCATCTTAATTTGTACCTTTTCAGTTATCAGAATCTATCAAATCCATTATCCATGTCATTAAAAAAACAAGTTCAATTAGCTTCGGTGTGTTTAACTCGCTCAGCTCAATTTCTTGCAATCAGCGAACCGCATGCAGTCCTAGTCTAGGTAGTAGGTAAATATTATAGTGTCCCAATAAAATTATAAAACTAATGTTACTAACATTCTAATATAAATTGTTTATAAAATTAAAAAAGAATATATTTCTTGTTATTATTGCCAACGACGGTATTACGATAATACGAGAACCTGCATGCGGGCTTGCACTATACATCGTTCTCTACTAGCCATAATGAGCATACTAAAATTAATTAGGTATAGGTTTATTTCCCCATCCATTTTAAAAATAAATTAAAGTTAACTTCGTAGAACTGTATTGCAAAGGCTCAATCCGTTGTTATTATAAATATTATGTCATTATATTTATATAAATCTAATATTACAAAAATACTAAAAAACAATAAAAATAAGTGTGAAAAAATTATATTTATCTAGATGTTTATCTAGATAAATGTATTGTTGTATTTATCTTTATATACATAAATTACATTTACGTTATCTTTATTTTTATCTAGATAATATTTTGTTAAATTATGTTATCTTATCTAGATATTTTTTTAATTATCTATTCAAAACACTGAATATAATGTAAAAAACGAGTTTTATTTCGTTTACGGTTTTCGTAATTCTATTGTGGAGAGTGTAGCTTGCACAGTAGTCAGTAAGTAACTTCTGTGTTAAGATACAATTTATTTTTAAGTATTACGGGTAGGAGGAATATTGGAGGAAAACGACTATAGTACTATAGTACGGCCAGCGAAACTAGAAGCATGATGGTCACGCTCCCGGTGACCGTTTTCGTGAAAGCCAGGGGTTCTAAATATTTAGGTTGTTTGTGCAGCTGCGCGATCTTTTTATCGAAATGAATATTTTTTATTATAGTGGATATGTTAGGTTAGTTTTATATTTTTTTCTAAGGATGCAGACAAGCGTTGAAGCTGTTATAGCTGTTTTATAAACAATTTTGAGTACCCTCCGAAAATGTACAATAGCCTATGCCCTATAACGTATAATGCTATTGTGTGACCGTCCCATGCCGAATACCTTTAGATTTTAATACAAACCTCTAACCATTAAACCATATGTTGTATGATCTGTATATTAGTCACTGGACTTCTTTGCTTCGTGTAACATGTTTTTTGTGTGTGCTGGTTGTTATAATTTGAATTGAGTTTGTTACGAATTTCTTGTACAGCTGTTACATATTGTTTGTTTGTACATTTTTGTTTTTTTTTGCGGTTTTTCATTATTTTTATGCGTATATTGTTTATTTGAAATGTCGACCCGGCCAGATATTCATTCACAAACCAAAAAAACCATATACAACGTGTACAATTTTTTTAAAACGTTGGCCAGTAAAAAAGACCAGCCGGAAGTAGCAAATTTTTTCCGATTATGTCAAGAGAGGACGGCTGAGGCTTGTGGGGTAAGTCGGTCTACTGTACAGAGAATTTGTAAGGAAAGCAAAACTATATCTTTGGGTGATGAAGAAGAGTTAGGTACCGGAAGTTCTACGGATATTAAATTTCGATCACCTAGAAAACGTTATAGTCGTGACAAACCTGTCACCAATCTTGACGATTTCGACAGTGAAGTGGTTAGAAGAGTGGTTCACAGCTTTTATGATAAAGGAGAATTTCCAACAAGCGCAAAAATTTTAGCAGCATTGCGAGAAAAAACTGATTACCGGGGGTCGAAATCATCGGTAAAAATTATTTTGAAAAAACATAATTTAAAGTACAAAAGGTGTAACGACGGTCGCAAATTTCTTATGGAACGGTCGGACATAGTAGCTGCGCGCGTAAAATTTTTACGTAAAATGAACGAGCTTCGTACAAATGGTGATATTCGGCCAATAGTCTATTTAGACGAGACCTGGGTTAACCAAAATCATACTCGGGGACATATTTGGCAAAACCAGGAGAATACAGAGGGCTTAAAAGTACCTACAGGGAAAGGCAGTCGCCTTATTGTTTGTCACGCTGGGTCTCCTTCCTTTGGTTTTGTCAAAGACGCAAAATTAATTTTTCGTTGTAACTCTGGCAATACCAAAGATTATCATTCACAGATGAATGCTACAATTTTTGAAAAGTGGTATTTGCAAATGTTGATGAATTTGGAGGAGCCCAGTATCATTGTAATGGACAACGCGTCATACCATTCTGCATTACTCGAAGACTACCCGAAGTCAAATAGTAAAAAAACGGATGTTCAGCGATGGTTGCGTGGCAAAAATATAGACTTTTCTCCCGTCGAAACTCTTGACGAATTACGGGCGAAAGTCAAACTTGCGATGCCGCGTGGAAAAATTTATAAGTTGGATGAATTGACACACCAAATGGGGCATGAAGTGGTGAGACTTCCACCTTACCACTGTCAGTATAATCCCATAGAATTGATTTGGGCACAATTTAAAGGGAGAGTGGCTGAAAAAAACTCAACATTTAAAATTGCTGATGTTGAGGCACTCGTTCATAAAGAAATTGATGCGGTAACTGCTGATGATTGGGCCAAATGTGGAGAACATTGCGTGAAAATTCAAGAGGAGGATTTCCACAAAGCAGGACTGAGGGACGAAATATTAGAGCCAATAATTTTAACAATTTATCCAGACGACAGCAGTTCAAGCGACGATGATGACGATGACGATGAATAGATTTTTATGTTTATTATTAAATTTCGTAAATAATTGTAAATATTTTAAATGTTACTATTATTATTTTATGTTTGAAAATTTGATAATAAATTAATAAAAAATGTGTTATACAGAAGTATAAATTGTTATGCCTTTAAAGTAAAGACCCGTTTCATAGCCACGCGTATAAATATACGATACGCGCACGTATAACAAGTGTTTGAAATTATTATACGCGGGAAACCATTCTTCGTAGCCCTAATGAAAAATGGCCACCGGGAGCGTGACAGTCAAGCTTCTAGTTTCGCTGGCCGCACTATAATGAACTCAGGACAGTCAATATTTCCAGCAAAAAACTTAAAAGTTCGACGTTGTTTTTGTGTTTCAAGGTTAAAAAGCGGGTATGTGGATGTCACTCTGCTGTTGGTATAGGGTCTATAGATTTAAAAAATAATAACTTTCGAATATCAAATTTGCTCTTACAAATACTTTCTAATGCACTAATTTGCAGGGGTGGAAAAAAAATTCAAAAAGTCGAAGTGACCGTCTGGCAAACTTTAAGGGATAATTCGAAAGTTGTTGACTTATAAATTCTGATTTTGAGCTTACAAATACTTACTAATGACGTAGATACTAAAGGATGACCAAATATGTATTCGGTGGGATAATGTTGGGCGGTTAACTTCACGGACATCAAAGCTAATCAAAATATTTTGAAAATTTTATCAACTATAGGAATTGATAAAATAAACATGATATAAATCTCAAGTGTCTAAGGTTATTCGTTTTTAAATTACAACAAAATAATAAAATCGCTACATCAGAAATCGAGTGAATATTATCCCATGTTGTAAAAATTGAACTTCAAACGCTCATAAAAATTTGATTTTACTTCCTTATAGACAGTTATTTTTTGATAAAGGTAGATAACCTGATAAAAAATGTTGTATTACATTTTAAAATCTTAGACTTGAAAAGAAAAAATGTAGGAATTTCTAACTCAAAATAACTTGCACAATTTCGTGATGTTCACGCCTATTGTCAAAATTTGAACTTTAAAAACTTATGAAAAAATTTTGACTGTGGATTTTTAATATTTTTCAAATGTCATTGTAACGATATATTAAAAGCCTTGTATTATATTTTCAAGCTTTTTTACCCAACAAATACAATTTTATTGATATTCATAAAAAAACTAAATTCACTTTCCTATCAGAAAAGATACCGTTGAAGAAAATCATTATTACTGTCATAAAAGGACTGATGACAGACACAACAACAAAAAAGGTGGGCGAGTGGATGTCACTCTGTTGTACAGTAGGTTACAAGTGGGTCACTGTATAATGGATGGTATTACATTTGAATTAAATGATATAATAGCATTGTATAAGAGAAACGATTAAGCGCTCTTAATTTAGACGCTCTATTAGACTATAATGTCAGTATAAGGCATATTATATACTTATCTATGGTATTAAAAAAAAATTGACCTATAATAGGTAGGTACCTATAATAAATTCCAAATTAACCATATCACAATATCCATTAGGTAGGTACTTATAAGTTATAACGCGTTAAACATCAACAACAAACCGTGATACTATCATAGATATATCATATATAATAGTACACTTAAGAAGTTTCAAGTACCCACGAATAATATTACACAATCACAACAAAATAACTAAAATAGTTATTCTAGGTTTTATATTATGTAATTTCGTCCAAACTTGAACTTAATGACTATAAAAATAAACTGTGCTTATGTATTTTTTAGATTATTTGGTAACAGAATTAACTACTTACGTGGAATCTTGTTTTAAATTTTCAATCCTTAGATATAAAAGTTGAACAACCGTACTTTAGGTCCTCAATAATTTTTTATGGGCGCCTGAAGTAAGAATTTATTTTGAGTTCGAAATTCATAAAAATGTTCTACTTATGTAATACAAGTTTCTCATAAGTTTTTCTACGGTCAATAGAAAAAAAAGTTAGCTTAAAGTCAAAAAAATGTTATCAAGTCTTTAATCCAATATTAAATCATATATATAGTATATAGATACGCTATATAGGTGTATCTCGGTTAGAGTATATCTCAGTTTTAGTGTATCTACCTCATTTCATGGACAAATCGGCATCAGTATACCTAGCTTTGTTTTTAATTCAACCTAGATGGCCAAACGCAAGTCAATAATTCGATTTAGGCATTTAGCACTTGCTATATATTTTTTAACGTGGTTTAGTTACCGTCAAAGGGGCCAACTTGGGACAAAACTATTATCATTACGTTTGAACGCCATAACGATATTTTATCAATTAACTAATATGATACAAATATCGTGTTGTTATCTTTATGTGTCGTGGCATCAAATTTCAAACGTAAGTATTAATTTGTATAAATTAATTTTATGTTTAATATCGATGTTAACATCCGAAAACATACACTAATACTCATTGAATGTGATGTTTTATATAAAAATGGTAGTAAAAAATATATTGGAATGTGTGTAAAATGTACTAGTTTATTTTATATAATAGTTTATTTCTGTAAATTACGTTTCGTGTGCACGTGAACGGTAAATAATTTATGCTCATATTATGTATGTACTTTTAGTCCAAGTCCATCCTACCAATCGACCTACTAATGCTATAATACTTTTGAAAACTGACTTGAATCGGTATCGTGTATTGGGTACTCGAAAGATCGGTTCTCATTTTAAGATTTCTGATTTGAATTCTGAATAATCAACGTTTGAAAATACCTATATTTTAAAATACTCAAACCAAATGTATAGAACTTTTAAAAAGTATTATCGCATTACTAGGTAGATCAGTATTATAACGAACATTGGTATGTTTTGTCTAAAATAACTGATATCCACCGATATCCTTAGTAATTTACTTTCATTATTTATTAATTTATTGTGTTTTATCTTTTTATCTTTTCGAAAAAATGACCCCCTTAATTTTAGTTCTGGATCTGCGCCTGATTACGTGCGTAATGTTTAAATCAGTCTGAAAATATAATTTTTTAAGTATCATCTTCCAAAAGTCGAGATCTTAATAATTACCTATATTTGTTATATTTACGATCAATTTTTGTCAATTCAATAAAAGTGTTTAAGAGTCATAATGACTTAAACTTGGCGGAAATACAGAATACTAACCTTGCATGAATTTCAGGTGTGTTATCATTGTACGAACTACCACGTTCCCACATAGCGTAATCTGGCGTTCTGTACGCGCGTTCTATATAGTATACTAAATTTTGCACAAACGCAACTTCGTCCTTCGTATAAATTATTTGCAACCCTGATGTAGTCATTTGGACCAAATATATTAGATACAACGATACGGCATCAATCTGTGTAAGAATAAGCAATTTAAATTAATTACATAAATTATACAATATAGGTATAGGTAAGTTAGGTACATTTCAAATCTCCCATACCTGTTATAGATAATATAATACGCCTATATGTATACATACAATGTACAATGTATCTACTATAAAAGGTTTATATTGTAATGTTTTAGAATTTAAAATTATTCGAGTTTCTATACAAATGCAAATAAAATGTAGATATTTCATTAAAAATTCGTTCAACAACATATATTATTTTATTATTTCAGAACGAATAATTTATTCGTGTGTTACAGCTTCGGTTAGCATCAAATCATGAACAATGTGACATCATATTATTAAAGTGCATTTCACAACAAATTGCCGTGGATAGTAACCACGCGCCAGGTGGTGATTTTTCGCTAAAGTTTCCAAAACTTGCATCTAATTACGGCAGGAAATTTAAAATTGAATACCAGCCAAAATTGTGAACCGCTGGTCTGAGTAAAAAACGTTGTGCGGTGCGTTAGAATCGAGGGATATTTGTTGTGAAAGGCACTAAACGCCTGAACTAGGTATTTAAAATGTGTTATCTCTATTCTCCATAAATAAATTGTACCTAAATTTCAAAACGTTTTAATCTAGAACTTATGGTAACCTTTCTACCATAATTATAATACCAAAATGGAAAATGGAAAGAATTAGTTAAGTTGATTGTATTTATTGTATAATTTCTATTGAAAACTTATTATTACCTATTATCAAATAATTAAAACATACCTAAGAAATTAATAATTACAACTCAAGCACTATCCAATATAATGAAATAATAAACGTTGAAAATAAGTTTAAAATTAAGTTAGATCTATATTCTGTAATTATCTATAATTATCTATAATTACCCAATACCCATATAATAATAATATTATGTATCAATAATGTATTTTTTATTTTATAAAATACATTTCTTAACTTTATTTTGCTTTATTTATAGCTATAATTTATACTTTTATCGATTACCTATTGTTGTATTTTTAAACAACTTTAAATAAAAATTGCATAACAAAAAAGAAAATTTAAATCCAAATTGAATAATTCTTATTATTCTATACTGTAATGAAACAACAAGTAAGTGGTCCTTATGAGTTAAAAATATTAAGCAAATAATTGTATACACATTTAGATACATACATTATTTTGAGTCCTAAACTATTAAAGAGTAACTATTATTCTCCACAAACCAAAATACTAACAAGGTGCAAGGTTAAATTAACAAGGTGCAATATTAATTACCTGTAAATGAGGATATCCGTCACCAGAGTGAACAACATCACCATTTTTTAAATTAAACTTCGAGTGTAATGCAAATTTATTGCATTGATGTTTTTTGAAG
Organism: Macrosiphum euphorbiae; assembly: GCA_949089665.1. Lineage (NCBI taxonomy): Eukaryota > Metazoa > Arthropoda > Insecta > Hemiptera > Aphididae > Macrosiphum > Macrosiphum euphorbiae. The sequence continues at coordinate 2,421,737 of CARXXK010000002.1, read as the reverse complement.
CATTCTATCAGATCCGCCTGTCTTATCCAGCATGCCAATATTCCTCTCATGCATTTCACCGCAGACTGACCCAACTCATAAGATTTCCCTCTGTCGTCATCTATTCGCCTGTGTATATGTACAATTAAAAAAAATGTATCAATTTGACAATATATTACCTCTAACTTAATTCGTCTAAATATTTGACTTTATTTGATTTGTATACGTTGAATACAGCTATATAATACATTGGAGAATATTTTACAGTACGCAGTATGCACTATGACATATGGCCTACAGCGATCATTCAAGATAACTAAATAACCATACATAATTAGTAGTTAGGTATTAATCCACAAAAATATTTTGCTTCATTATACGTCTTAAATAAAATATTGGATAAATATATTACCTATACGCTTGAAATAAACTCCAAATCGCAGCAGCACAATACACGCTATCTCTAACGCTGGCCACTTTCTCGTCATCCGACAATACTGGAAATAGACCAGTTATTGCACTTTGATATCTCAACAATTGCCTTTTCACTGAAAATTAAATTATTTTCTTTAATTATTATTTTTGTTTTTTTTGTTCTTTTAACGACAATGTGAGCAGGTCTTAAGAGAACGCTGCTAGGACAATTGTTGTCTCCGTCATATACGTGAGTAACATAGTCAATTGTATGATCAGTAACAGCAGATCACATTTAGCTCCATTAGTTTAAAAATTAGAGTGAATTGAACCCTTATACCATTTTAAGGTGGGATTATTAATTAGGGCATCTGATAGACTTTTTTTATATTTTAATTTTAAAAAGAGTTATGAGTATTTTAAGATGTACAAACAAATTACAATTTTAAAATTGTATCTATGATCTTACCTTTACATGTTATAAGAGGTCAATTCACTCTATTTTTTAAACTACCGGAGTGAAACGTGATCTGCTCAGCGTAAAATTTGCTATGTTACACATCGGTTACACACTAGTAAGACGGCGAGACAACAAATGTCTGTGTAGCGTTCTCTTAATAAACTGAATAGTGGGTCTGAATGAATAGATACTAGGTACTTATGAAATTATATGAAAGAAACTGAATATTTCATACTCTGTAATACACAAATACACAATTGACATAGAATATTATGCCAAACTTTTAAGTTATAACTATAAAAAGCGGTGAAGTTTTTCAATCTATGTTGTAACAATTTATGTTTCTTTATCAAAAAGCTTGAAATTGTAGTACAAGATTTTTCATAAATTATGTTGAACTAAAAATATCGTAAATATACAAATACCCAATTTAGTATTAAAAGTATGTATTTATAGTAAAAAATGCAAACAATTTTTATCATGAAGTGTATGAAGCTTGACGATTAATAAAATATTTTCCATAACTTTTAGATCCTACAGCAATTTCATAATTTATTTCAAAAATATATAAATTATATAGCATTTTTATTATCTTTATATTTTATATTTTTGTATTTATAATTTTGATAACGTCTTATGTAATTTTGTTGTTTCAAAAATTTTAAAATGGATACTTAAAATATTTCGACGTACTTACGTGTGTTAATTTTTAGTACACAAAATTAAATTTTAAAATATTTAGACTGATTTTAAGTTATATATACTTACTACAAACCTATTCAAACCATTCTACGTGGTATGTATTAATTCAGATTCTCACCTAAGCGACCAATGTATTGATTTTACAATCATTAATTATGTGTTTTTATTTTATTTTGAGAATATACGATAAAAAATATATATATATTTTTTCAATGAATTTCAAATTTCAATGAATTTTTTACTACTTATAAATAATCAAAATTTCGAAATAATGCTTTGATTTTCTTCTTCATATCTTTTCTGGAAGGAACTGAAGATCTAGTTAGTACTTATAAAATGTTAAAATAGAAAATTCTGCTTAAAAAGTATACATACTTAAATAATAAAATAAATATTACTACCTATTTATATTATAAACATTTTGTTAAGTACCTACCTATTCAGTTAGCGTGAGGCGTTATTAAAAGGGATTTTAACAATAAGATGTTTTTTATTGTTCAATTATATGTATATGCTCCATTGCTCCCTGTGTGGTAACTACCTAAAATAGGAGGCAATTCAAGTAAAAGATATTTTTGAAAGTTGGAGGCAATTCGATTAACCTTTTAAGAAATAATATTCAAGAGAGGCAATTCCTGTGCACCTATAGCAGTGGCGGTCAAACGGGTAACAGTCGAAATAATGCTTCTATTTTCGATGTAATAATTTAAAATGTCCAGTAGTTTTCAAAAGCGCAGGGAAAAACAAAAAAAAATTAAGTAAATTTTTGACAAAATCGATTTTGGTTTTGTAACAGACAGCTAAGGATTGTAAATTTAAAACAAAGGTTCTCATGAATAGTTCATACTGTAATCAAAAAATCTAAAAAATATATGAACACAGTTATTTTTTACGGACATTTTAAATTCAAATTTGGACGAAATTACAAAATAAAAAAGGTGCTCTGCTGTACAGTAGGTTACAAGTGGGTCACTGTATAATGGATAGTATTAATTTGAATTCAATGATATAATATCATTGTATAAGAAAAACGATTCTGAGCGGAGACGGTTTTGTCAGTCTAGGTATAAGACATATTATATAGGTAGGTACTTATCTATCGTACTAAAAAAAATTTACCTCAAAAAGGTACCTATAATAAATTCCAAATTAATCATATCACAATATCCATTAGGTACTTATAAGTTATAATGCATTATACGTCAACATCAAACCCTGATACTATCACAGTCCATACTCCATTGATATATAATAGTGTACTTTAGAAGTTTCAAGTACCCACGAATAATATTACACAATCACAACAAAATAACTAAAATGGTTATTCTAGGTTTTTTTTAAGTAATTTTGTCCAAAGTTGAACTTAAAATAACTATAAAAATAAACTGTGCTTATGTATTATTTAGATTATTTGGTAACAGAATTATAACTATATACGTGGAATCTTGTTTTAAATTTCCAATCATTAGATATAAAAGTTGAACATTTTATATATTTTTAACCACAAAATAAATATTTAATTTTAAATTTGATAAATTTTGTCAAAATTCGATCTTTAAATCCTTATAAAAACAAATTGTGCCAATGTATTTTTATTAGTTTTCAATTGCTATTGTAACAATATATCATTAGCCTTGTATTAAATTGTTTACACTTTTTGGCCCAACAGATAAAACTTAATTGATATTTATAGAAAAAAAAAGGTGGGCAAGTGGGTGTCGCTCTGCTGTACAGTAGGTTACAAGTGGGTCACTGTATAATGGATGATATTAAATTTGAATTCAACGATATAATATCATTGTATAAGAAAAACGATTCTGAGCGGAGACAGTATGTCAGTCTAGGTATAAGACATATTATATACATTATACATATCTATGGTACTAAACCAAAATTTGACCTATAATAGGTAGGTACCTATAATAAATTCCAAAATTAATCATATCAAAATATCCATTAGGTACTTATAACGCGTTATACATCAACAAAAACCGTGATACTATCATAGATATATAATAGTACACTTTAGAAGTTTCAAGTATCCACGAATAATATTATTCAATCACAACAAAATAACTAAAATAGTTATTCTTGGTTTAAATATGAAATTTTGTCTAAATTTGAAATTGAAATGTCTGTAAAACATAAGTGTGTTCATATATTTTTTTAGATTTTTTGGTTACAGTATGAACTATTTACGAGAACCTTTGTGTTGAATTTGCAACCCTTAGCTATAAAAACTGAACATTTTATAATTTATTAATTTCAATGATTGATAATTTTCGAGATTTTGACAAATTTTGTCAACATTTGATCTTTAAATGCTTATAAAAAAAAACTGTGCCTATGTATTTTTAATATTTTTCAACTCCTATTGTAATAATATATCAGGAGCCTTGTATTAAATTTTTACACTTTTTGGCCCAACAGATAAAACTTTATTGATATTTATAGAAAAAAAAACTAAAAAAAATTGAAAGCTGTAAAGGTCCATAAACAGCTCAAAAAGAGTCAAAATATTTTCAAAATTGTATGGTGTATAGGAAATGCTAATATAAACATTCAGTGAAATTTTCATGTATCTACAGTTATTCGTATTTGAATTACAACAAAATAAGGAAATCGCTACATGGGAGATCGAGTGAATATTCAATGTTGTAAAAATTTGAATTTCAAACGCTCATAAAAATTTAATTTGACTTTCTTATAGACTTTTTTCTTTTGATAAAGCTAGATAATCTTATAAGGAATCTTGTGTTTAATTTTCAAATCTTAGATTTAAAAAGAAAAATTTTTACGAATTCTTAACTCAAAATAATTTGCTAATTTTCGTGATTTTCCCATATTTTGTCAATTTTTGAACTTTAAATGCTTATAAAAAAAATTGTGACTAAGAATTTTTAATATTTTTCATCTGCCTTTGAAACAATATATTAGGAGCCTTTTATTAAATTTTCAAGCTTTCGCAACCAACAAATAAAATTTTATTAATATTTTTAGAAAAAAAACTAAAAAAAAATGGAAAATGAAAATGTCCCTAAACAGTTCAAAATAAATCAAAATATTTTGAAAATGTTATCGTGTATAGAAAATGCAAATATAAACAACCAGTGAAAATTTCATGTATATACGTTCATTTGTTTCAGAGTTACACCAAAAACCAAAATCGATTTTTTGGAAAACCAATTTTGCGTAAAAATTCCCGTTTTTCCTTAATTTTTATGTTCAAAGTAATTTTCAAAAGCGCTAAGAAAACAAAAAAAAAATTAAGGAAAAACGGGAATTTTTACGCAAAATCGATTTTTCAAAAAATTGAATTTGGTTTTTGGTGTAACTTTAAAACAAATGACCGTAGATACATGTAATTTTCACTGGTTATTTATATTTGCATTTTCTATACACGATAAAATTTTCAAAATATTTTGATTTTAAACTGTTTAGGGACATTTTCAGTTTCCAATTTTATTAGCTTTTTTTTATGAATATCAATAAAAATTTATTTGTTGAGTAAAAATACTTGAAAATTTAATACAAGTCTCCTACTATATTGTTACATTGACATTTGAAAAATATTAAAAATCCTTTGCCACAGTTTTTTTTTTTTTTAAGTATTTAAAGTTCAAATCTTGACAGAATATGGAAAAATCACGAAAATTAACAAATTATTTTGAGTTAAGATTACGTAAAATTTTATTTCGTTAGAATTTTTTTTTATTTCAAAGATTTTAAAATTTAATACAAGATTCCTTATAAGATTATCTACCTTTATCAAAAAAAAATGTATAATATAAGAAAGTTAAATTAAAGTTTTATGAGCGTTTGAAATTCAAATTTTGAAACCATTGGATGTTTACTCGATTCTCATGTAGCGATTTTCTTATTTTATTCTGATTCTAGGTAAGTATTATAAAATAGTACCTACGCGACGCAGTCTTCTGAACTTTATTCCCATTATCATTTTTATTGAGTATAAATTAATGATCCGTTAGCTGCTACTATCATTTTATCTTGATAGGTACACTATAATCTGTATTGCAATACATAATATAATATAATATATATTATATAATATGACTACCGTAACAATAAGGTAAATCGAGTATAATGTTGGTAATATGTACACCTACATCTTACAATATTATTTTGTGCAATGAAACGTAATTATTATATTATAATGGCAAATCATACATTATTATTTCTTATAGTTTTTAATTATGGGTATATAAGTAACCTATATCCCACTATAATAATTATTATAGCATATCTTATAGTATATAGGTAGGACAATACGTGTTAATACGTATTAATATATTGTCGGTTTAATATTTCAAATGTTTTGAACTTTAACAGCAGGCGGAAAGATTTGTTTGGACAAGATGACCTATCGTACAAATAACACAGGTCGGCGTTTTCTTGGATTTTAATATTCTTGATAAATTAAATTCGGGATTAAATTCACATCGTCAATACCGGCACCTCATAATTATATAAATAACTAATAACGTGCGGCGAATACAATGGACCAAACAATAATCGATATATTATGTAGTATAATATTATACTATTATTAAACCGTTCAACGAGCTATACGGCCCACGGACCTCTAGATTTCGATGTCAAAATTAAAACTTGCAACAAACGCACTTTATCAGGTAGGTGCCCCTTTTTTAAACCCTAGACAATTAACAATGGTTTTTAATGTGCGGAATACATAACAATACACATTAAAAATACAAATAAAATAATTTCTAATTGGAAAAAATGAAATCTTGTGATTAACACTTGTCGTTTTGCTCCTCAGCACCACCCCACCGCCAAACACATCAAAAACAACCATCGAATTGCAATGCAAAACCACTTCGGGTAGGTAACAAAGTAAAAAATATTTTTGGAAGACAGGGCCGGCCACTCGTTCGCATTGCTCGAATAGTTTCAATCAAGAACATCCAAAAACAGCTCACCAAAGCGTACTTACATAGTACTATATAGTAGTGTACTTAGATCATATAGGTACTATAATATACTTATATACGATCTAAGGTAATGCATTAGGTACATATGTGTCAGCCGATAATACTAAAATCGCAAGTCTTGAACGGCTGTAACTTTGAAACTACTTATACTTGTTTTCCCGCATTTGTTTACATATTCATAGTCGATTCAATGAAAAAACAATGTTTAAAAAATGGTAGGTGAAAAATGGTTAGTGGTTACTCTTTAAAGTAAATAATATATTCCCCGATCAGTACCTATACTATAGATTCAAATCAATATAGATTGCGGACACGACGTCAACGCTATTGAGTGTTGACTCTACTTTGATGTACTGCGCGTAGGACTCCATGCGTATAATAATTAATATTAGGTATAAATTATTATTCTATGAAATTAGGCAATAGGCTCCTATACGCAGTACGCACCAAAACAATATAAGGCGGGTTGTACGCGGCACCAAACATCTTTTCTTACTAACTCGATAAATGTAAAAAAAAAAAAGTGGGTAAGTGGATGTCGCTCTGCTGTACAGTATTTTAATTCAATGACATAATATCATTGTATAAGAAAAACGATTCTGAGTGGAGACGGTATGTCCTTCTAGGTATAAGACATATTATATAGTTACTTATCTATGGTATTAAAAAAAATTGACCTATAATGAATTCCAAATTAATCATATCACAATATCCATTATAGGTACTTATACATCAACAACAAACCCTGATACTATCATAGATATATACCTAATAGTGTACTTTAGAAGTTTCAAGTACCCACAAATAATATTATACAATCACAACAAAATAACTAGGTTTTTTAATATGTAATTTCGTCCAAATTTGAACTTAAAATGACTATAAAAATAAAATATCCTGTATTTTTTAGATTTTTTGGTAACCGAATTACTATTTTCGTGGAATCTTGTTTTAAATTTTCAATCCTTGGGTATAAAAGTTGAACATTTTATAAATTCAGTTTAAAAAAAGTCACTCTGCTGTACAGTAGGTTAAAAGTGGGTCCCTGTAATGTGTAATGGATGTTGTTAAATTTGAATTCAATGATATAATATCATCGTATAAGAAAAACGATTCTGAACGAAAACGGTCAGTCAGCCTATGATATTACTAAGTATATTTGAAGATATAATTGTCAATAAAGTAATTTATATATAGCCTATTTACGTGGAACCTTGTTTTAAATTTTTAATCTCTAGCTATAATAGTTTAACTTTTTATAAATTATTAACTACAAAATAATTATTAAATTTTGTCGAAATTGGAACTTTAAATGCTTATAAAAAAATTGTGCCTATGTATTTTCAATATTTTTCAACTGATGTCGTAACAATATATCAGGAACCTTGCATTAAATTTTCACGCTTTTTTACCCGACAAATACAATTTTATTGATATTTATAATATTTATAAAAAAAAAAAAATTGAAAACTGACAATGTCCATTTACAGCTTAAAAAGAGTCATATTAATTTCAAAATTATATGGTGTATAGAAAATGAAAATATAAACATTCAGTGAAATTTTCAAGTATCTACAGTCATTTGTTTTTCAATTACGATAAAATAAGAAAATCGTAACATGAGAAATCGAGTGAATATCCAATGTTGTAAAAATTTGAACTTCAAACGCTTATAAAAATATAATTTGAATTTCTTTTGGACGTTTTTTTTTTTTTGATAAAGGTAGACAAGCTTATGAGGAATCTTGTATTATATTTTAAAGTCTTAGATTTAAAAAAGAATATTTTTATGAATTGCTAACTCAAAATAATTTGCACGTTTTCGTCACTTTTATTTGTAAATAAAATTTATTTTTATCGTCAATATTTAAACTTTATGCTTAAAAAAAAAAAATGTTGACTATGGATATTTAATATTTTTCAAATGCCATTGCAACAATATATATTAGGAGCCTTGTATTACATTTTTAAGATTTTTTAACAAAAAATAAAATTTTATTGACATTTATAGAAGTAAAAACTAAAACAAATTAAATCTGAAAATGTCCGTAAACAACTTAAAATAAGTCAAAATATTTTGAAAATGCTAATATAAATGGTGACCCATTTAAATATAAATAACCAGTGAAAATTGCATACATCTACGGTTATAAATTGTTGTAGAGTTACACCAAAAACCAAAATTGATTTTTTTGAAAACAGATTTTGAGTAAAAATTCCCAGTTTTTCTTTACTTTTCTTTTGTTTTTGAAAACTACTGGGAAATGTTTACCCCCCAAAGTACCAACTACAATCACTTTTCTATCAGAAAAAATACTGTTGAAGAAAATCTAAGCATTTTTACTGTTCTAAAAGGATGATGACAGACACAAAAATTAAAAATTAAAAAAAAACACACATCGTTGTAAAATCAATACATTTTTCGCTCCGCTCAGAACCTAAAATAACATTACAAACGATGCATAGCAAAACAATTTATTGCATGCGAGTGACGGCATGCGTATAGCTCTATGAAACAGCTATATGTACCTACCTATATCCGAGTGTATATCCATACCGAAATTCCGAAACTTATAAATTAAGTTCAAGTTCAATACCTAATCGTTGATAATATCATTAAGAGGACAAATGTGTAACATAGCCAATTGTGTAACACGTGTAGTTCCGTTGGTTTAAAATCTAGAGTGAATTGACCACTTATATAATTGATAAAAAAATTATCGAAGCAACCTAGTGGGCTCTTTATTATATTTTAATTTTAAACAGAGTTATGAGTACCTATTTTAAAGTTCGAAATTGTTTTTATATCTTAAAACACTCATAACTCTGTTTAAAATTAAAATATAAATCATAATAAAGAGTCCACGAGGTTGCCCAGATAATAATCTTACCTTTAGATTTTATAATAGGTAGGTCAATTCACTCTAATTTTTAAACTAAGTTATCTATACACGTGTTCTGCCGATCGTAAACATCGCTATGTTACGCACTTGTAAGTTGTAAGACGGAGACAATACTTTTGTGTTACACATGTGGGCATAGCGACCTCTTAATTTAAATACCTACATTATGGGCATAAAATCTTTAAAAAGACAATTAAAATTAATTTAATGAATAAAACAAGAATAATAAAAGTTGTTAGGTATTTATGGAAATGTCATAGGTAGTTTTTATTTATTCCGAAATCTTAAATCTGTCGAAAAAAAATTGATCCTATTGTTATAAGCAAAAAATTAGATCTCCATAAAATCGATGTGGTCCGGGACACGCCTAACCAGAGTTTTCAAAATGGTCCGTGGTGTCAATTTGACCAACACTGGTGTCAAAAAGGTTGAGAAACACTGTCATACACATTACACCAAAAGTAGGTACTATAATACTATATTACCTATAGGTACTACTCTTTATCAAGTTTAAGTTTATCGTATCGGGCGAGTCCATGAAGTAATATATTTACATTTAATTTATGTAATGATAAATAAATAGTTACGATTACGAGAGTGATTAAGCGTCACAACTCACAACGCACGTGTGTTATATCCAGTTATATAAATCATTCGTTATCGACCGCAATATTATTATTATACTTTGATAATAAGAACGATACGCGTGTATACGGAGCGATCGTCGTAACTGGAGTTCAATGATTATTATTTTGTATCCTATAGCATTGATTATAAATACTAGTATTATGTAGGCAATAGTACAGTAACAGTACTAAGTAGTAATATTGTAGTATAAATATTCCGTCTATACCTACCTACGTACCTAATATATTATAGGTATGGGGCTCCAGGCTCGGAAGTCCAAGTAGCCAATTTCCAAACACAATAAATGTTAATAATAGGTACCTATAGCTTACATAATATAAATATAGCCAATAAGCAACAGGTACTAGGTACTAGGTACTAGGTAGTAAATACAAACTGCAAAGTTAGACCAATAAAATTCCAAATATGGTAGATATAAATATTTTGTGGGTACTCACTCGTCCAGTACGTTATGATTATTAAATAATAATATCATCAACTCAGAAATACCTATGTAATACAAATAATAAACTACCCAAAATGGCAAAATACACATGGTCAGAGGAGGATTTATCTTTTTTACGGCTATAGGCACTAAAAATTTGCCACTAATAAAAATTATAATAGATAAATAAGTTATAATACACCTCGTAATACCCCTTCCAAAATACTCTAAATATTAACTCTAATAGATATTAGATAATAGTGCCTAAATCCATTTGAATTTTTAGACTATATATTTCTCGTTTTTATTTATTAGTAATACCTACTTATTTAGCCTACTTTGAAAAATGTAAATTATAGATGTCCACCAACATTAAGTAAAACATCCAATTTCCAAAAATTTTATAATATACACTTTATTTTTATAATAATAGGCAGGCAGCAAGCTATGAACATAGAAAAGTCAAAACTGATGTTATAAATAATAAATATTTTTTTATAACAATTCAACCTAGGTGACTATTTCAATTTTAGAAGTTGACATCTGGCTTTTAAATAGGTAAAATAAATATTTTCTTAGTATTTAGTACTTACCTAGAGCACCTGAACCCATAGGCGCATATAGGAGGGGGCTAGGGGGCTTTAGCCCCCCTTGAAGTTTCTATAGCCCTCCCAAAAACTAATGATTTCACTACTATAATTTAAAAGCATCATAAGAGTTTCAAGTATATACCTGAGCTTCAGCCCCCCCCAAATTTCAAACACTATTTACGCCAATGCCTGAACCAAATTTCTTATTGATTTGCAAAATACGTGGACACACCGCACAAATGAAAAATAATATAATATTTATTAGTCAACTCAAGTGTTTGATTATTATTGTTACCAGTTACCCTTCGAACAAGACTGTTCATAATAATAGCAATACCTATAGGAGCAAATATAGGAAGCTTTAGGGGCTAAGCCCCCCAACCAAAAAAAAATGTCCAAATACCTTGCCCCCAACCCAAATATTTCCTACATTTTGTTTTAGGCTTATTCAATATTATCAAAGTAATGCTTTAGCCCCCCCCCCCAAATCCCAAACGCTATTTGCGCCTATGGCAATACTACTATACGTCATAGGATTGTCGAATTAGTAATAATATAGTGTGGTCGTGTAGGTATTTATTAATTACTGAAAGTACGACGACTTCGATCGCCAATAATAATAATATACCATTGTGGCATTGTTGCTTTATATATTACGCAAAGTCGACAGTACGTATTTTTAACGTGGTGACGCCGACGCGGCCTCTGCTAATATTTTATACAAGACATAGGTTGTGTTATAACTTATAAATGTCGATCTTATTGAAAATTGTCAATAAATATAATGGAAATGTATAAAATATAATTTATTATAAAATTATTATTTTAATAAATGGGTTGGTTTTTTCGATTTCATAAAAAATTGTCAATAAAAAATTGTTAAAATATAAAATATAATTCTAAATGTAATATCTAATAACCGTGGCACACAGGTATCTAGGATTTTTTCGCTTTCGTACGATATGATTTTGCCCTCGATTTTGCCATTTTGGCGTATTCGTCCGATACATTATTAGTCTCGTTATTAGTATTATCAAAAACAACAAAAACTGTTTTCTATTCGATGAAAATAGGTACCTACTAGGTACTTGTAGATTATTTTTACGAATTTATTATGACTATAAATTATATTGAATCAAAATAGCTGATATGCCAAATAGGTGCATTAAAATAATATGTATACAAAAATATATTATACATTATTATAAAATTATTTAAAATTCGTAAATATAAAGTAATTAATTTTAGATTTTTTTTTTATACGTATAATGTATTTTAACAAGACACTGCAGAATTTGCCACTTGCGCCCTGGGCAGTTGCCTATACACTGCCTAATGGGAAATCTGTATCTGCGCTTAGACAAATACGATAGACGGAACCTATTTCCTGGCATTTCAATATAAATAATGACTAATGAGCTGCAGGGCTCAGAATATAATGATTATGCATATTGATGAATTTCATTGTGAATTCAAAATAAGTACCTAAGACAAATTTAATTCAAGATATTATAAGTATATCCCGAGGTATATCCGGAGGTATACCATTATATTATTCTAAATACAAATACAACTTGAGAATAAAATTATATTACTAATAAGTAATAATAATAACATTATTATATTACGTAGGTAGGTATTTTATGAAAGTTATGAGGCAGTAATGATTTTATGAGTATTTTATTCTCAATTTTATTTGAAAATTAAATTAATTGTTCTGTTCATAATAATCGTTTATTTAAACGTTAATATAATAATATATTATTGTCATATCGAATATCAAGTACCTACTGAATTGGCACCGTATTTTCTTATAGCATTGTAAGTACTATCAAAAGAAAAAGGACACGTGCTTATACTGTTTATGATCGAGGGGTTTATTCATAAAATGTTTATTAATGTTTATTCATAAAATAGGTAATACGTGTTGTAATTCTACTTTCTAGCATAACAAAAACTAAAGGAAAAACTTACATACCTTACCAAAACAAAAACGTTCTGGATACAGCATTGATATAGGTACATATTATAATATAATATATCGATATTTTACATATTATAGGCATATTATTAATTATTATAATATGATTCAATATTGACATTTGACTTATTGCATAACAGATTTTAAATGAGCTGTCAACGGCCAATGGGAGGGGGGGTTATCGACTGACCTATGCCGTAGTAGATGTCCAAGTGTTTGACCGTCTCCTCGTAATTGGATATCTTCAGGTGCAAGTCGACGTCGGTGTCGACGAAACTCGTATTTTTAGCGCACATCGCGACCGTTATCTACGGTAATTGACGCACCGCACTCGACTCCGCGTCTTACTGATGATCCTTTGTCGAACACTACGAGATACGACGAGTAATTACTAATTTACGACAGCGATGACTAACCACAGTACAATATTATTACTATCACGGTATGATGATAATATATTATCCCTACAACGATTAAAATAATATTATAATTCTCCGTCCGCTAGCTGGGAACCAAAACGAGACGCACACACGACACACACACCGACGACGGCGGCTCGGTTGTTACTGAACGTACGGCACGAAGGCACTCGGCACAACGACGGCGGTGCGTCGTGTGTGCGTCGTACTGTGTCGGTTTTACGACCAAAACATACATTATTATTATTACTATTTTCGCGAAACGTTGCGCGTGTGCTTGCGAGCGCGCATAGTGCATAGGTATAATACGGCAAGCTCCAAAAATACACGCGGAATCGGCGGACGACTACCGAGGACGACCAGCGTAAAATGACATTCGATGATGTACAATAATTTGTATAATATTATAATAATATAGTTCCCCGTGTCATACAGGATTCCGGAAAAAAACTACAAATTCATTATGCTAGTATGGTATTATACTCATCTTATTTATTTATGAAAAACACTAATAGTTAACCAAATATATTCCTGGTTGGTCAAATTTATTACAAAGATACCTATTACCTACCTATTTATAGTAGGTGTTTAACTACTAATGTAGTATTATAGTAACATGCGTTTTAGTTTTAGTCTTTAGAAATTCTCTGTAAAAATACTTTTACTCTCAACAATTAAAAATAACTCAACAATATAGGTAATTAGACAAGATGGGTTTACTCGTTCAGTTGAACTCCGCAATCCAATTTTGAGGTATTTTTGAGCATTCAGTTTGTGCAAATGACTGTGTAAATTATTTACGTTTAGCCGTTCAGTTATTGACACAAATTTTTGTTCAGTTCTAATTTGACACTGCAGTAAAAAATTCGTCCATAACCGAAAAAGAGATATCTGTGTGTGTGATTAAAAAAAAAAAAGTTAATACTTCAAAAAATAAATTTAAATAACATAAATAAAAAGAAGTGGTAGAATGTAGAAAAATTGATTGTGAAAAAGACAACCATGCCTAACTTTGTGTATTGGTGAATTAACAACTAGATGATTTCAGGAACTATCTTCATATGGATGATGAAACAAGTACCTACCTATACTACATATTACCTATCATTAGTTTTCAATACCATTCAAAAACAAAATACGGTCATGAGAAAGTGCATAATCCCTCATGAAAGACTTAATGCAATTTTAGGGTTTTTAGCAACTGGCCGAAGGTATACCTACCGATCTACAGTATTCAAACATAATATCAAAGCCAGCACAAAATTTATAACAACATAAAAATTAAGGAAAAACGGGAATTTTTAAGCAAAATCGGTTTTCCAAAAAATCGATTTTGGTTTTTGGTGTAACTCTAAAACAAATGAACGTATATACATGAAATTTTCACTGGTTGTTTATATTTGCATTTTCTATATACGATAACATTTTCAAAATATTTTGATTTATTTTGAACTGTTTAGGGACATTTTCATTTTCCATTTTTTTTTAGTTTTTTTTTTAAAAATATCAATAAAATGTTATTTGTTGGTTGCGAAAGCTTGAAAATTTAATACAAGACTCCTACTATTTTGTTACATTGGCATTTGAAAAATTTTAAAAATCCTTGGTCACAGTTTTTTTTTTAAAGCATTTAAAGTCAAAAATTGACAAAATATGGAAAAATCACGAAAATTAGCAAATTATTTTGAGTTAAGAATTCGTAAAAATTTTTCTTTTTAAATCTAAGGTTTTAAAATGTAATACAAGATTCCTTATAAGATTAACTACCTTTATCAAAAAAAAAATGTCTATAAGAAAGACAAATTGAATTTTTAAGATTGTTTGAAATTCAAATTTTTACAACATTGAACATTCACTCGATTTCCCATGTAGCGATTTCCTTATTTTTCTGTAATTCAAAAACGAATAACTGTAGGTACATGGACATTTCACTGAATGTTTATATTAGCATTTCCAATACACTGTACAATTCTAAAAATATTTTGACACTTTTTGAGCTGTTTACGGACATTTTTAGTTTCCAATTTTTTTAGTTTTTTATTCTATAAATATCAATAAAGTCTTATCTGTTGGGCCAAAAAGTGTAAAAATTTAATACAATAGGCTCCTGATATATTGTTACAACATCAGTTGAAAAATATTAAAAATACAAAGGCACAGTTTTTTTTATAAGCATTTAAAGATCGAATTTTGACAAAATTGATCAAAATCTCGAAAATTATCAATCGTTGTAATTAATAAATTATAAAATGTTCAGTTTTTATAGCTAAGGATTGCAAATTTAAAACAAAGGTTCTCATAAATAGTTCATACTGTAACCAAAAAATCTAAAAAATATATGAACACAGTTATTTTATACAGACATTTTAAATTCAAATTTGGACGAAATTACATATTAAAAAACCTAGAATAACTATTTTAGTAATTTTGTTGTGATTGAATAATATTATTCGTGGATACATGAAACTTCAAAAGTGTACTATTATATATCTATGATAGTATCACGGTTTTTGTTGATGTATAACGCGTTATAACTTATAAGTACCTAATGGATATTGTAATATGATTAATTTGGAATTTATTATAGGTACCTATTATAGGTCAATTTTTTGTTTAACACCATAGATATGTATAATTATATACATATTATATATATTAATGTCTTATACCTAGACTGACATACCGTCTCCGTTCAGAATCATTTTTCTTATACAATGATATTATATCGTTGAATTCAAATTTAATATCATCCATTATATAGTGACCCACTTGTAACCTACTGTACAGCAGAGCGACACCCACTTTTTTTAATTAATCCTTATAATTATTATTGCAATTAAAAACGGTGTAAATAATCACACACATTTTTTGGGATATAACTCAAACAACCTCTACGTGGACCATGGGTGGGGCTGGAGAAACGTTTCCCCCGTCCCACCCAGGGCTTTTAATTTTTTCGGGGCTCGTTTTTGAGCAGGAATTTCGGGAGTGGTGGCAGGAATGGAGCACTAAATATTGGCGTTGGAAAAAGTTGAAAAATTGAAATGGGTGGGGGAGGGGAAATGTACGTTCCACGTGGTGTGTCGTGTGTAACGCTAATAGACTGAAGGGAGTAAGGGACTCAACTCGGACAACCTAAAAATATTGGTCGGACTCAACTCTGATAACCCAAAAGTATTGTTCAATTCAATGTTATCCATTTTATTCTACCCTTAAAGACACAAGGTAAGATAGATAATTAATAGTTAATAAGTAACTAGGTCTTTGGTAGAACTTTTATAAATATTATCAGTAGGAAATGATATATGATTATAATATAATATTATACCTTAAAACACTTATACAAATTTAAATGACAACTTTTTTACTAAAAAATAAAAAGCTAGTAATAATTATTCATACTGGGAAAACTAACTAAATACAACGTATATGTATTATAATATATGATATTAAAATTACCTAATAATTTCATTAAAATCAATAAAATCAACAACAGACTTTTATAAGGTGCTATGCTGTACAGTAGGTTACAAGTGGGTCACTGTATAATGGATAGTATTAAATTTGAATTCAATGATATAATATCATTGTATAAGAAAAACGATTCTGAGCGGAGACTACATGTCAGTCTAGGTATAAGACATATTATATACCTATCTATCGAATTTAAAAAAATTTACCTAAAATAGGTACCTATAATAAATTCCAAATAAATCATACCACAATATCCGTTAGGTACTTATAAGTTATAATGAGTTATACACCAACAACGAACCCTGATACAGTGATACTATCATAGTCCATAGACATATAATAATGTACTTTAGAAATTTCAAGTACCTACCCACGAATAATATTATACAATCACAACGAAATAACTTAAATAGTTATTCTAGGTTTTTTTTTATGTAGTTTTGTAAAAAGTTGAACTTAAAATGACTATAAAAATAAACTGTGCTTATGTATTTTTAGATTTTTTGGTAACAGAATTAACTACTTACATGGAATCTTCCATTAATATTTTACACTTATTGGCCCAACAGATAAAACTTTATTGATATTTATAGAAAAAAAAACTAAAAAAATTGAAAAATTAAAATATCCGTAAACAGCTCAAAATATTTTCAAAATTGTGTGGTGAATAGGAAATGCTAATATGAACACTCAGTGAAATTTTCATGTATCTACAGTTATTCGTTTTCGAATTACAACAAAATAAGAAAAACGCTACCTGAGAAATCGAGTGAATATCCAATGTTGTAAAAATTTGAATTTCAAACGTTCATAAAAATTTAATTTGACTTTCTTATAGACATTTTTTTTTTTTTTTGATAATCTTATAAGAAATCTTGTATTACATTTTAAAACCTTAGATTTAAAAAGAAAAATTTTTACGAATTCTTAACTCAAAATAATTTGCTAATTTTCTTGATTTTTTCGTATTTTGTCAATTTTTGAACTTTAAATGCTTATAAAAAAAAACTGTGACTAAGGATTTTTAATATTTTTCAAATGCCAATGTAACTATATAGTAGGAGCCTTGTATTAAATTTTCAAGGTTTTTTAACCAACAAATAAAATTTTATTGATATTTTTAGAAAAGAAACTAAAAAAAAATGGAAAATGAAAATGTGCCTAAACAGTTCAAAATAAATCAAAATATTTTGAAAATATTATCCTGTATATAAAATGCTAATATAAACATTCAGTCAAAGTTTCATGTACCTACGGTCATTTGTTTAAGAGTTGCACCAAAAACCAAATTCAATTTTGTGAAAATACGATTTTGCGTAAAAATTCCAGTTTTTGATTAATTTTTCTTTTGTTAATCTTGTCGCTTGTGAAAACTATTGGGAATTTTAAATTTTGACCTCCCAATGCACCAACAATATTCACTTTCCAATCGAACAAGATACTGAAGTTGAACATCGAAGCATTATTTCGACTACTTATCTTGTACACAGACACAACAATTTCAAAATTAAAAAAAAAAACACATCATTGTAAAATCAATACATCATATCATTGTTGCACTCAGAATCTAAAATGGAAACTGAAAATGTCCGTCAAAATAAGTAAAATATTTGGAAAATGTTATGGTGTATAGAAAATGCTAAATAAACATTTCATCAGAATTTCATGTGCCTACATTCACTTGTTTAAGAGTTGCACCAAAAACCAAAATCGATTTTCTCGAAAACAGATTTTGCGTAAAATTCCTGTTTTTCCTTAATTTTTCTTTTGTTTTTCAAGGCGCTTTTGAAAACTACATTGAAATTTTTACTTTTGACCTCTCAAAGTACCAACTATATTCAACTTCCTATCAGATAAGATACCGTTGAAGAAAATCCAAACACTTTTACTGTCCTGAAAGGTGATGAGTGATGACAAACACAAAAAAAAACACACATCATTGTAAAATCTATACATTCATCGTTCCACTCAGAATCTAAAAAATTGTGACCATGTATTTTTAATATTTTTCAACTTTATTTGTAATAACATATTAGGAGCCTTCTATCAAATTGTCATGCTTTCTGACCCAACAAATAAATTACAATAATTATAATAATATTTATAATAATAGTATACAAGTCAAATTATTTTGTGTATAGAAAATGCTAATATAAACATTCAGTCAAGATTTTCTATGTACGGTCATTTGTTTTAGAGTTACACCAAAAACCAAAATCGATTTGTCAAAAACTTTTGTCAATAATTTAGAGTAAAAATTCCTGTTTTTCCTTAATTTTTCTTTTGTTTTTCACGGAGCTATTTGAAAACTATTGAAAATTTTAAATAGAGAATACCAACTAGATTCACTTTCTTATCAGAAAAAGTACTGTTCAACAGTTACTGTGTTTTATATTTTTGAGATTTTTTGGTTACAGAATAACCTACTTACGTGAAATCTTGTTTTAAATGTTCAATCCTTAGCTATAGAAGTTACATTTTATACATTTTTAACTAAAAAATAATTTTGAAATTTGAAATTTGAAAAATGTTGTCAACAATACTTTTTTTATAAGTATTTTGAATGGATTTTGGTTTTTGGCGTAACTCTAATACAAATTTTTTTCAAATAAATTTAATGCTTTTTCGTATTTCAATATTTGACATTTTCAAATTTTGTTTTTTCCACACAAGGTGATTCTTTTATTATGAAACACTCATTTTTTCAAAAATTATTAATGTTTTTGAAAATATTTTTTACATAGTTTAAGTTGTTAAAAAACAACTTTTTTATTAAAAAAATCATATTTTTAAATATTTTTTATCCATATATTTTTTTAGGTTTTTACTTTTTTGAATTACAACACGTTTTAATTTCATATTCCAAAGCAGAATATTCTTATAAGTAATTTGATACTTAAAAATCGAGTTTAGGACTAGTAGTTAATGAGTTATAAGTATTCAAAGTTTAGACAAGCGGAGTAATGGACAAACATTTTGCGGGGTAACGTCGTACCAAACCACTCTGTCAATCTAAGCTTTAAATTTTATAACTCATAAGCTACTCGCTCTAAATTCAATTTTTATGTATCAAAATACTTAGAAAAATATTCTGCTTTTGAAAATGAAATTAAAACTCTATGTTGTCATTCAAAAAAGTAAGAAACGTGGTTTTTTTAACAACTTGAAACTATGTAAAAAAATATTTTAAAAAACATAAATAGGTACTTTTTGAAATAATGAGTGTTTCATGAAAAAAGAATTACCTACCTTGTATACTGATATATACCTACATATTACATATCGATAGAAACGATTTTAACTTGCTTTAAAAAGCTTGGAAATAAGCATTTAAAGTTCAAAATTGACCAAATATGGAAAAATCACGAAAATTAGCAAATTATTTTGAGTTAAGAATTCGTAAAAATTTTTCTTTTTAAATCTAAGTTTTGAAAATGTAATACAAGATTCCTTATAAGATTAAGAACCTAACCTTTATCAAAAAAAAATGTCTATAAGAAAGTCAACTTAAATTTTTATGAGCGTTTGAAATTCAAATTTTTACAACATTGGATATTCACTCGATTTCTCATGTAGCGATTTCCTTATTTTGTTGTAATTCAAAAACGAATAACTGTAGATTCATGAAAATTTCACTGACATTTACAGCTTTCAATTTTTTTTAGTTTTTTTTTTCTATAAATATCAATTATGTTTTTTCTGTTGGGCCAAAAAGTGTAAAAAATTAATACAAGGCTCCTGATATATTTTTACAATAGTATTTGAAAAATATTAAAAATATATAGGCACAATCTTTTTTTTATAAGCATTTAAAGATCCAAGTTTGACAAAATTTTTATAATTTAAAATTGAATAATTATTTTGAAGTTAAAAATATATAAAATGTTCAACTTTTATAGCTAAGTATTACAAATTTAAAACAAAGGTTCTCATAAAAAGTTCATACTGTAACCAAAAAATCTAAAAAACATACTAACACAGTTATTTTTTACAGACATTTTAAATTCAAATTTGGACGAAATTACATAATAAAAAACCTAGAATAACTATTTTAGTTATTTTGTTGTGATTGTATAATATTATTCATGGGTACTTGAAACTTCTATAGTATACTACTATATATCTATGATAGTATAAGGATTTGTTGTTGTTGTATAACTCGTTATAAGTACCTAATGAATATTATGATATGATTAATTTGGAATTCATTATAGGTCAATTTTTTTTAATACCATAGATAAGTATATAATATGTCTTATACCTAGAAGGACATACCGTCTCCTCTCAGAATCGTTTTTCTTATACAATGATATAATATCATTGAATTCAAATGTAATACCATCCATTATACAGTGACCCACTTGTAACCTACTGTACAGCAGAGCGACACCCACTTGCCCACCTTTTTTTAGTTTTTTTTTTCTATAAATATCAATAAAATTTTATTTGTTGGATGAACAAGCTTGAAAATATAATAGAAGGCTAATAGTATATCTTTTCAAATGCATATGAAAAAAATTAAAAATCCATGATCACAATTTTTTTTATAAACACTTCAAGTTCAAATATTGACAAAATACGTAAAAATGACGAAAATTTGGAAATTATTTTGAGTTAGAAATTCATAAAAAATTTCCTTTTTGGATCTAAGATTCTAAAATGTAAAACAAGTTTAATTATAAGATTATCTACCTTTAAAAAAAAAAATGTCTGTAAGATATTTAAATTAAAGTTTATGAGTGTTTGAAGTTCATACTTTTACGATATTGGATATTCATTCGATTTCTAGCATGTAACGATTTCCTTATTTTATCAATACATTTATATCAAATGTTGTAAAAATATGAATTTTAAACGCTTCATAAAATTTTAATTTTAATTTCTTAGACATTTTTTTTTTTAATAAAGGTAGATAATCTTATAAGGAATCTTGTATTACATTTTGAAATCTTAGATTTGAAATGAAAATTTTTCATGAATCGCACCGATATGATAACTATTAAAAATTAATAAAATTGATTGATTCGTGCATGCAATATATATTTATTTTTTTATCAGCTTTGTCATCAAATTTATCCCTATTTGATAAATGATAACCGTGTGAAGCAAGTTTCATTATATAAGATAGTTCGCGCCAGCCTGCTGGTATCAGCTATAGTGGTGTAAGCATAGCATAGATAATATATTAGAACCTGTAGATATCCACTGATTTAAATTTAAAAATAATTAATTATGTTTTTTTTTTTATGAATATTGAAGTGTTTAGTTTTTTAATTATATGCTTAAAAGCTTTTAACACACTAGCCATTTAAAATTACAATATACGTTAGTACGTTACCTAGTTTATATGAGTAATTTTAATTAGGATTATAAAAAGGAAGGAGATAATATGTATAGCTCCCTATTTCAGATTTCTAGATCTGTGCCAGATACTGGGAAGTAATAAGTAAATAGTATGTATCTAATGTGAATGTGTAATGGATAATGACTAATGAGAATTGACTACAATATTTTATTCTACAGAAGTTAACTGTTAACTTAATCTATGACATCAAGATTGATAAATAATTAATCGTGTTTATTTAAAATCTTCTTATACTGGCCATCAAAAGTTAAAAATTATATACTAAAATATAACAGATAAAATAATACTTTAATAATTATTTAATTTGACGATTTTGTTATTCTATTATAACTAATATTTTGTACCAAGTAGTTGTGGTCCATTTAATCTTTTATAATTAAAATATGAAATCATTAGATAATAAGAAAGTTCCTTACAAGTTATCCTTCAACAAACGTTAAATCATTCATACAAACAATTATGTAATAACAAACTTTACTTTTTATTCCTATTTAATTATCAATGTAATTTCTCTGAATTCTTCTGATTATAACTTTCATAATTCAGATTTTTCTAACATTTATATTTGTGTTGTAGAATGAAGTACATTTATATAGAATAAATTAGGTATCTAAACATTAATAAAATATATCGAATATTATATTTGAAAATTGTAATGTCAAATATATCTGTTTATACTTGTATGTATTTGTAATTTAATTTTCTATGTCAAAGACTTTCTTATGTAAGAATGTAATAATATTTTTAGGTATGAGATGGTCTCTGACAATATTGTGAGGTATGGATATGTTAATGTGACATATTCAATTAAATAATTATTAAAAAAAATACAGTACAGTAAGGTAATTTATAATAAAAATAATTTAATCACTAAAAAACATTCTTAAATGAAGTGCAAAAATAACAATTAATAAAACCATTTGTATAAATATAAATATAATAGTAGACAACAATACTATAATTTTATAAAAAAAATTTAAAACATGATTTGCATTGCATATAAATTTTGGTTTAGAATAGAACTTATTGTGAAATAAACTTTGGTCTTAATATAATAAATAATTCAATGATTTAAATAAAAGAAAAAACTCACACATAACACACAGCATGCTTACATTATATATAAAATCAAGGCACTGATTATTAATACTATTATGTATGTTTATAAATTGTATTATTAAAAATGAATAAAACAATTTTCGATTATATTTAGTGATATACCTTAACAGTCTAAAAAAAATAAAATAGCACCATAAATATACTGAGGCACTAGTATAATAACTAAAATAATATAACTATGCAGTATGCATATTTAAAAGTAAGTGTGATCTCTGATGTGAATCCATGATAAATATATAAATACTGAAAGAGATCTTATTTTAATTTTGTTGCTTCGTTAAGGGCGTTGATCCATCTGTAATCAAAATCTATTGTTAGACAGATAATATTATAATCACTGAATATAATATGTTCCAATATAAAAGGTACACTTTATGACTATGTATAAGCTTGTTTTATTGTCTATGAAGTGGTTATTTATTTTAATTGTGTGCATTACATTTTAAAATGTATATGTTGTAATGATAGTTTTTTAAAACTATGCAATTTGTAAGTAGTTGATATATATAACTATAGAAAAATATGGGCCAATCTTAGTCTGTCCTTCGGATTATACATTATAGTAATTTAATGAGTCAATAAGTTATTCAATAACAAAATAGAACAATATATGAAATGGTGGTAATTCGTTATAGTTTTATTTACTTCAATACCTTTGGTTATAATGTTTATAATTTATATACAAAAATAAGAGATTTTACAAAACATTTTCATTCTATTTTAGTGTCTAATCATTTTATCTTAATATATATAAATCTCGTGTCACAATGTTTGTCCTCAATGGACTCCTAAACCACTTAACCGATTTTGATGAAATTTTTTACACCGCGTGTAATTTGGTCCAACTTAAAAGATGGGCTAATTTAAAAAGGGAGAGGACCAACCCCGGGAGGTGCTCAAACGGGAATTTTGAGATTTCCGATGGAAATTTTTGTTTATAAATGGTTGCCATGGGTTTTTAAGCTATTGCAATAATAAAAATAATAAAAAAAAAAAACTATTTGCTTTACTTTTTAAATATAAATTGTAATATAATATCTAACTATAAAAATGTGAAATGAAAATCTCTGTACTACTTATCTCTGGAGCTTCTTATCAGATCTTCTTTATTTTTTTTAAATGAAAGAGTATTTCATGGATAAGGTTTATATGAAAAAAAAAATGTTAGGAAAATCCACCAGTGTATTATATTATATCGGTTGCTATTGGTTAATCGGGCATGTTTTTGATTTGTATCATTATTTTTTGTCAATAGGTATACATATATCATATATATATAATAAATACAAAAAGATCCAATAAGTAGTTCCAGAGTCTGTATAGTTATAGTCCGTGTATTTATATAG
Source organism: Macrosiphum euphorbiae (assembly GCA_949089665.1). Taxonomy (NCBI): domain Eukaryota; kingdom Metazoa; phylum Arthropoda; class Insecta; order Hemiptera; family Aphididae; genus Macrosiphum; species Macrosiphum euphorbiae. Next base: position 2,396,940 of record CARXXK010000002.1, on the reverse strand, counting down.
TTATATATATATATAAATTAATGTTTGTGGGTAGATTAGACGTCTGGGAAGAAGATAGGTTAATTTACTAAGGGTTAAATGTTTTTTTTTTCATCGGGTTTTAGTACGGTTAGGTTAGGATAGGATTTTGTATACAATGATTATAATAATCCACCTTAGGCGAAATGAAGTAAAAACGATAAACTTGGTATAACTTTGATACTTTAGAGTTAAATCATACACTTACGTACAAACAGCACAGGGTATGCGATCTATCGCAGGTAGATTACTGCTGCGAATCAGAATTTTTATTCGGGGCAACGGAAAAGTTAAGATTAATTTTGAACACCGCATACACCGAATATTAAATAACGAATTGAACAAACTTTGAGACATATAGAATTGATACATTTAACGGGGCAACGAAGTGCACGGGATCAGCTAGTATCAATATAAAACTTAAAATTAATGTAAGAAAAGAAAAAAAAATAATTTGAGAAAAGGATTATTATCAGTAACAATTGTCATATACATATTTTACAATATTAATCAGTCATATTTATTTTACTTGTGTTGGAATAAAATTGAAATATTTTACACATTCGATTTATTACTATTTAGCACCACCTTCCATGCATAATAAATAATTTATTGTAAATTTAGTATTATTAAGTTTATCTTACATATTCTTTAAGTTTTTTAATGTATTAAATTAACCTCCTGATTATAGGAAGTTGTTATTAATACAATAAATAATATTCTGGAATATTATGAGTTCAACCAAAGGTTGTCTGTCACCGAACCTTAAAGATGTCCAAAGCGAAATTGTATGTATGTTATTAGATTTTAACACTAATACAAATGTAGCCAACTTGGAACACCTACTGACCATATTAGGTATTTATATTTATGCTTAAAATATTATAAGACATTTATAAAATATTTGTTTGAAATCAAACCTAGACAAATAACCTAAAAAAGTTGAATTTACACATATTTATTATAGGCATACCTTTTAGCCAACTGTTCGGTATCAGAGCAAAATATCAAAGGGTTTTGTCCAGCGTGAGCCAATTGAAAAACACAACTTGAATCAAATTCTTCATAGTTTGTACCCTGTAAAATGCATTTGTTAATTTTTTTAGTATTGTGATTTAACAATAGATAGGTCTGAATATAATAAATTATTAAATAATCTGTAAATAAAAAACATATTAAACTGTATGAGCACAGAAGTTTGGATTCCCGGGGTATGGGATCATCATAAGTACATTAAATCATACATTCATAGAATATGTAAATCAATGACACCACCAAGCATGTACAGGTGAATTGTCTATCATATGGTATATAACAAGGGTCACCAATTGGCAGACAGTGAACATTTTTTTTACAGACTCTTATCTATAATATAAATATAAAAACTATAAGACTTAGTGTCACATAAAATTTATATTACAAAAGAAATTTTTTCACACTAAAAATGAAATATTTTCTTGTATAATCGTTTTTTTTTTTTGGAATTATATTTCTATAGCAATTATATTATTTAAATAAATAAATCAATTAATATAAATACAAATGTAAAAAAAAAAATCTAAAAAAGGTGTGTAAAAGTCATTAAAACTGTTTGGGACCGTGGAAAGTTTGGTAAGTTTCAAAACGGACCTCCATAGAAATTAGTTGGTGACCCCTAGTGTAGGGTCTGTTGCTGATACAATGAGATGGTGGGTGGTAGCTAGGTTCAGAATTAATAGTCCTTATTTTGTGTGACGTGTCATGTTGTACTTTTATTGTTTCTTCCTAGCAATCAAGCTATTGTGAGTTTAATAAATAAATAAGTTTAAGTTTATTGTGTTGTTAAATATTACAACGTATACATTTTGGTGACCCGATCCCACATACATTTTAAAATTCTAACAATTTATACTATGCAGAAATATATTCTTCATTTTTGAATTTATATAAGTTGATATAAACTTATAAATCAATGAGAACAAGTAAAGCATAGATCATAATATTATGTTTTCTGATTCATAGATGTGTAAATGTATACTATTAAAATAAATCTATTATAATGCGCTTACTTCTGGGAATGTTTGAACACTATACCCAAGAACAGGTATGGTGTTCAATGCAACAACATCTTCAGAAGCTTTGTACATATACAAAACTTGTTCTTTTAGAACAAACCAAAATCTTTTCCATGATTTGCGTTTTTCCCGTCGATACAACCAACCACTCATTTGTGAGCCAGAATCGTTGGCCATTACCTATATATAATTAATAATTATATCTATTAATATACATGATAATATGTTGTTTATGAGTTTATGACTATAACATGACTTTATTATAAAATATTAATCAATTTTTATTAGACTAATAAGACTTGTACCCGCCATGTGTTATCTTCTCATTACAAATGTACAACATTGCAAATATGTTTTTCACAGAACAACTTTACTTTACTCCCTCTGTATTCATTGTAGACTTACCAAAATTCCAGAACACATAAGGAAGAACTGTATTTGTGACATAGAGCTTTAATTTTTTTGTTAGCACTAACCAATAATTTTTAATAATAACATGAAAAAAAAAATAATAAAAATAATCTAAAATTCTTGAACTGATAACTTTAATTATATTTATGTTATCGCAATAATAAAAACATTAGGTCATAAAGTTATTCTCTATGGGTTGTAGAATTTTGGTAGTTATACTATAAATAAAGAAGGAGGTAAAGTTGTTTCGCAAAAACAGTTTTTGATAATATGTTGTACATTTCTAAGACAGAGACAACACATACAGGTACCACATTCTCTTAAGCTGGATTGATTATAATAGTTACCTCTTTTAACCGTTGTGGAACATACTTGACGAGTTTTTTTGAGCTCCATACACCAGACTTCTTAAAGGAATTTTTTACAGTGTCTACCATCTTAAGAATTTCTAAATCACTATTACTGGATGATTGACGCATTTCCAATATTTTGTCTTCAAACTCTACAAATATATTGTAACCAACATTTATACATCAATTAGTTACCGGTGTTCAAATAAAACATTTAACATACCTTTGAGCAAATAATCATAACAATCGTCACACACTCTTGCAGACTGAAACTTCATGTAACGAAGTGGTGCTTTGTTTTCTGAACAACTACTACAAACTACCTACTCAATAGTAATTTAAATATTAATATAAAAAGTTTAATTTAAATCATTCAGAACAATCCACACATACTTTTCCGCATGCTCTGCAGTGGTGTCTCCGGAATGTGACGGTGAATTCTGAAGCACACGATTGGCACATAGTCACGCGACAATCTTGAATCCATATTGGTGCCTAATTTGATAAAATTCAAAAATTATGCACAGCCAAGAAAAAAAGACAAATTAATATATGCCTCATATCCCAATTGAAGTGGTTCACATCCAATGTTCTTTGAAACAAATTTCATGTTGAGAAAGGATAGCTGTTTGTTGGTGTGTTCTCTAATTGCCTTCTCTAAAATGTTAACCCATTCTTTAAGCTCTACAGCAGATCTGTAACACATAATTTAAAATTCAATGTATTATCTTGTATAAAATAACATTTTATTTTACAATATAAATATTAAACAAAAAAACAACTAACTTGGCCCTAAGAGTAAAGCTTCGAGTTATGGTTATTATACTAAATTCGTTGAGACAATTATCAGTAATGGGAAGAAATACTTTCATACCACTAAGTGGTAGCTCATAGTTAATTTTCAATCCCGCAACTGTACCATAATATGATGTGTATAACAAGCAATCATTGAGCTGAAAAAATATATATAAAATTCATATTATAAAAATGCAAATTAATATGTAGCGTTAAATTAAGTATTTATATGTAATAATCATACCAAAATAAAATATCGAAGTTGCATGTCTTTTCTGGACAACTTATACAGTTCACCTTCTTTAATAAGTTCTCGGCCTGGTTTAATTATAATGTAACTTCCTAATAGTGATTGTAACTGCAAAAGTTTACTCACACAGTCCTGAAATTTAATTAACAGATACATTATTTTATGAAAGCGATAAAAATTAATAGAAACAAAAAAAACAAAACGCACCCCATGTTTCATACTTTCATTGGCATGATTGGCAACATCGCACACAATGCCTAATGCTACTATTGTATCTTGGTAATCAATAGACCCTTCATCTTGGTTTTTTAAATAGCTTTCCAATAAGAGTCTGTACTTGGTAATTCGCTGAATTGGTGTTAACATGTAGTGTTTAATGGTCAGTTTTTTACACACGTCGGACGCCTCAAAGTCTTTGACACACTTTTGAAATCGAGGGTATTTTTGACAGTATTCATCCAACAAATTACTTTGACTTTCAAAATTTTGTATGTAAGTTGAGTAGAGTTTAAGAAAAGGTCCTTTTTTTACTATGACATCGGCAATTTTAGGAAGTTCATTCCAGTTTTTCATACGATTCTCCATGTCTTGTAACAAGTCTTCATTTAGACTTAATAATTGGGGAAGAGGATTGATTATTTTTGATAAATCAGTTGACGGTATCAGTTTAACATCACCTCCAGTTTGTTCGACAAACATAACAAATGTTTTGCATAATAGATTTAAAACATCAATGAATACTTTTTCGGTTGAAATAAGTTCTTCAACAGTCCTTAGGGATTTTGCTTTGGTAGGTATTTCTTCAGTTTCATTGTTGTCAATAGACAATGTTTCGCCAAGTTCTAGTTTTTCATTGGGTTTGTCATCTATTGATGAATGAGAATCTGTATCATTATCTTCTTTTTCAGTGTTCCTGTCATCATTATGACTGTCATAAAAAGAACTACGCTTCTTTTGTTTTAATATTTTCCCTTTACCAAATGACCCAAACCAATTGACGATTTTTTTCCTAACAGAAAATGATTGGTCTGTAGAATCACTAGCAATGGACGACTTTTCATCATCAATCGTGGTATTCATTATATCATCTAAATTATTAATTGACATGTCTAATTCACCATGGAATACCACATATTCACTTAGCAAACTGTCATTTTGATAATCAAAGTCTAAGTCATCGTCAGTACATTTGTTGTTAATACTGTTATTATTTTCATTATCAGTTATGTTATTTTCTAAATTACTATTTACATTATGAGGAACTTCTAATTGGGAAACATTTGAATTGACATCACTGTCATTTTTTATTTCTTCATCATTTTTTTTATCGTCATTTTTGTTAGTCATACAACTTGCAGTTTGATTAACAGTTAAATTTAAAGTTGTTTCATGTTTTTTGAAAGACTGGACACTGGGAAATTGATGTTTGACTTTATAAGGACTAGTTTTCAATGCAATGTTATTTGGTTTTGGAAGCAGTGGAGGTTTGACAGTATACCTTGTAGCTGTAGAATGCAAATTACATTTCAAAACTGACACATTATCTTTATCATTTTCAGTAACCATTATATGTTTTGGGCATATCCTTCAAACAAAAACAATACATAACTCAAATTAGATTAATTTAAGAAATTTTAACTTAAAATATTTTGAATATTATTTTATGTAAAATAATGAATATATCCAGAATATATTTTGTGGTTGAATATTCTTAAGTAGTTAAGTTTTATTAACTTGACTAAACTAAAGTTATTTTAAAGGAATAACTAATCTTCATAAGATTACTTATGATAATATAAAATTAAGAGTCCATAATCATAATAGATAGTATACATATCAGTGTATCACATATGAATAAAATCTATACATTTATATTTAAAACAAAATCTAAAATATTGCAATATTAAATATCAACCATTACCTAGTAAAAATATAATAATAATAAAAAAAATTACTTTAATAAATTAAATTATAAGTAATTTATATGATAATATAAAATTAAGAGTCCATAATCATAATAGATAGTATACATATCACATATGAATAAAATCTATACATTTATATTTAAAACAAAATCTAAAATATTGCAATATTAAATATCAACCATTACCTAGTAAAAATATAATAATAATAAAAAAAATTACTTTTATAAATTAAATTATAAGTAATTTACTAATTGTACCTATAAAATACTGACAGTTATTTTTGAAAAGAAGAATAAAAAATAATTTATTTTACAAAAATTGTATTTAAAGTAGGTAAGAACCTACTACAAATAATAGTATAAAAAATATCAACAAATTCACTGAGAAGTAATAAGTTTATCATATTTAATGAGCAAAGAGCGCATTCACAGACACGTTGTTTGCCATGTCAATCAAATTGCATTGTTGTTACTTTTTTGGTATCATGTAAAAACCAAGTTGCAACTGAGCATACCAAGAATTGACTACAGCTCAAATTTTAAACCATATTGGTTACCAGTTGTAACCATATAGTCACCACGCCCTTGCATGACACGACGTAGCTGTGAATCTAGCTTAACACTATAATAGATATTAAAATATGTAGGCTTTATAATAGGGCCGATCTGGCGCATGGCTTAGCCTGGCATAATGAATTTCAATGGAAACCTCAAAGAAACCTAATCGTTAACTTTGAGCGGGTGTTCTCCAATTGGGCTAGACCGACACTAGTTACTGATATAATGATATTAATCATTATATTAATAATATTATATTATATTAATCATTATATTAATTATTAAAGCATACTTCTGTGATTCATGGCGACTGCAGTCACTTGAATTTGGTTTTGGTAGTGGAAGTGGCTTTATTTTCTCTAAACAAAAATTTAAAAAAGGTAATGGTTAACAAAGGTTGATTCATAACAATTATTATTTTTATCTATTATAAGATAATTATCTATAAGACAGCTTATTCAAATAAATAAATTAAAGTATTTTAGGAATTTATGTTTATTGATTCTTCATATTAAATTCTATATAAGCAATTATAAATAATAAGACATCATTTATAATTTGAAGGTCTCATTCGTCATTACTCATTAGTCACTATTATTTAACTAATACAATATTAGTTAAATATAAACTATTACACTAGCAATTTATTTTTATGTTACACCTAATTGAATGGACAGTATTAAGGTGAGGTTAGGTGCTAATAATTATGATATATTATACAATATATACTTCTATGCAGATTCCAGTTATTACACTATTACCAATGCAATAGGTAATTGATTTTTAATAATTATTTATTGATAAGAAGATGAACTTTATTTCAGAAATAATTAAATACATTAAGAATTTTATTTACAACATTTTTTCTGACCCAACCTCTAAGTAAACTTGTTTTAGGTTGAGTGAGTCTTAAGATAACGTAACACTGGCATTTGTTGTCTCGATCTTACAAGTGTGTTACTTAACAAAGTTACATTCAGAAAATCAAGTTGAGCTTTATTAGTTTAAAAATTAAGAGTGAAACGACTTCTTACAAAACTTGATGGAAAGAATCTACAAACGAGGATACAAGTAAAGGAACATTAATATTTGTTTTTTATATGGCAAGTTTCAAACCAAAAAAAAAAAGTATAATATAGGTTAATACCCCACAAAAATTTGTCCTAGATCCTATCTTGTACTAAGGTGGTTAAATGATCAATCCCGTGATCAATACCTATAGTATTTAAAATTTAGTTATTATCATAAATCAATTCTAAATATTTTATTCTTCTATATTCTTTTATTTCTGTGCAATTACAATCATTCATTTGTTTACAATTATTATTATGAAAAGATTTTTTTTTATTATTATTATTAAAGTTTTCCTGACTTAAATCATCTAAACTTAGGTAGGTTGTAGGTATATTATAGAGTTACAATTTTTTAACATTTGTTTATCGGATCACAAGGTAATTACCTAGTAAGAACTATGGATTTTTTGTACACTTAAGAGTAAATATTATGAAAAGATGACTTATAATTTTTAATATTATTAATTATTATTATTATTGTTGTAATAGGTGAATATAACTTTTTAGAAAATTTGATTTGTTAAAATTGAATGCCATGCAATTGAATAGATTAAATGAGAACAATTTATAAGTTTGGTATCATTAATCTGATTGTTTATTGGATTTGTTGAGATGACATCATACCCGCACGTTGTCTCCTTTTAACTAATGCATAAAATACCAAATTTAACATTCAGAACAATCTATTCTACATACTCTGGTATTTTTAAAATTAGAATGGATACATTGGTACAGAAATACTGAATCGGTACTGAATTGACATTTATCATCAAATTCAAAGGTAAAAACCAGAGTAAAAATATTATCTAGGGCCTCACAAATGTTTTTTTTTTTTATATTTTATTTTTAAATCAAGTTTGAGCATTTTAATTTTTGCAAAAAAACTACCTTTCTTCAAGTCAAAAATAGCCGAGAAAATAGCAGAGTAAAACGGATTATAGTGTACACAAAATGTACCAAGTTATTATATATGTTTTAGTAAGACGGACAACACATTTATTTTGTAAATGTATTTAAGAACCTATCTACCTAAGTACCTACCTATTAAATTTCAATCTTAAATTGTACAATAAATTTGATATTCTTTAAATATTTATGTCTTGAATTCTTGATACAACATCAAATAATTTAGCACGCATAAATGTCTTAAGGGGGCTACAGTCGATGAAAAAAGTGACTTTTAGACCAAAAAGCCCGACAAAACTGGAGAAATTTGGTTTGATGGATTTTAATTTGGAAAACTTAATATGAATGATTAACAAGTTTACTAGGTTTTCATTGAGGTGATTTTTAATATTCCAATTATTGTTAGTGTCATAATGCGTATTAATATTGTGTTAATATAAATACAAAAATATCATATTTTTTTATTCATAGATAATACAGCTGAAAAAATGGATATTCAAAATCACCTCAATGGATACCTAGTAATATTGGTATCAATGAAAATCAGTTTTAAAAAATTTAAATCCGTCAAACCAAATTCCTTCAGTTTTGTTTTTATGATACGGAATTTAAATATATTTAAAAATATTAAGATAAACAAAATTGATGTCCCCATTTATGTTAAGATTGGTCAAATCTACATTAGTTTTGACTTTTTACTAAACCGACTGAACCCCCTTAAGAGATTTGAATGTCACTGAAGATAAAATATTCTAAATTCAAAAATTATTAATTAGTTTTAATTTATGTTTATGTATCTTCTTTAATTACAAAAATTAACAATTTAAAAAGAAGTATGTACCTATCATTATATAGGTATAGGTATATAATCAACTCATATTATGTAAAGGCAGATAGAAGGGCAGATAGTAACATACCTCGTAACTTACACTTAATGTACCTAGGTACCTATTTGATTAGAAATCTGATATTAGTATTAGATGCTGATTAATGATTACAAACAGTCAATAGGTAATTACTACATTTAGCATATCTGGTTGGAATAGGTATAGGTATAGTAAGTAAATAGCAATAGCGAACATAATATGACAATTGGTTCTAACCTATTAAATTTATAAATGAATCGTTAATTTGGTTCCGTGCTTGAACCATATTATATTTTGAAGAGAGCTGACAATGAAAAACGTTTAGTGACCACAGTGAAGAACTCTGATTACCTGGCGTATTCATGATTTCCCATTTAAACGTAGCACCGCAAAACCGACATGTCAACTGGTACGTACGGCCTGCAACCGTCGGCTCTCCGCTCAAACGGATCTGGCAGTTGTCGACAGGCTGCAGATTTCGGGGCTACTCCTGGACGACCCGCATCGGTGAGTGACGACGGACCGCCGCTAAGCGGCAGAGCGAACCGTCACGCAAGAAGTGTTAGGGCGCGAGACGATGGATAGGTATGTGGACGGTAGTGTACTCACGCGGTGACAATTGCCAAGCCCGAGACGAACGCTAGTACAAAACGACGTCGGTGATAATGGTCGGGTGGACGGGTGGCGGAGACGCGAGAGGGCCAAGACGAAAATCGAAAACGGATGGAAGCGAATAAATTAGCGAATTACCAATTAAACTATAAAGCGAGTAAATTATAACAATAATCATAATGCGTCGAACGCGATATCCGCTGCGAAGACTGTACAGTAGACATGATAATAACTGTTACGCTGATGATAACTGATAAGTGACGCAGTAGACGTGCGTATGCGGGCGGGGCGAGCTGTGCATAACTCGTCCAGAGATAAGAAAAACTTGATCGCTTGCCGACCGGGAGCCTACACTTGGTACTATAGTATAGCCATCGTAAGAACGCTACTGGGCGGCGACCAAAATTCATCCGATCTCGCGCATTCCCACCACTAAATCTTCCCGAACGCTGGCCGCCGTCAACTCTGGCCGCCGCCACTGTCGCAGCCATCGCTACTGTCGCTGCCACTACTGCCTATTTACGGTGGCGACTAGATGGTAGAGTGGGAGAAACTTGGGTACGAAACTGCGGAGCTCGGTCATTTGGATGCGCGAACGAGTAGCGTTCTTACGATGGCTATACTATACAAATAATACTACAAATTACAATCATCACTCATCAGCACGTCTGCACTCTGCACGTATATATTAATTCGTGCTCATCGGTGATAAATTATATACTAGTATACTACATAAATATATACTACATAATCTCCAACCATATATCTAACAGAATAATAATGTATATCAAATCAAACTATCTTTCCACTCAGGGACGCTTTTACGGGATTATGGTCATAATTTAAGGCCCTCCGCACACGGTAAAACTGTTTTGCAACGATAATCTCAAATCAGTTGCGCGAGCAACCGTTTGGCGATTTTGCTTGTCTAGCGTAATAGGAAACCGCACACTTGTCGACCAAAACCAAATCGGTTTGTAATCAATTTCCAACTGGTCGCGTGCAACTGTGCTTGCAGGTCGAATTTCGGTTTCAGTTGCGTGATTGCATTGTAATAAATGATTAATTTATTACTTAAAATGTATTAAAATTATTATTTTATTATTATAATTATTATATAATACCTGAATATTATATTTTGATAAATTGATAATTCATTCACAATGAATGAGCAGTTGGCAAACATTAAATTTGTCGAAGAGGTAGAAAAACACGAACTTTTATATAATTATAATCTTTCTGGATACTCGAGAAAAGACTTGACAGAAAAAGCATGGCACGAGATAGCAGCCAAAGTAAACATGACAGGTATGTAAAAAATGTAATTAATATATGTACCTATATACACTTAATATACACGGAGTATAATATAATACTTAATATTATTAAAAACAAGTCATTTAAAGAAGAGCCAAATAAACGAATGCAGTATTTAGAATAATATTTCAATATGAATTATTACGTTTCAGCTGTTCTAAAAATAATATTTCCCTATACGAATTGTATTTATCTTTATCCAAGCTATATTAATAATAAAGTGTCTAAAAATAACATGATATACTAGCTGTTTATGTACTATTGTACTACATTGTACTTTGATTTTATTTATAAATTATAATTATAAGTATAATTACATAATAATAATATAATAATAATCATGTTGTCGTATCATATCGTATCGTATTTCTTATTTCTGGTACAGTGTATTTCCATTGCCATGGTAGAGATGCAAGAGGAGAAAGAAAATAATTAGATAAATAATTTCTAATCGTATTCGCTGAAGATCTTTCATTTATTGTTACCTGACTTGGTATTATTGTGTCTATACCTACTGCGGCTATTTCATGATTTTCTTGCGTGTCTGTGGGTCTATAGACGATACCCTCTCGTTTACGTACATAATTGTGTAGAATGCAAACCGCTTTAATAATGTCATTCACTGATTCTACTTTTCGACATCGTATGGGACCATTTAGTACTTGAAACTTTTCTGCCGCCATGCCAAAGGCGCATTCAATAGTTTTCCGTCCACGGCTTAACCTATAGTTGAATATTCTTTTAACATTGTCTAATGTCCTTTTGGAATAAGGCCTCAATAAATACTGCGATAACGGGAATGCTTCATCAGCTGCAAAGTAGTATGGAAATGGACTATTTGTCTCATCATATGTTAACGGAGAAGGTGAAGGGATGTCGAAACCTCCGTGGGTAATCCAATACTTCATTGCACTAACTTTAAAAATGCCTCCATCACTGTTTCTTCCCGCGTATCCCGATTCTATCATCGTGAATAATCCATCTGCATCGCAGCATGCCATTAAAACGACAGAATGGTATGATTTATAGTTATAATTTTGTGAACCTGTGTTGGGAAATTTCTCTATTCGTACATGCTTCCCGTCCAGAGCTCCAATGCAGTTTGGGAGATTCCAAATTGACTCAAAACGATCGGCTATCAATTTCCAATGCTCTCTAGTTGGTACCGGCATATATATTTCATTTAACGTGTCCCAGATTATTTTAGTTGTTTCGTGCACTATAGTTCCAACTGTAGTTTCCCCTCTTGCAAAGTATAATGAAAGAGACACAAATGTACATCCTGTAGCCAAGTATCTGTTAAAATATAAGTAAATATTATTACATAAATTAATTAATTAAAATTAAAGTATCTGTTAAAATATAAGTAAATATTATTACATAATTTATATACCTATATTACCTATATGAAACTGTGCAAACTGTGTAGTCACTGTAAATACTCGTAATTTAGTTAGGCGACCGGAGCTAGTACCTAACCAGTAACCACGGCCCTGCGGATCACACTGTCTTAAGGGACAGTGAGTCCCAGTGGTCGACAGTGATCAAAAATCCTACTTACACTACTAATTTACGAGATTCACTCGATAGCTACTAAACAGCACAACGAGTTCCTGGTTTTTTTTTTATATTTATTATTTATTATTTTTATTACAATGATTTTAGCGTCCGAGTGTAAAGAAAAATGGCGTAATCTTCGTACTGTTTTTACACGGAAAATGAAAACTCCGGCAAGTGGGTCTGGTAGAAATAAAAAAGCATACTATTTAGCAGATGCCATGCAGTTTTCTATCCCATTTATAAAAACGTTGGTTCCGCCGTCCACTGGTAATCTTCCGGAGAAACCGCAAGACGAAACGACTGATGAAACGATAGAAAATACAGAAATATGTGATGGTCTGACAAACTCATCGTACTCAGATCAGTCTTCAGAACTACAACCGCCACCACTTCCAACATCACCAACGTTAGAAGCACCATTCCTATCACCTTCCGCATCACCAGCATCACCAGTACTATCGCAAGAAATTAACCATCCCGAAGAACAGTTCTCGTCTAGAAATAAGAAAAACCTGAAGTTCAAAAATAAATCGGCAGTGGCAGCAGATAATTGTGTGGCTGAATACTTTAAAGCTAAAAAGGCGAGATTGGAAGCAAATTTAGTTACTAATTCTTACAACAGTGAAAACAAAGAAGCTCTCAAGATGTTTTTATTAAGTTTGATGCCTGAAGTTGAACATTTTAGTAAGGATCAGATTAAATTATTTAAACGAAAAATTTTCAGCGTTATAGATGAAATATCATCCCAATCATCGTCAACATTCTCGTCGCCATCTACTACTTCATTTCCGTCAACACACACTTCGCAGTCTACCACGTCGTATACATCTGGAAGTACACCATCAAATGCACTTGAGTATTACAGCAACTTTTCTGGGACAGTCGAAAACTACGATGAGGAGTGCGAGTCCAGTTTCACACCATTATAGTTATTTTAATAATCATTATTAATTTCTTAATTTAGTTATTTGTTGATATTATGTTATTATTACGATTAAAATATAAGAAATTCAGAACCTTATAATTCAATAAAGACTAATAACACTTACCTCAGAGTTATCAATATTCTTTCTTCGGCAGACACACATTCTCTCATATTTGTGTTCATTTTATGTATATTAGGAGTAACCAACTTTAACAATTCCCGGTATGAATCTTTTGACATTCTGTAGAACGCTATAAACTTGGTATCAGTTTGATTCAGTTGTTCTGCTGCTATAAACAGCCTGCATTTCATATTTTTCTCTATATATGGATGGGTCCAATATTCCCTTCGTACTAATTTTCGTTGCCTACGGTACTGATAGTAGTCAATTATATCATCTTCATCAGAACTACTCGACATATTACAAAAGTTTAATGTTTAACTATAAAAAAAACTTTGAAAAACTTTAAAAAAACGCACGTTCTTTCCCAACATCAATTCGCATACAACTGCGTATACTGGTCGAAATTCAATCGAACTCGTGTGCGGAGTAATACATAAATTGATTGCAAACCAATTGCACAACAATCGCTCACGTAACTGATTTGAGATTCTCGTTGCAAAACAGTTTTACCGTGTGCGGAGGGCCTAAGGGGGGCTATTACTTTTATTGGGGCCCTTTCAACTAAAACGATTTATTTTTTTTCTTCGGATTTAGTAATTTGTAATAAATATAAATTAAAATAAGTACCTACCTATAGCATTGTTTTTAAATAACATTTTATTATTATATTATATTATACATTTTTTCGGCATATGCAATAAAAAAAAAAGGTGGGCAAGTGGGTGTCGCTCTGCTGTACAGTAGGTTACAAGTAGGTCATTGTATAATGGATGGTATTAAATTTGAATTCAATGATATAATATCATTGTATAAGAAAAACGATTCTGAGCGGAGACGGTATGTCCTTCTAGGTATAAGACATATTATATACATATCTATGGTATTAAAAAAAATTGACCTATAATGAATTCCAAATTAATCATATCACAATAACCATTAGGTACTTATAACGCGTTATACACCAACAACAAACCCTGATACTATCATAGATATATATAGTAGATTACTTTAGAAATTTCAAGTACCCACGAATAATATTATACAATCACAACAAAATAACTAAAATCGTAATTCTTGGTTTAAATATGAAATTTTGTCTAAATTTGAAATTAAAATGTCTGTAAAAATTAGTGTGTTTATATATTTTTTAGATTTTTTGGTTACAGTATGAATTATTTAAGAGAATCTTTGTTTTAAATTTTCAACTCTTAGTTATAAAAACTGAACATTTTATAATTTTTTAATTCCAACGATTGATAATTTTCGAGATTTTGATAAATTTTGTCAAAATTCCAACTTTAAATGCTTATAAAAAAAAATCGTGTCTATGTACTATTAATATTTTTCAACTGATATTGTAACAATATATCAGGAGCCTTGTATTAAATTTTTACACTTTTTGGCCCAACAGATAAAACTTTATTGATATTTATAGAAAAAAAAACTAAAAAAAATTGAAAGCTGTAAATGTCCATAAACAGCTCAAAAAGAGTCAAAATATTTTCAAAATTGTATGGTGTATAGGAAATGCTAATATAAACATTCAGTGAAATTTTCATGTATCTACAGTTATTCGTTTTTGAATTACAACAAAATAAGGAAATCGCTACATGAGAAATCGAGTGAAAATCCAATGTTGTAAAAATTTGAATTTCAAACGCTCATAAAAATTTAATTTGACTGTCCGGTAGAGATTTTTTTATTGATAAAGGTAGATAATCTTATAAGGAATCTTGTGTTTCATTTTCAAATCTTAGATTTAAAAAGAAAAATTTTTACGAATTCTTAACTCAAAATAATTTGCTAATTTTCGTGATTTTTCCATATTTTGTCAATTTTTGAACTTTAAATGCTTATAAAAAAAAATTGTGACTAAGGATTTTTAATATTTTTCATCTGCCTTTGAAACAACATATTAGGAGCCTTCTATTAAATTTTCAAGCTTTCGCAACCAATAAATAAAATTTTATTGATATTTTTAGAAAAAAAACTAAAAAAAAAATGGAAAATGAAAATGTCCCTAAACAGTTCAAAATAAATCAAAATATTTTGAAAATGTTATCGTGTATAGAAAATGCAAATATAAACAACCAGTGAATATTTCATGTATATACGTTCATTTGTTTTAGAGTTACACCAATAACCAAAATCGATTTTTTGGAAAACCAATTTTGCGTAAAAATTCCCGTTTTTCCTTAATTTTTATGTTGTTTTTCCCGGCGCTTGTGAAAACTACTGGGAAATTTATACTTTTGACCCCCCAAAGTACCAACTAGATTCACTTTCCTATCAGAAAAGCTACTGATGAAGAAAATCCAAGCACTTTTACTGTCCTAAAACGTGATGACAGACACAAAAATATAAATAAAAATATAAAAATATAAAAATATAAATAAAAATATAAAAACATACATCATTGTAAAACCAATACATTCATCGCTCCGCTCAGAATCTAAAATATAAAAACATACATCATTGTAAAACCAATACATTCATCGCTCCGCTCAGAATCTAAAATATAAAAAAAAACATACATCATTGTAAAACCAATACGGTCATCGCTCCGCTCAGAATCTAAAACTAAAAAAAATTGAAAACTGAAAATGTCCGTAAACAGCTCAAAAAGAGTCAAAATATTTTCAAAATTGTATGGTGTATAAGAAATGCTAATATAAACATTCAGTGAAATTTTCATGTATCTACAGTTATTCGTTTTTGAATTACAACAAAATAAGGAAATCGCTACATGAGAAATCGAGTGAAAATCCAATGTTGTAAAAATTTGAATTTCAAACGCTCATAAAAATTTAATTTGACTCTCCGGTAGAGATTTTTTTATTGATAAAGGTAGATAATCTTATAAGGAATCTTGTGTTTCATTTTCAAATCTTAGATTTAAAAAGAAAAATTTTTACGAATTCTTAACTCAAAATAATTTGCTAATTTTCGTGATTTTTCCATATTTTGTCAATTTTTGAACTTTAAATGCTTATAAAAAAAAATTGTGACTAAGGATTTTTAATATTTTTCATCTGCCTTTGAAACAACATATTAGGAGCCTTCTATTAAATTTTCAAGCTTTCGCAACCAATAAATAAAATTTTATTGATATTTTTAGAAAAAAAACTAAAAAAAAATGGAAAATGAAAATGTCCCTAAACAGTTCAAAATAAATCAAAATATTTTGAAAATGTTATCGTGTATAGAAAATGCAAATATTAACAACCAGTGAAAATTTCATGTATATACGTTCATTTGTTTCAGAGTTACACCAAAAACCATAATCGATTTTTTGGAAAACCAATTTTGCGAAAAAATTCCCGTTTTTCCTTAATTTTTATGTTGTTTTTCCCGGCGCTTGTGAAAACTACTGGGAAATTTATACTTTTGACCCCCTCAAAGTACCAACTAGATTCACTTTCCTATCAGAAAAGCTACTGATGAAGAAAATCAAAGCACTTTTATTGTCCTAAAACGTGATGACAGACACAAAAATATAAAAATATAAATAAAAAGGTGGGTAAGTGGATGTCGCTCTGCTGTACAGTAGGTTACAAGTGGGTCACTGTATAATGGATGCTATTAAATTTGAATTCAATGATACAATATCATTGTATAAGAAAAACGATTCTGAGCGAAGACGGTATGTCAGTCTAGGTTTAAGACAAATTATATACATATCTATAGTATTAAAAAAAATTGACCTATAATAAATTCCAAATTAAGCATATCACATTATCACAATATCCATTAGGTACTTATAACACGTTATACATCAACATCAATAACAAACCCTGATACTATCATAGATATATTTTATAGTACACTTTAGAAGTTTCAAGTAGGTACCCACGAATAATATTATATAATCACAACAAAATAACTAGGTTTTTTAATATGTAATTTCGTCCAAATTTGAACATAAAATTACTATAAAAATAAACTGTGATTGTATATTTTTTAGATTTTTTGGTAAGAGAATTATCTACTTACGTGGAATCTTGTTTTAAATTTTTAATCCTTAGCTATAAAAACTGAACATTTTATAATTTTATTAATTACGATGATTAATAATTTTCGAGATTTTGAAAAATTCTGTCAAAATTCGATGTTTAAATTCTTATAAAAAAAAATTGTGCCTATGTATTTTTAATGTTTTTCAACTGATATTGTAACAATATATCAGGAGCCTTGTATTAAATTTTTACACTTTTGTCCCAACAGATAAAACTTTATTGATATTTATAGAAAAAAAAACTAAAAAAAATTGAAAGCTGTAAATGTCCATAAACAGCTCAAAAAGAGTCAAAATATTTTCAAAATTGTATGGTGTATATGAAATGCTAATATAAACATTCAGTGAAATTTTCATGTATCTACAGTTATTTGTTTTTGAATTACAACAAAATAAGGAAATCGCTACATGGGAAATCGAGTGAACATCCAATGTTGTAAAAATTTGAATTTCAAACGCTCATAAAAATTTAATTTGAGTTTCTTATAGACATTTTTTTTTTTGATAAAGGTAGATAATCTTATAAGGAATCTTGTGTTTAATTTTCAAATCTTAGATTTAAAAAGAAAAATTTTTACGAATTCTTAACTCAAAATAATTTGCTAATTTTCGTGATTTTTCCATATTTTGTCAATTTTTGAACTTTAAATGCTTATAAAAAAAAATTGTGACTAAGGATTTTTAATATTTTGCATCTGCCTTTGAAACAACATATTAGGAGCCTTCTATTAAATTTTCAAGCTTTCGCAACCAACAAATAAAATTTTATTGCTATTTTTAGAAAAAAAACTAAAAAAAAATGGAAAAGAAAATGTCCCTAAACAGTTCAAAATAAATCAAAATATTTTGAAAATGTTATCGTGTATAGAAAATGCAAATATAAACAACCAGTGAAAATTTCATGTATATACGTTCATTTGTTTTAGAGTTACACCAAAAACCAAAATCGATTTTTTGGAAAACCAATTTTGCGTAAAAATTCCCGTTTTTCCTTAATTTTTATGTTGTTTTTCCCGGCGCTTGTGAAAACTATTGGGAAATTTATACTTTTGACCCCCCAAAGTACCAACTAGATTCACTTTCCTATCAGAAAAGCTACTGATGAAGAAAATCCAAGCACTTTTACTGTCCTAAAACGTGATGACAGACACAAAAATAAAAAAAAAAATAAAAAAAAAATAAAAAAAATAAAAAAAATAAAAAAAAAATAAAAAAAAAAACACACATCATTGTAAAATCAATACATTCATCGTTTTACTCAGAATCTAAAATATAAAAACATACATCATTGTAAAACCAATACATTCATCGGTCCGCTCAGAATCTAAAAAAAATATACATACCTATATTTTATATCTTATATGATAATATGTTTGAAAAACTTTTTCCTAGATTTTTCCTGAGCAAATGTTCTTATAATATTTTCAAATGAAATATTCATATTTCATAGTCAATTCACACTCTATGAATAGAATTGATAGACATGTCAGTCTTGATTCACCCATCATACAACGACATTTATTTTTAATTATTGTTAGTGAAGGAAAAAATCTTTCACTTTCACAGTTAGTAATTGGTAATTGGTATACTTAAAAAAATTCGGAATGCTACATAAATATGTGGAAAACGCCCAAAAAAACATTTGTGACATGTTAACCGGATTTTTTTATTAATTTATTATCTTAATTGACTTTAACTATACCGAAGAATTGTTTCAATTCGTCGTATAGACTTTCTTCTAGATCACGAGAGTAAACTTTGACTAAATTATTTATAATTACTTTTTCAATAAACTATCATCAATCGCGTCCAAACGAGTCAAAAATCCAAAAAGGTTTGTTATATTGTCATAAACTGAGCTACGTTTTAGATTCTGAGTGAAACGATGAATGTATTGATTTTACAATGATGTGTGTTTTTTTTTTTTTTATATTTTTTTTTGTGTCTGTGTATACGATAAGTAGTCGAAATAATGCTTCGATTTTCGACTTCAGTATCTTGTACGATTGGAAAGTGATCAAAATTCAGGTCAAAATTTAAAATTCCCAGTAATATTCAAAAGTGCCAAGAAAAACAAAAGAAAAATTAAGGAAAAACGGGAATTTTTACGCAAAATCGGTATTTCAGAAAATTTAATTTGGTTTTTGGTGTAACTTTAAAACAAATGACAGTAAATACATGACATTTTCAATGGTTGTTTATATTTGCATTTTCTATACACGATAACATTTTCAAAATATTTTGATTTATTTTGAACTGTTTAGGGACATTTTCATTTTCCATTTTTTTAAGTTTTTTTTCTAAAAATATCAATAAAATTTTATTTGTTGGTTGCGAAAGCTTGAAAATTTAATAGAAGGCTCCTAGTATATTGTTTCGAAAGCAGATGAAAAATATTAAAAATCGTTAGTCACAGTTTTTTTTATAAGCATTTAAAGTTCAAAAATTGACAAAATATGGAAAAATCACGAAAATTAGTAAATTATTTTGAGTTAAGAATTCGTAAAAAATTTTCTTTTTAAATCTAAGATTTAAAAATCTAATACAAGATTACTCATAAGATTGTCTACCTTTATCAATAAAAAATCTCTACCGGAAAGTCAAATTAAATTTTTATGAGCGTTTGAAATTCAAATTTTTACAACATTGGATATTCACTCGATTTCTCATGTAGCGATTTCTTTATTTTGTTGTAATTCAAAAACGAATAATTGTAAAGAAAAGTGTAAAAATGTAATACAAGGCTCCTGATATATTGTTACAATAGCAGTTGAAAAATATTAAAATTACATAGGCACAGTTTTTTTTTATAAGCATTTAAAGATTGAATTTTGACAAAATTTATCAAAATCTCGAAAATTATCAATCATTGTAATTAATAAATTATAAAATGTTCAGTTTTTATAGCTAAGGATTGCAAATTTAAAACAAAGGTTCTCATAAATATTAAATAGTTCATACTGTAACCAAACAATTTAAAAATATATGAACACAGTTATTTTTTACACACATTTTAAATTCAAATTTGGACGAAATTACATAATAAAAAACCTAGAATAACTATTTTAGTTATTTTTTTGTGATTGAATAATATTATTCGTGGGTACTTGAAACTTCTAAAGTGTACTATTATATATCTATGATAGTATCACGGTTTTTGTTGATGTATAACGTGTTATAAGTACCTAATGGATATACCAACGAATAATATTATTCAATCACAACAAAAAAACTAAAATAGTTATTCTAGATTTTTTAATATGTAATTTCGTCCAAATTTGAATTTAAATGTCTGTAAAAAATAACTGTGTTAATATATTTTTTGGACTTTTTGGTTACAGTATGAACTATTTATGAGAACCTTTGTTTTAAATTTTCAATCCTTAGCTATAAAAACTGAACATTTTATAATTTATTAATTACAATGATTGATAATTTTCGAGATTTTGATAAATTTTGTCAAAATTTAATCTTTAAATGCTTATAAAAAAAAAATTGTGCCTATGTAACAATATATCAGGAGCCTTGTATTAAATTTTTACACTTTTTGGCCCAACAGATAAAACTTTTACATCATTGTAAAATCAATACATTCATCGTTCCACTCAGAATCTTAAGCGTTCTTCTTTGTTTAAATATTTAATTTCGTCCAAATTTGAACATAAAATAATTAAAAAAAACTTTTTTTATATTTTTATATTTTGAAGTTAAATAATAACCTATTTACGTTTTATATTTTCAATCCTTAGGTATAAAAGTTGAAAATTTCATACATTTTTAACTATACAAAATCATTTTTAAAATTTAGAATTTGATAAATGTTGTCAAAATTCGAACTTTAAATGCTTAAAATAAAAAAATTGTGCCTATTTATTTTTAATATTTTTCAACTGCTATTGTACCAATACATCAAGAGCCTTGTATTACATTTTCACGCTTTTTGGCCCAACAATTAATAAAGTTTATTGACATTTATAAAAAAAAAAAAAGTAATAAAATTTAAATTTGAAATTGTCTGGAAACACCTCACAACAACTTAAAATATTTTAAAAATTTTTATCAAGTATAGGAATTGATAATATAAACATAGGATGTGTCTACGGTTATTCGTTTTTGAATTACAACAAAATAAGAAATTCATTAAATGAGAAATCGAATGAATATAATCCAATGTTGTAAAAATTTGAACTTCAAACTCTCATAATAACTTTATTTGATTTATTGTAGACATTTTTTTTTTCTTGATAATTTTAGACAAACTTATGAGGAACATTGTATTATAGAAAAAAATTTTTTATGAATTTCTAGCTCAAAATAATGTGAACATTTTCGTCATTTTTACGTATTTTATAAATATTTAAAGTTTAAAGTTTAAATGCTTAGAAAAAAAAATTATGGTATACATTTTTAATATTTTTCATCGGTTTTTGAAACAAAATTAGTTTTAGCCTTGTATTAAATTTTCACGCATTTTTATTGAACAAATAAAATTGTATTAACATTCATAGAAAAAAGCTAAAAAAATTGAAAATTGATAAAGTCTGTAAACAATTTAAAACAAACCAATTTTTTTTGAAAATGTTATTGTGTAAAGATTTCTAATATAAACATTAAACAAATAAACAACCAGTGAAAATTTCATGTATATACGTTCATTTCTTTTAGAGTTACACCAAAAACCAAAATCGATTTTTTGGAAAACCGATTTTGCGTAAAAATTCCCGTTTATCCTTAATTTTTATGTTGTTTTTCCCGGCGCTTGTGAAAACTACTGGGAAATTTTAAATTTTGACCTCATAAAAGTACCAACTAGATTCACTTTCCTATCAGAAAAGCTACTGTTGAAGAAAATCCAAGCACTTTTACTGTCCTAACACGTGATGACAGACACAAAAATAAAAAAAAAATAAAAAAAAATAAAAAAATAAAAAAATAAAAAAAAATAAAAAAAAAACACACATCATTGTAAAATCAATACATTCATCGTTTCACTCAGAATCTAAAATTATATTTATAAATTTATTTCTTACTTTTTACAAAAATAAACATGTTATTTGTATAAATAATTTTTTCTTGCTTTTTGGGAAGCACACTCTTTAATTATATCATCTATTTTGTATACATAATACATTATAAATAATATTGTATAAATGTATTCATTATTCTAGTTAATATTCAAAAGTACTCACAATTGATAATATTATAGTTTCATTGCTTACCTATACAGGCTTTACTTTTATTTGAGATAAATACTATGATCTACTGCTGTAACGTTTGAAATTAGTTTATCGTCACTTTCATCAAAAGAAAAAAATTCAGTTATTTTACCGCACTAAAACTCAGATTTCATTAAATTTAAAAGATCTTCCTATTTTTTTTTCTTTTCTGAGCACCACTTAAATACTTTTTACAGTCACTCATAATCGATTTTTGCTTAAAATGTCATGTAATATTGTTGTGTTTGTAAAACACAACACTATCAATAACCACGTTATAGTAACTTCAACAGAAGACTTTACAAGACTTGTATTGTTACCGTAGAAAAAATACGTAAATACAATTTATTTGATTAATAAGTTAGAAGTATTTTGGAATAATATGTTTTATCATCAAAATCCGTTTTATCAACAGCTATAGCTTATAGCTATATGCCTATATCTATAACAATTAGTAATAATGTTACAACCGTCGTAAATTCGTAATCGACGGTATTCACCGTACTCGGGATACCTATAAATTCCATTTCCTTACCGTTACCATTATCATCCTGCTAAAAATAGACAATATAGCCGATATTACGATAGCATAGTAATAATAATAACATATTATTCATTAACGATATAGTATAGCCTATAGGCTATAGGAAACGTTAATGTATAATAATATCCAAATATTTCTGATTTAAAAAAAAAAAACGTACATTCCGACAGGGCCCTACTATTGTTTGATATCTGCTGTGCGCCTGTGGCCATAGACATATAATATAATTATAATTATAATATTCTATTATATGTCTATGCCCGTGGCCATGCCCCCCCCCCCTTAATCCGGGCTTGCATATTATAAGTAGGTAATATAGATACTAATATTATACAGAAATGGTATAACAATATTATACTTATAATAATCAGTTATAATAAAATTATGTATACAACCGTAAACCAATTAGATTGCAATTTCAAATTAGGGAAAAAAAAATAGCGAATTACTGTGACACTACTGATATTATAAAATCACGATCTCGATCCTAGACTATAATGTTGATATTAAATATTAATTATTAATATTATTATACTCAATAACATCGAGGTAGATAAACAATATACTTTATTGTCGATGTTGAATAATAAGTAATAATAGGACGTAGGTAGTTAGGTATCAGTGTTGAATAGTACCAAAGTACGCTGCCGTGCCGCCGTGTTGTGTCACAACATGTAATGTTACTCTATGCGTTGTGTACGTGCTGTACGAATCGTCATTGGCGAGCGGGGAGCGGGGAACTGTAAGAGCGAAGCGGTTAGCCGGACTGTGAAGTGGGGATCGGGGAGCGGGCAGATCGGTAGAACCGCGGGACTGATAAGCATGACGTAACAGTCTCGCGGGCTATATTATTATTATTTATTATAGTTTATTATCTTATAGTCGGTGTTATAGTCAATGGTGATACAGCACAAGTAGAAAAATATTGTAATCTGTAGTTGTTGTCGACCGTTCGTAAATATCGCAATAATTATCATATAATACTGAGTAAATGAGCAATAACCGTAATAATAACACTATATAATAATAACTAGTATTATACAATTATCATAACACCACAAATGCCTAGGTACCCACGTAATAACATTAACAATAATTTTAAATAATTTTAGTGAGATGACCCGCCACCCGCGCATCAACCTACAAATGGATAACAACGAGTCAGTCCGTTGGCTGCAATTGTCGTCCCATTGAGTAAAAGCGATTTCGAGTTTTGCTTGCGAACAAGGCGTGAAAACCGTCACAGGCCACAGCAAAAACCGCTCCACATTATTGTTCAGAAACTGAAAACACTTATTTGGCGCTCGAACCTTCACTCTTAAATCCTCGATGATGACGGACCATGCAGATTCGGACGACAGCTCCTCTGATTCCAGTTACTCAAAGGTGGACTTTTACGAGGGTGAGTATGTTTATGTGATTGGACCCTATACACTAGAGGATCGGTTTTCTCCATTCTACTATCGTTACGTTTGTTCCTTGATACCTGGCTGCTGGTACTTTTCCAATTGGTTACCAGTAGGTACCTAACTCTATTCCATATAAATTACATCAAATAAATTTAGAATGTTACATCCTTGCAGTCAGGGCGGCTTTAAGTAGGTGAGCGAGGTGTTTGAAAAACAAGGTCGGCTCTATAAATCTCATTAAAAAGTTGTCTATATACTTATAAAAAAGAACTTGTTCTGATTCACTATCGCCTAGCCAGAACCTCTGAATCTATGAGTATGAAATATGGTTAGTAGGTAGTTTCATTTTATGATGCAAAGTAAAAAGATCTTCAAACAAAGATTTGGATTTATGGGAGAATTTTAAATGTGTTATGTTTATAAATGGTTGCCATCGGTCACTATGATGAGGTAAAAGCATGCATCAAATTGTTGCATTTACATGGCCTCAAAATATATGTTTGTAGCCGTTTGTAGCTTATATACACAATAACAACTCAATTGATTTTGATGGAAAATCTCAAATGTTGTTTTTAAATATATCAGTAAAGTTTAGAGAGTACCTAACTAGTTTAAAAGTATACTGTATACTTATACCAAGTGCTAAATCTAATCCGCAACCTGCGGTTGTCCTTATAGGTATTATTACACTGACACCGATTTGTGCTGTGAACTGAGGTAGACTAAAACTGATCTACACTCAAACCTACTACCTAGGTAGATACTACACTTATATCCACACACGGACAAACCCAGGTTATTCAACTAGTAATTGAATATATTACTCGTAGGTATAATAATAGTAATTAATAATTGAAGGCTTAGAGCTAGAACCGAATAACATGGTAGGTACCAACACTTTTTCTTTTTTCTTATACTATACTAATTAGATATTTGAGATATTTGCATAATAACATTTAACTTACAATATTATAAAGTATGTACATATATACTGCCATTGCATAATATGTTGTTTTTGTTTTTGTTAAGAGGACATCACACCCACGTATATTGTCTTCGTCTTACGAGTGCATAACATACCAAATTTACTCTCAGCAGATCACGTTTAGCTCCGTTGGTTTAAAAATTAAAGTGATTTGACCTACCTATCAGAAAACTTGATAGTAAGAACATTATCTGTGTTCGGATGTTGATTTTTTCAATAGTTTAATTTTTATCAAGTTATGGATTTATAATATAATTAATAATGTCCATAACTCAAAAAAAAAATTGAATAATCGTAAGAAACCAACATACGAACACAGATAATATTCTTACCAACAAGTTAAATAATAGGTCGATTCACTCTAATTTTTAAACTAACAGAGCTAAACGTGATCTGCTAGGCGTCAATTTGCTATGTTACACACATGTAAGACGGAGAAACACATGCGGGTGTTGCGTCCTCTTAAAAGTGAAAGTTAAATTTATTTTATTAAAGATATCTTATATTTTAGATATCTTCGAGGATATCTTATAGTTACTATATTAGTGAAAATATAAAAATAAATGCATATATAAAAGAATTTTAAATTATTTTACTGTGTTTAAATATTGTTTATGTATGTCGGTAAATAGAACCTGTTAGAACCTGAAAAACAGTTAATTTTTATTACGTTTGTTTCATTGAGTTTTCTTTCCTTTTTAAATATTTTATAGTACCTACTTATTATGTTTAAAATTTAAAATAATATTTTATTTATTAAAACTTGATAACTTTAGGAATAGGTGCCTAGGTACATACCACAACTCTCATAATTAAACACATGGAGTTTTTGTTTTTGAACAAACAAACATAATTATTATTTGCCTAACAACTGGTTCTACTCTTTGTATTCATCCTTATTTATCAGTACAATCCACTCAATTTGGAACAGATCTCGTACAATTTCCCTCTAGACTTTTTACTAGTACTATCTTGATTGGTAAGCACAAATAGATTTTTTTCTATTATTATTAGTATTTAACTATCTAGTACAAATATTACATAGTATATTTACATAGCATATTTACTAGTACCTACGTTTCAATTTGAATACTTTGGTAAATTAATATAAAGGTGCTGACTTAGTAATTTAAGCAATAACAAAAACCTTATGAGTAAACATAACCTAATGTTATTCTTATTCTTAATCATTTTTATTATAGAATTAATGATATCTTAATTTCTACTGTTAAATACTTAAATCACATTCTGTGCTGTTTGGAAAATGATGTGATTCTGATGTGTACAAAAAACAACTACCTATTTTATTATTAAATCATCTTAATAATACAAATATGAGCTTACTGTAGTTTGAATTATGTATCAATGAATTTAATTGTGCAATTTTTGATTTATTAGGTATCTTTTATTAATGTTTTTACATATTTTTCAACTTGTAAATAATTTTACACTTAAATTTTCCTAACATAACTCACATAATATGTGCCTAATGTATTTTTTTTAAATTCATATTTGTATATTTTTGTATTTTGTTATTCTGATTTTATCTTTCATAAATGCTTTCCCCCTGTCATTATAATCCTCTTGTATAAATTTATAAAATAATAATTTTGTAAATTGCAAATATCAATAATGTTTTATAGCCAAAATTATCAAATTGTTCATAAAAACACGATGTGAAAAAAAAAGTTTAGTGTGAGTTAATCTTACATATATGATATCAGAGCCGTGTTAAGGGGGGGCAAAGGGGGCAATTGTCCCCGGCCGCCATAGTTTTGTAAAAGTAAGGGGCGTCGTTATTTGAGCTTAATATGCTACTTGGAGCCCAAATTGTAGGGAAAGGGCTCAAATTGCCCCGGGGCGCTGAATTGCTTGACACGGCTCTGTATGATATACTTAGTGCATATGCGTTTCCATGAATAATTAAGTGTTTATTGTTGATCTGAATTCTTCTTGTTTTAATTTTCTCTCTTTGAATACCCCAAACCAGCATTATTTATTGGCCAAACTTTTATTTTGTTATGTATTGAGTGTCACAACATAGTAATATTAGCGTTTTGGGAGTACCTTCAAATTATTTTGTTTTACGATTTTGATCTTTTTCTTCAATTATCTTTATCCTTCTTCAATGCTTTTAGATAAGTCTTCAATGTGATTATTTTCTCTTTTAGAATTTGTAATAGTTCTCATTTTTTTTTCTTTGCTTAGTTATCATTTTGATTATTTAATTCTTCAAGATTCAGCAGATCCTTCTTATAAGATAAAAACAATTTTTTTAGATTTTATTCTTCAAGCTTGATACAACTTGAATGTGCTACAATTAGTATCTCAAAATGTGACTACCTAATTGAATCAAAATTCATTGTTGAAGCTCACATTAGTGGTAGACACCCTTGGCTTGGCTAAAAACTACTTATCTAACTAATGCAACTACATTAAACAAGGACCGAATGTGCTTGAACTTAAATTATTTTGAATGAATATCAATAATAAAATGTTTAATTCATGCAATACTGAAATCCTAATTGGATTTTTATTTTATATGACAAGCATAGGCGTGCACATGGGGATACTGGGTGTATCTGCCCCCCCCCCAACATTTTGTAATAACTAATTAGGGCCCTAAAATTGCTTTAAGTCCCCAAGCATATGGGCTTGTATTTTAACTAATGTTGCTAGAATAAAATGTAATTTTTTCTAAAATATGTGATAAAAAAAATATTTTAAATTTGCGTGGAATAACTTATTATGATGATAATAGCTAGACGATATTGACTACAAAAGTGCGAACATGAAATAATAAAATAATAAATAAACATTTGCAATATTATCTTAGAAATTGATATTACCTAGATCAAAAGAATATATAACTTGGTACTAGTAATTATTTACCACTGATTAATATGTACATGCCTTCTTAAGAGAAGGCCCAAAAATATTGTAGCCACCCTCAAAATTCAGGTCTACGCATGCCTATGATGACAGGTTATTTGTATCTGTTAGCAGTAGTCTGTAAAGTGTACAATATTAGTATATTATAAAATACCTAGAAATTCTATATAATAACTGGCGATTTTTAAATAAGTGTACAATATATTTTTTTACACATATTTCCTAAGTATTTTGTATAAATAATTAGGCATTTCATAAAATGATAAACAACAAATTGGCAATCTGCAGATAAGGGAAATCGCTAGGAAAATTCATTTTCTTTCATCATAATAATACCAAACCAAAGTCAATTAGTTTTATTAGTACAAGAAAACATTTATTACAAAGTACCAATTTAATATTACAGAGTATACCTAATACATTCATAAAAATTAAAAAAAATTAAAATGAATTTGTGTGATAATTCACAGTTATTAATTATTATTACTTTATAATAACTATATAAATATAGAATACTATTTTATTATATTTATATTATTCTAGAAAATACAAAAATGTACGTAGAACGTAGATACTTAAAGAAAAAATACAATACACTTTTTTAAATTTATTTTAAATGTCATTAAGACAAAATATATATGATTAAAAGTATTCTGTTACAAAGTAAATATATAAATTATATTTAATAAGTTTAAGTAACAGAAAGTATTTATTTATTACAACACTGTAAGGTTAGGATGAAATTTTAAATTTTAAATACTTTTTATTTTTTGAAAACGTACATCGGTTATTTTGACATCCTCTTGAACATGCTCATTCAATAAAGCCTTGTGTAGATCCAGTTGCTTCTTGAGTGGCAATAGACCTTAAACCCAATTACTTTTCTTGGTTTACTTCCTCTAAATGTCAACACAAAATTTTGATGACAGACTGTAAATTGCTGTCTAATATGAAGTTGTATCAGAATATCCATGCAAACAAATACAAAAAATGCAAATACAAATTAATTATTAAAAATTTATGAAATAATCAATCAACCAATAGATAACTGGTTTATTTCTTAAAGTTTTTAATCTTCTGTAACTTTCAAAACACATGCTAAAATATTATAAGCTTCTCCTCGCCCTCACAACTAATCCTTCTCTAATAGTTTTATGTTTTAATTGACACAGTTCACATAGTGACAAATAAAGGTCTACTTCAGGGAGTATGCTATTTTTAAACTTATAATTAAGCTTATACAACATTCTATAGAATAATATTTTATAGGTGTTCAATATTATTTCATTCTATCATAATATAAAATATTTTTATCAGGATAAATTAGTTGACTGTTAATATTAACAACCAAAACATTATATTTTTTAAGCAACCAGTAGTTCTTTTTTTTGTGTTTTGATTTATCACTAACAACATTATTATTAATTGATAATAATAATAATAATAATAATAACAATCTTTTATATCTTTCCTTTTTCATTTAGACCTAGAATTGACAACAATTATGTAACTAATTTAAATATTTAAAAAAGGTTTTTTGTTGCGAGATCAAAAAAGAAAATTACGCATTATGAGGACACCCACAATTTGTTGTTTCCATCTAACAGTCTTATACAATAGAGAATTTTACATTCACAATAATTCATTTAACTCTGTAACTTTAAAATAAGAGCTATTGACCAATTATACAATTTAATTGATAGATTATTATCTAGGGCATTTTGATTGTTTTTATTAATACTTTAATTGTTATAGCAAATTATGATCATTTTAAAATTCTTGCTAAATAACTTGCTGTGTTATTAAAATATCTGTAAAAGCCTCCAGATATCCTGGATAAGAACCTTATCTTTAAATTATATAATTGGTCAATACACTATAAATTTAAAAAAAACAGAAAATGGATTATTGTGAATGTAAGATATCAACTATTTTAATATGCTGGTATGGTAAAAATAATAAGGTTTAACCGCTGCTATCATTTGAAAATTAATTTTGCATTTTAATTAGTCATTTATTTACCATTAAAATAATTGGTGTCAAATTGTGTATATAATAAATAAAGTATAACTTATTGAAGTATACAAGCCACCCCAACTTCAAACTTTAGAGATTCAAAATTGTATAATAATTGATTGCAATTGTAATTTACAGTTATGAATGAAGTGCCTGAGAACTATAAAGGCAAAGTAGATGAGCTGAACAAAATATTACAAGATAAAAACCAAGATATAAATCGTCTAAAAGAATTAGCTATTAGTGACGGAGGATTAGTGATAAGTAAGTGAATACTTTATACATTGCTAATGCACAGAAAAAGTCAAAAACTTTTTAAGGGGTACAATAAGCAAATTTCACAACGTATTTAAAAAAAAATCTATGTTAAAATATTATTTTTTCAAAGTGATTTAATAATTAACCTGTGCTACTATCATTTTTGTGCATTATTGATAACTGAAAAATTAGGTACTAAACAATATCTATGATATTATAATATTTATTATATATTTCCTAATTATTGTGGGAAAGATCCTTGTTGACTATACATTTACAAAATATTAAACTTGTGCAATGATAGAGCATTTTTATTACACACAAAATTATTTGCCAGACTTTTATTTAATAAAACAAAAATAATAACTTTTTTATAGTAAAATATATATTTTAATAAATGGCTTTACTTTTTAAAAGTTTTCAGCTACCTTGCACAAAAATGTGGTCTTTCGGATATGTATACAAGATGCAATATGTGAAATGAAGAGTTAATCACCTTACCAATTTACTTAAAAGAAAAAACAGTTTCCTATTTTTATTTTTTTATTTTTTTTAAATGTAAACTTATCACAGTTTATTATAATATTCTAAATATTCTACCTTATAGGTATATAAACACTAATTATCTTACACACCTGTGGGGCCTGCCCGCACACTACACCATTATAGATCTTCTGTAATATAATAAACGAATACAATTTTATTAACATTTATAGAAAAAAAAACAAAAAAAAAGGTGGGAAAATGGGTGGTGCTCTGCTGTACAGTAGGATACAAGTGAGTCACTGTAATGGATTGTGTTAAATTTAAATTCAATGATATTATTCTGATTATATAATTGTGAATAAAGTAATTTATATAGTAGGTATAACCTATTTACGCTGAACCTTGTTTTAAATTTTCAATCCTTAGCTATAAAAGTTTAACATTTTATACATTTTTAACTACAAAATAATTATTTAACAATAATAATAAACATTTTATAAATTAAATAATTTTTAAATATGATAAATTTTGTTAAAATTCACCCTTTAAATGTAAACTATAAAATAATTATTCAACTTAAATTTGATAAATGTTGTCAAAATTTCATCTTTAAATGCCTATAAAAAAAAATATGCCTATGTATTTTTAATAATTTTCAACTGCTATTGTAGAAATATATCAGGAGCTTGTATTAACCCTTTTTACGCTTTTTGACCCAACGAATTGAATTTTAATGATATTTATAGAAAAAAACTACAAAAATTGAAATTTAAAATTCTCCGTAAACAACTCAAAATATTTTCAACATTTTTTGGTGTTTAAAAATTTAAAATATAAACATTCAATGAAATTTGCATGTATTTACAGTTATTCGTTTTTGAATTATAACACAATGAGAAATTTGCTACATGAGAAATCGAGTGAATATGCAATGTTGTAAAAATATGTACATCAAACTCTCATAAACATTTAATTGTAGACTTGTAGAATTTTTTTTTTTTGATAAAGGTAGACAAACTTATGAGGGATCTTGTATGTATTACATTTTCAAACCTTAGATTTAAAAATGAATTTAGGTTGTATTACCTTTACTATAGATACTATTTTTGCCATCAAGATTCCCATACTTGAAAAGTGTCTACCGATATTAAGTCACTATAGATACTAGATATGCTACGCTGCCATTTGGCGACTAATAATGTTATGTGAATATGAATTTTTCCCCCTTTATTTATCATTTTATCATTGATAAAAGGGTTGAAAGTGGTGGCATAGCAGTACCCATCATATGTATAGCCTTACCGAAATTTATCTCAATAATCAGTATTAAAGTTAAATTAAACAGCTGGTGATTTAACACTAGCACTTATATATCATAGTGACTATCACGCAACTACAATTTACATTTGAAAGGTAACTGAATTTATAGTTACTACAACAAATAAGCACTAGTGCAGAAATCTCCAGCTGTTAAATATTGATTATGAAGATTCATTTCGATAGACACTCCTTTAAATTTGTTGGCAACCATACTCTGTTTGATCGTGAGTATCACTGATATAAAAGACTGTGACATTTACTCAATTTAAAGTTTAAAATAAATTGTTAAAAATCTTATATCTCAATTCAAAAATAATATTAATAACTGATAATTCAAGGTCTACAAATTGCATTATTTCTCAAAAGGAAAATATTTGTGAAAAATCCAGATCTCTAATTATTATCGTTTAACCAACTTGTACACTATTCTACAACATGTACTAGTATTTATTTATTAATAAACATTATTATAGGTCTAAATTATATAGATAATTGTGAGTTAAAATAAAATTGTTGGTTTAAAAAAAAACAGGTTTAGTACGTAGGGAAGCATGGAAGCTGATATTGAATTTGCCAAGTACTGATGAACAATTATATCCATTGGAAATTATTAAAGACCATCCTGAATACCATCAAGTTGATATGGATGTGAGGAGGTGCTTAAAAAGATTTCCGCCTGGTATATCATATGAGAAAATTGGTGTATTGCAAAAAGAATTAATAACAATTATACTGAGTGTAATTAAAGAAAATCCAGACCTAAAATACTACCAAGTAATTAATTTAGCCTAATAATCAGGAGGCAGACTCTCTAGTATTGATTAATTAGTACCTATTGAATGTTTAAATACTTTAAAATTTAGGTTTGCATACTTTATCGTGCCAATTTTCATTTTTAATATTTTTTTGGTGGTGATATTTACAGATTTTTTAACTATTGTTGCCTATCATATAAAATGTTATCGAAATATTATACTTAAATTTAAAAATATAGTTTATACTTTATAATATAATAATTTTTTATATTTATAGTACATTTGATTTGCTCCAGGGGTCTTCAACCTTTTTTTATGGTGGCCCAAATCTGTGATCGACATCATGGGCCAAACATTTTTAGATAGGGATAGAAAGGAAATTAAATTAAAGATATTTTATAAGAATTATTTTTAATAATTCAACATTAAATATATTTTCAAAAAAATCAATAAGTTTTGCGGGCCAGAACCGTCCCGTAGACTATAGGTTGGAGACCCCTGTTCTAGACAATCTGATAGTAGATTTCTCTTTTATTTTTAACAACTCATATTTCAATATTATTTTTTGTTATAGAATAGTCTGATAGTAAAAACCTTGTTAATAATAAAGATAATATAAAATTTTAGAATGTCTATTATTTATGTGCGATTAAATTTCTAATTTTTCAATAAGTACTAAAATAATTTGGTTTTATTTATTTTGGTTTGCAAAGTTAGTTTTGTATAATATATTTATTATTATATCACATTTGTTTTATTGTTATTACAGGGTTATCACGATGTCGCTGTTACTTTTCTTATAGAAGTAGGACAAAATGAAGCATATAGTATAATGAAGCATCTATCATCAAACCATCTAAAAGAATTTCTAAAGCCAACCATGGAGGAAACATCATATTTACTGTTGCACGTTTTTCCGTTGATTAAAAAACTCAATCCAGAATTGGAAGAATTTATTGAAAAGTGAGATTTAATCCAGTTATTATGAATCATTTTAATATTTTAACATTGTTGTTTTATGTACTTAAATATATGATATAGTGATTACTATAGCTGTCCCACCTTGCGTTTCCCGTTGCAAAGATTTATTTTTTTAAATGTTGATGCTGTATTTATACTACGGATTGCATGATTTTTGTGCATATTCAGTGATTTATCGTAAAGTTAAAAATTATGTTTGAGTGACTAACAAGTCAGTCACCTTGTGTGAAAATCGAAACATCAGTTAGGCAATTTATGCCGACTGTGCTCATTAAATACCTACTCGTAATCTTTACAATTATGATAGAAGACAAATCAGTCACTTTATCCTTTAATATACATACATGTTTCCGTCAATTATGTAAATGAGGTTATAACGTAAATGCCTGTCCAATATTATAAATTCCTAATATTAGTAGTCAATATTGTCCATGCCAAGACATTAACTGACAACATTGGCAAGGTTGTAAAATTCAAATATTTTGTTAATACATTAAATTTACAACTATGACTAGAAAAGTACCTTAATGTCTAATAATGATGACAATGTTTATAATTTTGTTGACCGAAATATTTAAATGGGTCAAATAATATAAGATAAATTATACTTAATATTTACATAAATAAAATAAATAAATTGAATCATTTATTTTCACAATTTGATGTACTGTGACACTTTGAAGGTAGATACTACTGGTAGATACTAGTTATAGTATATGTTATGCAATGTGCTTGTGCCTAGTAGACATGCTTGTGTATTAATATTATAATTTAATTACAGTGAAACCTCTCTTAACGGACACCTCTAATTAGCGGATACTTCTCAATAATGGACAAAATTTCTGTGTAGTCCGCATAGTCCCATTGAAAATAATGGATAGCGCACACCTCTGAATAACGGACATGGACAGGTTTAGGTAGTCCGAAGTGATTAAATATATCTAAATAACGGACAGCTATCCAAGAAATACGAACTAATTGTGTATACAATACAACAATATGTACTATGACAATATTATTATATACCCGATTGTTCCAAAAAATATTTTTTATTTTGATGAAACCGGCTTATTTTTTTCTTGCTTTACTCTATAAAACCGAGGATAAAACAATGTGTCTCATAGGTGAGAACTGCAGTGGTGGAAAAATAAGTAAAGAACAAATTACAGTTATGTTGTGTGTTAATATGGAGGGTGATTTTGAAACACCTTTGGTGATTGGAAAGGTGTTTTAACCTAACCCTGGTGTTTTAAGATCATAATCGTCAACAATCTTATAGCGAATAGGCTGAAGACATTTTGTCTCAATAAGAGTAATGCAGTTTCATTGTCATTAGTTAATCAACTCCAGTCTAATTTTGAGGAAATTGCAATACAAGAAAAAAACAAACTAAAATTTCAGATTTTTTTTTTAATATGTAATTTTGTATAATATATTTTGTCACATCTAAATAATTGTAGTTAATTATGTAATGATATGCCTTAAGTAAGATATTTTTTAAAAAGTCAATAAAATTTAAATTTTCAGACAAATACGTACATATTATTTTATTAATTTTTCCCAATAGCGGAAAATGTTGTCGGTCCCGTGAGTGTCCGCTATTTAGAGGTTTTACTGTATTATTAAATTATTATAAAAAATAAGTTATCGCAATTTATATTGTATGCCTACTATATAGATGACATATTATGTATCCGATAGACTGTAATATTTTACTTAAAATGTACCTAAGTAATGTACTACAATCAACATATTAGAGCCAGAAAGAACATTATTGTTAGTACCGATTACAGATAAATCTATAAATCAACTTTACAATTCAAAGACCTTTCAACTTAAAATTTACAAATACATTATTTAAACTTTTACATACTTCACTGTTTACAACTTATAATAAGTACTTTCCTACAATTAGAGTTCACCTAACAACCAGTTTACAATAGGATTTTGATTTTTGATTTCAATTAATTTAAGATGTTTATCAATTATGTCTGAAAAAGCCCTGACTTATCGTCATTACCTAGGATATATTTCTAAATTCATCATTGCCTGAGAATAATGGACATTAGCGTTATTTCCTAGTCGATAACGTAAACTGTCTAATTTGATTGGAAATATCGCTATTGACTAGTCATCAAAGTTATTTCCTTAATTTACGTCTTTGCCGGTAACATATATATTTCAGATAATTTTAAATAACATATTATATAATTATGCTTTTAGGTCTGGTATTGGTACAATATTTGCTCTGCCGTGGTTGATATCATGGTTTAGCCATAGCTTAGACCAACACTCGAAAGTAGTAAGATTATTCGATTACTTTCTAGCATCACCAAAAGAAATCATCTTGTATGTTATAGCGCAGTTAATATATTCCAGACGTGATGAAGTCTTAAACACTGAGTGTGACATGGCTGGTGTTCACACGGTGTTATCGAAGGTATTAAATAAATGATATTTCTCATACACTTGTATAATATATAATACATCACATTTTGTACAACAGATTCCAGAAAGCCTAAATTTTGAAATAATATTGAATGAAGCTACAAAAATGCACAAAGAATATGATCTTTCAAACGTCAAAGATGAAGTTGAGGAAAGAGTAAAACTAGAGTAAGAAAATAATCTTATAATATGTATTGATAAATTAAAAAAAAATATTGAAAATTATTTCAGAATAATTAAAAAAAAAAATTGTATATGCATTTTAAAGTTATCATAATTATTTCAGAGCTAAGTTATTAAAAGATCAACGGGACGAAAATGCAAAGCGGAAAAAAGACAAGAGATTTGCCAGAAATCAGGAACATCAAGAACAGCCAGCTTTTAACAGAGCTTTCCGATATGTACCCATATGGATTAGACCTAGAATGAGATTTGGCCTGTTATTTTTCGGATTTAGTTTGGCTGCCGGGCTTTGGGCTGTTTTTAAATCAAATAACAATTAAAAATAAAAAATTGCTTCATATATTCCAATTATTATTATTTGTGCTATACACAGGCTACAAATAGACTGATATCTTATAATATTATATTGATTTATATTGGTATGTATTAATTTGTTTTTACTTCTTGATATTGGAGCAATCAATTTATTACATTTTTTACACATCCTTAACTATTTAGTTAACCTTGTTTAATTTAGCCAAATAATTATATTCTTTAAATACAACTGTTTTGTACTATTCTTTAGATGTAACATGTGATTATAAATAATTTTAGTTTTCACAAATCTATTGTTGATGATATTTTTTTTTATATTTTATGAATCAAATTATAACTGTTTATTAATGTTAAAAACTTATATTACCTACAACATAATTAGTTTTTGTAAATGTCAATTAAATATATTTATTGGTATCCCGATTTATTTTTTAAATTTTAATTAGTTTCTTCTTAAAATATTTCATCCCAAATATACTTGTTAAGGACATAAATAAATATAAATTATACAGCAGATCAATTGGGTGGTCATATTTCAATTAAATGTTATACATTTGGAAAGCCATCAAACATTCAAATTCATGTCTTGTGTAGCATCTTTTCTCAACACTCCTAGTAAACCTAGTAAAAAAAAACAAACTAAAAAGTTCTCATGTCCTTATGTCTAAATTCTGAGCTAAATTAACTAACTTTTTTAGTAGGAAAGTGAATCTAGTTTGTATATTTGAAAGTCATTCAAGGGAATTCCAAGTAGTTTTCAAAAGTGTCGGGAAAAACAAAAATAAATTAAGAAAATACTGGTATTTTAAAGCAAAATTAGTTATCTACAAAATCTTTTTTTTGTTTTTGGTGTAACACAATAAAAAAAAATCTGTAGTTACATACAGTTCTCACTTAATGTTTATATTTGCATATTTTTCTATACACCATACAGTTTTTTTTAAATATTTTAACTCAGCTATTTATAAGCATAACAAAAATTTTATTTTCCTTAGTTTTATTCAAATTCTATTCTATTAAAAAAGTTGAGCTTAAATAATCTCATAATAGTTTTTTATGAGTGTCTGAAGTTAGAATTTTTACAATGTTCAATATTATCACGAACATTTTCAAATTATTCGAGTTAAATTCATAAACATTTATATTTATAGTATATATTTTAAAATGTAAGATAAGTTACCTCATAAGTTTTTCTACCTTAAAAACAAAAAGTTCACCCGAAACTTAAATTAATTTTTTATTGGCAAATACTCAATGAACAATTTTCTTATATTGTTTTAATTCAAAAACAGAATTAACCATAGATACTTTAAATATTCAGCGAATGTTCATATTAGCATTTTTTATATGCCATATAATTTTTAAAATAACGACTGATTTTGAGTTATTTCTATGCATAAAGAAATTTAAATTTTAATAGTTCTTTAGTAGGTTATTGTGTTTAAAAATGGTGCTTTAGTCAATTTATCACAACACTTAAGTGTTTTTGTTCCAAAAGCAATTTGAATTCACATAGCTTTTACCCCTGAGATCACCAATAGTTAAAATTTGTTTTGTTCTGTAATTAATAATTGTGCTATACCAAATTTTGGTGTTCAACTTAAATACACTTTAGTTTTATGCTATCTTATATTTACAGTATTATAACTTATAAGAAACAGTTGATTTAAGTTATAACATGCTAAAACATAATGTACCAAATCCATTCTACACAATTATGCAAGTATAAAATTAAAAGTTGACAACCTATTTACTTGTTTGTCTTTTTAGCGATTAGGTTTACAACAACAACATGATGATGTATGCACATTATAAATAATTGGTATGTTAAGTTATTAACATGCGGTATTATATATGATGGATATAAACTTAAATTTTTTTGTTAAATAGTACAAGTGATTATTTTATAACTCATTATTTCAAAAAGTCTCAATGTTTTTGAAGAAAAAGTTTTTGGTGTGAACAACGTAATTTCCTTATGAGCATTTGAAATTCAAATTTTTACAACATTGGATATTCACTCGATTTCATGTGGCGATTTTCTTATTTTGTTATGATTCAAAAACGAATATTTGAAGATACATGAAAATTTCACTGAATGTTTATTTTATCAATTCTTATACTTGATAAAATTTTCAAAATAGTTTGACTTGTTTTGAGCTGTTACGGACAATTTTTTTTTATAAGCATTTAAAGATCGAATTTCAATTAAATTTTTCAAATTTTAAATTGAATAATTATTTTGTAGTTAAAAATGTATAAAATGTTCATCTTTTATATCTAAGGATTGAAAATTTAAAAGAAGATTCAAGTAAGTAGTTAATTCTAGGGCAAATGATTCTAGTTGGTACTTGTAGAAGGTAAACATTTAAAATTCCCAATAGTTTTCGAAAGTACCCGGAAAAACAAAAAAAAATTAAAGGAAAACGGGTATTTTTACTCAAAATCTGTTTTTGACAAAACCGATTTTGGCTTTTGGTGTAACTTTAAAACAAATGACCGCAGATACATGACATTTTCACTAGTTGTTTATATTGGTATTTTCTATACACGAAAAAATTTTCAAAATATATTATTTATTTTGAACTGCTTACGGACAATTTCATATTTAAATTTTTTTATTTTTTATTCTATGAATATCAATAGAGTTTTATTTGTTTTATATAAACATTCGCCATGCCTTTTTCAAAAATATTTTGAGCTGTTTACAGACATTTTCAATTTCTAATTTTTATAGTTTCTTCTTCTATAAATATCAATAAAGTGTTATTTGTTGGGCCAAAAAGTGTAAAATTCTATACAAGGTTCCTGATATATTGTTACAATATCAGTTGAAAAATATTTAAATTACATAGGCATAATTTTTTTTTATAATTATTTAAAGGCATTTTGACAAAATGTATCGAATTTAAAATTTAAGATTTATTTTGTAGTTAATAATTTATAAAATGTTCAACTTTTATATCTAAGAATTGAAAATTTAAAACAAGATTCAAGTAAGTAGTTAATTCTGTTACCAAAAAGTCTAAAAAATACATAAGCACAGTTTATTTTTATAGTCATTTTATGTTCAAATTTGGACGAATTACATGTTATATAAAACATAG
Organism: Macrosiphum euphorbiae; assembly: GCA_949089665.1. NCBI lineage: Eukaryota > Metazoa > Arthropoda > Insecta > Hemiptera > Aphididae > Macrosiphum > Macrosiphum euphorbiae. The sequence goes on along the minus strand of CARXXK010000002.1, from coordinate 2,356,267 downwards.
AATAACTATTTTAGTTATTTTGTTGTGATTGTATTATATTATTCGCGGGTACTTGAAATATCTAAAGTACCTATTCTACTATATATCTATGGTAGTTTCACGTTTTGTTATTGATGTATCACGCGTTATAAATACCTAATGGATATTGTGGTATGATTAATTTGGAATTTATTATAGGTCACCTTTTTTTTTATTACCATAGATATGTAGGTATATAATTTGTCTTATACCTAGACTGACATACGGTCTCCGCTCAGAATCGTTTTTCTTATACAACAATATTATATCATTGAATTCAAATTTAATAAGTTCCATAATACAGTGACCCACGTGTAACCTATTGTACAGCAGAGCACCTTTTTTTAAATTGTTTATTCTATAAATATCAATAATATTTGTTGGATAAAAAAGCTTGAAAATGTTATACAAGATTTTTAATATCTTGTTTCAAAGACAGATAGAAAATATTAAAAATGCATAGGTATAAGCAATTTTTTATTTTAAGCATTTAAAGTTCAAATACTGACAAAATATACCTACGTAAACTTCACGAAAATCTGCAAATTATTTTGAGTTCAAATTCATAAAAATATTCCTTTTTGAATCGAAGATTTTAAAAAACTAATACAAAATTTCTAATAAGTTAGTCTACTTTTATCAACAAAAAAAAATGTCTAAGCAAGTCAATTTAAATTTTTATGAGCGTTTTATATTCACATTATTACAACATTGGATGTTCACTTGATTTCTTATGTGACGATTTATTTATTTTGTTAATTTTAATTCAAAAACAAATAACTGTAAATACAAAAACATTTCGCTGAATATTACTATACTACCTACTGTATTTTACCAATTTCTATAGGTACTCGATAAAATTTTCAAAATATTGTGATTAGTTTTGAGCTGTTTACGGATAATTTCAAATTTCAATTTTCTTTGTTTTTTGTTCAATGAATATCAATAAAGTTTTGTTTGTTTTGCATAAAAGCGTGAACATTTAATACAAGGCTCCTGATATATTGTTACAATAGCAGTTGATAAATAATAAAAATACATAGTCATAATTTTTTTTTATAATCATTTAAAGCTCGAATTTTGACTAAATTTATCAAATTTTAAATTTAATAATTATTTAGTAGTTAAAAATGTTTAACTTTTATAGCTAAGGACTGAACATTTAAAACAATGTTCTACGTAAATATGTTATAATATATAAATTATACATTATTTACAATAATATTATGAAGTACCGTAATATCAATATATCATAGGCGACTGACTGCCTTCGCTCAGAGTCGTTTTTCTCATACGATGATATTACATCTTTGAATTCAAATTTAATACCATCCATTACAATTACCCATTGATTTGGTCGGCCAGTTCGACCCCAATATCAATTTTAAATTTCATAAATTTTGTCAAAATTCGATGTAAAAATTCGATGAAAAAGAATCCTTGTATTAAATTTTTACACTTCTTCGCCCAACAGATAAAACTTTATTGATATTTATAAAAAAAAATTACTAGAAAAATTGAAAACTAAAAATGTCCATAAACAGCTCAAAAAGCGTCAAAATATTTTTGTAAGGTGTATAGGAAATGCTAATATAAATATTCAGTGAAATTTTCATGTATCTACAGTCATTCGTTTTTGAATTACAACAAAGTAAGGAAATCGCTACACCAGAAATCGAGTGAATATCCAATGTTGTAAAAATTTGAATTTCAAACGCTCATAAAAATTTAATTTGACATTCTTATAGACATTTTTTTTTTATAAAGGTAGATAATCTTATAAGAAATCTTGTATCACATTTTAAAATCTTATATTTAAAAAGAAAAATTTTTACGAATTCATAACTCAAAATAATTTGCTAATTTTCGTGATTTTTCTATATTTTATCAATATTTGGAGTTCAAATGCTTATAAAAAAAAACTGGGACAAAAGATTTTTAATATTTTTCATCTGCCTTTGAAACAATAAAGTAGGAGCCTTGTATTTAATTTTCAAGTATTTTCACTCAACAAATAAATTTTTATTGATATTCATAAAAAAAAAACTTTTTTGATGTATTTAGTGTTCAATGATAAAAGATTCACTAGGTATTATACAAATTTAATATGTTTTATTGTTTTATTCTTAATATTTTATGTTGTAATTATATTATGAAATAAATAAGATATAACTATGTGTAAACTTAAATACTCCGTACTAAATACTCCGTAACAGTAATAAATTAGCAGGTACTAGGTAACCACTATATATAACCACTCTGTTGTACAATAGATGTCGAGTGTAACCATCAATAAGTAAGTAATTTTACTCTATGTGTTAAATCTAAATTAGATGATATTCATTGTATATTACAATTTGAAAGTTTTTAAAATCAAATACTATAAGTTTCAAATAATTTTAGATTCTGAGTGGAACGATGAATGTATTGATTTTACAATGATGTGTTTATTTTTTTGAATTTTTGAATTTTTGGATCTGTGTACACGATTAGTAGTCGAAATAATGCTTTGATATTCAACTTCAATATTTGTTCGACGGGAAAGTGAATTTAGTTGGTACTTTTTTGAGATCAAAATTTAAAATGCCCAATAGTTTTTAAAAGCACCAGGGAAAAACAACATAAAAATTAACGAAAAACGGGAATTTTTACGTAAAATCGGTTTTCCAAAAGATAAATTTTGGTTTTTGGTGTAAATCTAATTGAATATAACTGAATAATCTATTCATGACATTTTCACTTTTTGTTTATATTTGCATTTTCTAACATTTTCAAAATATTTTGATTTATTTTGAACTGTTTAGGGACATTTTCATTTCATTTTATTTAGTTTTTTTCTAAAAATATCAATAAAATTTTATTTGTTGGTTACGAAAGCTTGAAAATTGAATAGAAAGCTCCTAGTATATTGTTTCAAAGGCAGATGAAAAATATAAAAAATCCTTAGTCACAATTTTTTTTTATAAGCATTTAAAGTTCAAAAATTGACAAAATATGGAAAAATCACGAAAATTAGCAAATTATTTTGAGTTAAGATTTCGTAAAAATTGTTCTTTTTAAGATTTGAAAAATATGTCTAGAAGAAAGTCAAATTAAATTTTTATGAACGTTTGAAATTCAAATTTTTACAACATTGGATATTCACTCGATTTCTCATGTAGCGATTTCCTTATTTTTCACTGAATGTTTATATTAGCATTTCCTATACACCATACAATTTTGAAAATATTTTGACTCTTTTTCAGCTGTTTACGGACATTTCAGCTTTCAATTTTCTTTAGTTTTTTTTTCTATAAATATCAATAAAGTTTTATCTGTTGGGCCAAACAGTGTAAAAATTGAATACAAGGCTCCTGATATATTGTTACAATAGCAATTGAAAAATATAAAAAATACATAGGCACAGTTTTTTTTTAAGAAGCATTTAAAGATCGAATTTTGACAAAATTTATCAAAATCTCGAAAATTATCAATCATTGTAATTAATAATTTATAAAATGTTCAGTTTTTATAGCTAAGGATTGCAAATTTAAAACAAAGGTTCTCATAAATAGTTCATACTGTAACCAAAAAATCTAAAAAATATATGAACACAGTTATTTTTATAGACATTTTAAATTCAAATTTGGACGAAATTACATAATAAAAGCCTAGAATAACTATTTTAGTTATTTTGTTGTGATTGTATAATATTATTCGTGGGTACTTGAAACTTCTAAAGTATACTACTATATATCTATATTCTATGATAGTATCAGGGTTTGTTGTTGGTGTATAACGCGTTTTAAGTACCTAATGGATATTGTGATATCATTAATTTGGAAATCATTATAGGTCAATTTTTTTTAATACCATAGATAAGCATATAATATGTCTTGTACCTAGAAGGACATAGCGTCTCAGCTCAGAATAGTTTTTCTTATACGATGATATAATATCATTGAATTCAAATGTAATACCATCCAGTATACAGTGACCCACTTGTAACCTACTGTACAGCAGAGCGACACCCACTTGCCCACCTTTTTTAAAATTATTATTGTGTTTCTAAGTAAAGCATTATCTGGTTTAGCTGGTTGAAAATGTATGTTGATAAGATAATAGATAAATAAAAATAAATATGATCTACACAAAAGATTATGTTATGATAACCTCGTTTTTATTTGTGGCATTTAGCTCATTGTAGTTTTACAATTTAAACACAATGATTTAAATGTTATGGAGAATCGAAAAATTCAAGTAAAATTTATAAAACTGTTATGTATTAAAAAATAAATGTGAATTAATTTTATTGAGATGTTTATATTGTCTAGGTATATACAATAAAGTTTGATAAACATTTTTATCTAGACAATTTACAGCTCTGGCCAAGCATAATTTATACAAGTATACGTATATACGATAAACTAAATTATAATTTCAAAGTAAGTAGGTATTAATAATTGCTAAATTTGAAACTTATATAGTTAATATTTTAATAGAGCAGTACGTTTCGAGTCATTTTTTTATACTAGATCTTCGATAGTTTTATGTAGTTTTAAGTTAAAAATAATTTAAGATACCTAAGTATAATAAGTACAACTGGTGTCTTGCAGAAATTTATTGAACCCATTCAATTAGTAATAATTAGGTAATATTACTGTCATTACTGATATTATATATTTTAGTGTTTAACTTTAAATATTATTTTACTTGTAAGTAAGTACAATGAATCAAAATAAAATATATAATGTGTAGATTTATTAACAATGAATCATTATTACCAATAAAAAAATACGGACATAACTCAAAATAGACGATTTTCGAGTTATTACTATCAAAATTTACAGAATTTCATCCATTATATTTTAGTATGCTCATAATTTTTGATTTATATAATATTGAAGACAGTATGAGCTCAAATGTCTTTTTTTCTGTTGAAAATAAAATATTGTCGGAATATCGAAGGTCGACACTTCTTAGATGCGACTTTATTCTGGTCTGACTATAATGTTGTAACACAATATTTTTGTAGCCGGATAAAGTCATAGGTATCCATCTCAAAAGCAACAGTTTCATATTGGAAAAATTATTTAAATCTTACAAGTATAATAATACTATTGTATCTTTTATAAGAATAACTAGTAGTTTTATTTATGGATCACAATGCCGAAAAATTCCTGAAAATTCGGGAAAATTTCGGAAAAAACTGTTTTTTTCCCAGAGCCTTTGAACATGTGGAAAAATTCTAGAATATTAAAATAATACATTTCCGAAAAACCCAAAGTACATTATTTTTTCATGAAATTTTTCAATTTTTCAGGAAAAAACCCGTTTTTTCGGAAATGTTCATCATTTTTTTTATCAATATTATAATCGTAAACTATTTATAGAATACTATGATTAAATTAGTGTCAGTAACAAATATTTACGTACCTTTTATTTTATATTTAAGTGTTATTGATCTTAAATGTTATAAGACAAGTTATTTATTTGAATGGTGTAAAAGAAAATAATATTATTACAATTTTTATTTATTTTTATATGGCGAATGTAAATCAATTTTTTTTCTGTCAAATAAAATCAGATTTAAAGATGAAATGGTACTTAAATTATTATTTTAATCATATAAAAGTAAACTACCTATGCAATATTAAGAACAATATCTCTTATATTTAACTCTCATATTTATCAGCTAGTATACACTCACGTCTAGAAGGGTACCTACCTAACTACCTCCGAAATAGGAATGTTTATAAACCTGGGACCTACATAAGGTACAAACGCAAATTAAACAATGAACAGTTAAAAAAGTATCTCTATTAACTTTCATAATTTTTCATAATTTCAATACTGTAATAATGTACCTAATATATTAATGTATAAATCTATGGGTGTTTTACCAAAGTGAGTATCTAACGGTTATGCATTGGAATATTAGATTAATTAGAATAATATAGATTTAATTAGTTCGACGGTATACCCTCGTTTCCGCCGAGACTCGACGGACTGGAATGACAACAATCATTTTTGGTATTTCCATATCTACCCACCGCTGACCTATCTGGTAATCATATTTGCAATACACAGTTAAATTTTGATTTCAACAAATTTGAAGATTCTTTAAATAAAATAAATAAATAAATGGACATTCTGTAACATGGAAATAAACTTTATAGATTCTGAGGGGAACGATGAATGTATTGATTTTACAATGATGTGTGATTTTTATTTGTGTCTCTGTACACGATAAAAGTACTATTAATTAGTACTAGTACTAGAAATTCGATTTTCAACTTTAGTATCTTGTCCAATGACAAAGTGCATCTAGTTGGTGCATTGGAGAGGTCAACATTTAAAATTCTTAGTAGAAAAATAAACAGGAAAAAATGGGTTAGTAAATGTCGCACTGCTGTAAAGTAGGTTACAAGTGCGTCACTGTAATGGATGGTGTTAAATTTGAATTCGATGATATAATAATATAATTGTATAAGAAAAACGATTCTGGGCGAAGACGGTCAGACAGCGTATGATATTACTAAGTATATTGTATGGTTGTATTTTCAAATAAAATGTGTTTTAACATTCTGTGAAATTTCCAAGTACCTATCTACAGTCATTCGTTTTTTAATTAGGTATAACAAAATAAGGAAACCGTTACATGAGAAATCGAGTGAATATCAAATTTTGTAAAAATATGAATTTCAAACGCTCATAAAAATTTAATTTGATTTTCTCGTAGACATTTTTTTTTTAATAAATGTAGACAAATTTATGAGGAATCTTGTATTCAATTTTCAAATCTCAGATTTAAAAAGAAATTTTTTATGAATTTCTAACTCAAAATAATTTTGAAATTTACGTCATTTTTACGTATTTTATCAATATTTGAATTTTAAATTCTTATAAAAAAAAAATTGTGGCTATGGATTTTTAATATTTTTCATATGTCATTGAAAAAATATATCAAGAGCCTAATATTAAATATTCAAACTTTTGTACCCAACAAATAAAATTTTATTGATACTTATAGAATAAGAAACTATAAAAATTAGAAATTGAAAATGTCCGTAAACAGCTCAAAATAAGTCAAAATATTTTTGAAAAAGGCATGGCAAATGTTAATATAAAATATATTTAGTAAAAATTTCATGTATCTGCTGTAATTTGTTTTAGAGTAACACCAACACCAAACACCAAAATCGATTTAGCAAAAAATTTAAATTTTGCATAAAAATTCCCGTTTTTCCTTAATTTTTCTTTTGTTTTTTACGGCGCTTTTGAAAATTTTACTTTTAACCCACCAAAGTACCAATAAGATTCACTTTCCTATCAGAAAAGATACTATTGAAGAAAATCCAAGCACTTTTTCTGTCCTAAAAGGTGATGACGGACACAAAAAAAGAACTTGCTCTGCTGTACAGTAGGTTACAAGGGGGTCACTGTAAAATGGATGGTATTAAATTTCAATTCAATGATATAATATCATTGTATAAGAAAAACGATCTGAGCGGAGACGGTATGTAAGTCTAGGTATAAGACATATTCTATATTTATCTATTTTATTAAAAAAAATTGAATTATAATAGGTACCTATAATAAATTCCAAATAAATCATATCACAATATCCATTAGGTACTTATAACGCGTTATACATCAACAACAAACCCTGATACTATCATAGATATATAATTGTGTACTTAGTTAGTGTACAGTATCTACTGATGCTACAGACGGTCCTAAATCTGAATAAAAATGAGATGGAAATTGAAGCTTTTTTAATTTTAATTTACATATTTCAATTAATTTAATTTTAAATTTCGGGCCGCAATTCTTATCCATCACAAAAAAACTCGGGTCGCAATTCGGAAGAAATTTTTACCGCAACTAGTAGCCAACCATATTTAAGATCCAAGAACTCACCAATTAGGTACCTACATGACTTATAACCTCATAGCCTTGATCTTACATGGTACCTTTATGTTTGTACCTGAGATGTACATTATTTTTTTTATCAATCTAAGTACTTAATTTTTATATATTACGTTTTGTGGTACTTAAGTAGGTAAGTATATATATTATTTTAAGTTGTATAAAAAAAGTAAGCTATAGGTACTATGGGATTGTGATAATTTATAAATAAGCCTTAAATTTGCATTAAGAGACTTAAATAAAACTACCTCAGGAAAAATTACGTAGCAATAATATACTTTTATTAAACTTTGTTCTTTACATGAGTAACCCGGTTAAAACTATATAGTTCATATTTTTTTTTTTAAAAGTGATCTCAATTTTTTGCAGTAAAATACATTTATTATTTTAGTGCAGAAAAGTATGCATTTTATTAGGAAAATTAATATGCAGATTTATTTTTAGGTGTTAACTTATTAAATTATTCTTTATAATATTACCATTTACAAAATGGTATGGCATATTGCCATATTAATAGGTACTTAATAGCCGGCATCCCCTATACTGTGGAGCAATGGTCGACAACCAGCGTTTAGTGTAAACGGCCCCCTTTAAATTCTACAACGACGACATTTAATTGAATATCATATCAAAACAATCATATTGTAAAAAATATATAATTGAACGTTGCAATGGACTGAATCATAGACAATTATTTGAATATCAAAGTTTTTTTGTTGAAATTAATACATGCTATGGCGATGTATTGTACTACTAACTGGCTTTTTGTGTTGATAAATTGAAATATACCTATATAAATGAAATTAACATAATAGTTTAAAACAACAAGGTAAAAATCAACTTATTTCTGATATGTGGTTTCATGTTAAATCTTTTGAAATAAAGTTGAAACTATTGTGGTTTCACATTGAAAAAAATGAATTAACACATTTTAATAAAAATTGTAAAAACCTTTTTTGAATCTTCAGAATTTTCACTGTCAACAGTTAAATTTCTTGAAGCTATTTCGACACTCCAACAGAATTTCATAATCTTTTTCAAAATTTCAAACGGAATTCAAAATATTTTCCAATATTTTACTTTGGTCTGACCCACAAACTCTTTTTAATGTGTGAACGTGGCCCGGGAGTTCAAAAAGGTTGGTGATCACTGCTGTAGATGTTCTTAAGCTGTGCTCCGCGGAACCCTATGGCTCTTAGATACTGCGATAGTAATCTAAGCCCTAAGGGTTCCCTGGACATATCTTAATTAAATTAAAAAAATTAATTTAGTTTATACTATTCATTAATAATAACCCGTATATTTTGTTTTGAAGTCGAAAACTATGTTAGATGGTTTTATCGTTTATGTAATTTATGATTATAATATTATAACGAAACAAATAATAACCAAACATCTTTTATGTACAATTTTTCATTGAGATGTATATTATATTAAGATTTTGTGAGAATTAAAAATTTTTGAGGCTCAGAATCTTCTTAACAACATACGGGTTCTACGAAGAAACCCGTTTGAGGAAGTCTGATATAATATATCAGGAAAGTATCAGAAACCCCAACCGCAAGGAGGGGTGGGGAATTAATGTCATAATTTTCTTGTGATTCAATTATTTTTTAACCCTTTCCTTAAACAATTCCTAATTAATACTCTGCGGCCTTACATCATTACACCCACGCATCGGTCAGACTATTATAATATAGATTGTCCCATCAGAAGCGCACATTTTATAGTGATGGGTAGCTGGTGTTACAGAATACAGGTATTAGCGTGTATTTGCTATCTAAGTGCACATATTATAAATATTTATTGAAATAATATATTTTAATTTTTTTTTTTTTTTAAATCGTAGCAAAATATATTTTTTTTATTTTTACAATTTATACCAAGATCATAATATATAATATATCTTATATATATATTATATAAAAATCTCGTGTCACAATGTTTGTCTAGGATGAACTCTGAAACTACTGGACCGATCTTGATGACATTTTTTACACTGTGTGTAATTTTGTCCAACTTAAAAGGTAGGCTAATTTAAAAAGGGAGAACACTTACCTAGGGAGGTGCTATAACGGGAATTTTGAGATTTCCGATGGAAATTGTTGCTCATAAATGGTATATAGTAAAGCAACTATTTGCTTTACTTTTTAAATAGAATAAATTATAATATAATATCTAACTAAAAAATGTGAAACGAAAATCTTTGTACAGGCTCAACTCTGGAACCACTTATCAGATCTTCTTGATTTTTTTTTTTAAACGAAAGAGTATTTTACGGAGGAGGTTTATATGAAAGAAAATTTTAGGAATATCCACCGGTGTATAATATAATTATAAAATTTGATTCGAACAAATATTAGATATTAAAAGAATAGAATGAACATTTTATATTCGGGACTCAATTTACCCATTACCTTTTTTTGCCGGGACTCAACTTACCTATTACCTTTTTTTTCTGTGACCCAATTTACCGAGATAAGGTCATTTGGGACCCAATTTACCAATCCCGGAAATATATGCTTCCGGCCCGTATAGTATTTAAAATAGGTAGGGTATTAACTTTTGTTTCTAAAAAAACTTTGTTCATTCAAAATTAAAATAGGTATATAAATTATAATGTTATTTAGTAAATTATTTATAAATACTTATAATAATGTAAAAATAATTATTATCATAAAATATTTTTTTTTTAAATTGAAAAAAAGTCGTTTATTATTTTTGAAAAAACTCGAAATGTTAAAAAATGATTTAGTTAGATAAAATATAGAAGTAAGATGTGTTGAAAAATATTTATATTGTTTAAAATAATCAGTACAGCAATAATTACAAATCTTTTGTCCATTTGCTCGGATCTTAAACATTGGAGCCAGTGTAGTGGTTGTAGCTATTGGTCCTAGTGTTGTAGTTGTTGAAGTTGTCTGTTGTTATATTGCTGGTGATCTTTAATTCTTTTATGTGAACTTGATAATTGGTTTATCTGTGCTGGTTCTGTAAACATGGTAATAATAAATTATTCTACTACTTATTGCAGTATAGAGTCGAAGAAAAAAAATATGTATGGTTGGCGACTCGGTCAATATTGGAACATTTGAAATCCGATATTTTGGGTAACGTTAAACCAACCACACATAATATACGTTTGTCCCAGATTATAAATATAGTGATTAATGTACGTAAATTACGATATATGATGTAATCGTTAAAAAATAAATGTAAAGATTATTTGTTTTAGATTTATTTTAAATAATAATACATCGTTTAAGTACCTACTAATCTAAATTTTATTAAATATTATATAATATATATATTTTTAATAATAGTATAATAGAATTTTCGTTTGAATTTGTATTTTATGGATTAACCGCAGAATTCGCTTATCCGGGCCACACTATTCCGCAGAGTATACTGTACTAATAAAATATATTATGCTTAATTATTGTGCATTGCCATTCAATAGGTTTAAAATTAGGTATTTTAGTATTCAATTTACGAACAAGGCATGGAAACTAATTTTAGAACAAATAAACAGGTACTTCATTTTCAAAGATAAATTGAATATTGTTCAATCATCTATAATTAAAACAATTAAAACACAATAGGTGATGCGAATATATCCGTTGTTGAAAATGTAGGGGTTTTTTTTATTGAACTATGCCCATTTATGCAGTTTTTGTTGTTTTTAATTGCGACATTGAGGAATGATTGAAACGGTTGGTTGAAAGTTGAAACACGTTTTTAGGTTTGGCAGAATTTCAAGTTGGGCACCCGTAGGTTTCTGCCATGCCCGGGTGGGGGATGACGGCATCTCTCTCCGGACACCGTGACTGCCACGGAAGAAAAATGCCACCGGTGGCAGGGTTCGAACCGGCGTCGGTGCGCCTCGAAACCGACGCCTTAGTCCACTTGGTCACCCGTTACCCAAATGTAGGTTTATATATACTTATAATGTACCTATATCTAAATAAAAGCATTTTTTATTTTAAAAATGTGTGTATTTATTTAAATATACCTATTTATGAACTAACTAATTACCTATAAAAAAACAATCTTGTTATTTTCTATAGGTTTTATAACTTTAAATTGCAGAATTGGACCAATATTTACTTACATTAACATAACTAAAAAATGCTTTATTACTGATGAATGTTAAAACTACTTTCTAAAATAACTACTGTTATTAATTTATTACTATAAAAAAATTAAAAGTTGTGTAATTATAATGTAAAATGATGAGCTCTCAAAATTATTTGTCACCTTAAAAACAATATTATATACCCATCCCCACCCCTGAAATAATATCACCAAAATTAAATAACATAAATTACTTTTCCAGATCTTCGTGGCAATAGGATTGCATGTAAATTAAGGTGCAAGGAGATTTACAGCATTCGTCCACGATATTGCGCCGTACTCGATGGTTAGTATCTGTAATGAACAACATAAATAGGTAATCATTTTGTGCTGGTAGAGGTATTATTCTTATTAGTTATTACTATAATAGCTATAGTGTTTTAAATAAGGTTATTTACAAGTAGCCAATCCACATCAGTCTTCTCTTTGATAATAATGTGTATTTTGGATATTTAAAAATTATAAATCATTCTCATAATCCAAATACTAAGCTATATTATACTATTATACCTATTATAATATATCGATAATATATTATTATGAAAAGTATAGGCTTCATTGTCCTTCGATTACCAAATTAACGATGTATTACAAAATATGAGTATTCAGTGTTGGGAATAGATAACTATCTAGAAGAAAATAAAGATGACATAAATGGAATTCATTTATTTTTACGAGGTATTTTAGATACTGAGCGGAACCAGGAATCTAGTGGTTTTAAAATGGTGTTTTTTTTTCCTGTATACAACATTTCTAGGTGGTACTTTAAACAGGTAATTTTTCGATTTTATCAATAACAATTTAATGCCACGGGAAAAGCCACCAACAAATTACAAAAAACCGCTATAAATGCAACATTAATTCTCACACTTTGTTTATCACCATAGAAACGAATAAAAAATTATAATATTATAATATAAATGCAACTTACAGGCTATAATGAATAATTACAATATAAAACATCCAGACTGACAAGCCGTCTCCTCTCAGAATCGTTTTTCTTATACAATCATATTATATTGTTGAATTCAACTTTAATACAATCTGTAACCTACTGTACAGCAGAGCGACTTCCACTAACCAGCTTTTTTTAAATATTAATCGACTTGTAAAATACCTATATGTCTATGCATTAAAATATAGCCACTTTTCAATCATATTAAGCCAATTACCAATAATGAAGTTACTGATAATATATTCTTTATCAAATATCAAAAATCTAATAGTCTAGCGATTTAAGTGCTCATGTCTCTTAGTTCATGTTTGTAAAGTAATACTGTAGGTAATTAAAAAAAAATGTATAATTGTTCATTAATATAATTTTTGTGGAGGCACATTTTATATTAAAATTTCTAGATACATTTATCTACATATGCCCATTTTTAGGGATCCGTACGGTAAAACGGGACCCTATTACTATTATGGATCCACTGTCCGTCCGTACGTACGTCCGTCCCCAGGCTGTATCTCATGAACCATAATATTTAGCAAGTTGAAATTTTCACAGATTATGTATTTCAGTTGAGCTATAACAAAAAAATACTAAAAATCCTAGAACAAATAATATAAGCAGTGTTGCCAACATGTTTATAGATGAAGGTGCGGAACCCTTCTTGCGCGAGTCCGACTCACACTTGGCCGGTTTTTTTTTATTTAAGCTAAAAATTAGATAAATCGTAACATAATTATCTAGATACTTTAAAAGATAATTTATTTAAAAAAATATTATCTAGATAATTCCCAAAACTTTTAGTAACTCAACTAGAGCTGTGATTTAATGATCAAAATATCCAACAAAAATAATATAATTCAAATGGAGATTCGATGATTAATTATACCGCTTTACGGGCTTACCTTCAACCTGTTTAGGAGGGATACGCTCGGGGGCTTTGCAAATTAGTCCCATAATAACCGGGATGGCTGAGCCGCAAAAGTGATTTGGAGTGTTCCATTCTATAATTTCAGGGGTCCTTGGTGCGCAGTCGACCATCAGATTGAATGTTAATATGATAACTACCACATTCTTATAACACCTGAAATACAATAAAATACTTTGAAACTGACAGTATTTATATATAGGTATACAGTATACGGTATATGTAGGTATACATAAGTTATATATGATTCGGCTATGATTAGTAATAGGTTGGTAAGTAATAACAATATTATGTTTTCTATTAATTAATTTACGTATTTCAGTTATACAATTTCGAGAAATTAAAATTGGTAAACAATAATTAGGTTATAGAAATCGTACAAGATTACAATGTTGTGTAACCCTAATAAAAAAAACGCTATCTGTGATGGCTCGAATGATGCTCATATCTAATGGTAAGTGCAGTGCATTTTTTAATAACAAACAAATAAACGAACCACATAACTTTGAAGTGCCCGTGATTCGAAATTGCTTAAATTCACAATTTATTTTTGTAATTTACATTGAAAATGATATAGTGAAAAAAATTGACGAATGACAAAATTATTGAAACACTTTAAGAAATATTTTATTGATGAATAATTTCCAACCTAAATATTATTGTCTAAATTACACATCGATAATACAAGCATAACTTGTAAAATAATTATTTACTGTACTGAGATCAATATTTTTGGTATTGTGAATTATTGTAAAAATGCAATCACTGTTATAAATAAAAAAAATATATATTTAGGTATTAAAATATTAAATAAATATTGAAAATTTTACTTACGTCATAGTTTATAAATTTGATGAATGGATATCGTTGTTCAAAACTATAACCTATAAAATTAAAGTCAACAAATTAATTCGAAGATTAATTATCATTACAATCTAATAAAATCATCGTATAATTAGTGAAAACATGAAATTTTTAAAATCATATGAGTTTATTATTCGAGATTTCTATAATCGGGTATTTGTATAATACGTTAGTATTAAATATAAATTACCTACTTGGACTATTAATTATAAAAAAGAATTTTATGAGTAAAAATGCATGACGATGGTTCTGCACCTAAATTAGTTGTTAATTGTTGATAAAATTTCAAGATTTGGGCCAAATATTAATAGAAAGTCTACAATTAAATTTTTATGAGCTTTTGAAGTTCATATGTTTACAACATTGCATATTCACTCGATTTCTCATGTAGTTATTCTCTTATTTTGTTGTAATTCAAAAACGAATAACTATAAATACATGAAAATTTCACTGAATGTTAAAATTTTCATTTTCTATACACCATTAAATTTTCAAAATATGTTAAACAGTTTTGAGCTGTGTACGGACAATTTCAAATTTCAAATTTTAAGTTTTTGTTTTTTTTCTATAAATGTCAATACAATTTCATTGGTTAAGTTAAAATGCGTAAAAAATTAAGAAGAGGCTCCTGATATCCTGTTACAATAGTAGATGAAGAATATTAATAATATATAGGCACATTCTTTTTTTTATGATTATTTTGTAATTATTTTGTTGCTGAGGGTCAAATATTGAAAACCAAGTTCTACGTAAATAGGTTAAATATAATTTAATTTATTCATAATAACATCATAAAATATACTTAATAATATCATAGGCTGACTGACCGTCTTCACTCAGAATTGTTATTGTTATACAATGATACTATATCATTGAATTCAAATTTAACACAATCCATTACAGTGACCCACTTGTAACCTACTGTACAGCAGAGTGACACCCACTTGCCCACCTTTTTTATTTCTTATTGCAGAGCAGAATAATTATCAGAGTTCTTCGATACATACAAATTTAATTTAGGACGGTTAGTTTATTAATTATGCCAAAGTTCCGTTACTGGACTTATTCATCCATTTATGTTAGTTATATATAAATGTATAAAAGTTTGTTTTACCTATCAAATATATTATTTACAGATTATAACATTAAAAAAAAAAGTTTATGAGTATTTAGATAAGCTTAGTACTGGACCAATAAATATGTTTGGATCATCCCCTTGTCACTCCATTCCGATCACCATAACTTAAAATAGGTACTTAGA
The DNA here is from genome assembly GCA_949089665.1 of Macrosiphum euphorbiae. NCBI lineage: Eukaryota > Metazoa > Arthropoda > Insecta > Hemiptera > Aphididae > Macrosiphum > Macrosiphum euphorbiae. Next base: position 2,340,202 of record CARXXK010000002.1, on the reverse strand, counting down.
TATAGCTCATAAACTACGCTTAACTAAATGCAATTTTAATATTCCACACTATGAATAATATTTTGTTTTGTTATAAGAAATGTGAAATGTTTATTTTCATTACCTACAGTGTTAATAATACGTATTTTTCGTCAATATAATTCGTCTAACCTATTAGGTACATCTATTATTTGTATAATAGCAATATTTTTACTGTTTAATTAACTATATAATTATCGAAAAATTATAGTTGGAATAAAAATTGTTGACCACAATGAATTCATTGTATTACTAACCGTTCTGAGCTTTATGTTTGGACTAAAGTCTGGACGTGACGATGAATTTGTAGGTGAACGTGTGGGAGAAGAGGATACTTGCACAGATACGACAGCTGTCGGCAGACTAATATTGTACCTGAAATATTGACCCGGCTTTACCCCAAATGAAGACGGTAGGTACGACCCAAAACACGGCAGGTAGTGTGGCAGGTGGTGGCTAACGTTAGTCGGATGACATTTGGTGGGAGGGGTTGGCCTTATAGCCTAAATCATCGGCCTTGCCAAGGGAAGTTTGAAGGGAGGGAGTGGCCAATACTGCCTATATCCTGGTACATTTTTGATAGTATGATATTATTTGTTGATGAAGTTATTGGTCTCTGTACTATTTTATTGCAATGGAAATAAGTCGCTAATCCAAGTAACCAGACTGTTCAATCGTCTTTAAACATGAAGTGCCGATATTTTGCAACCTATTGCTAATTATTTGTTACAGTTTTCCAATTATAGCCAAATTCGTAGCTTCCTAAATCTGTGTAACCATCCAAGATAAATAATTTTTCACTCGACTAAAAATTTGAAATAATTTTTTTATCAGTGGATAAATGTGAACTTTGGTTTAATACAAAATAATAATATTAATTTTTTTCAAATTTTTATTTCGGAGCAAGTAAAGAGATGCCCTTAACATATTATATTTAATTGTAATGTGTAATATTATGAGAGCGAAATTATTCTTGTATCCCTATCGGAGACATATATTTAAGTCAAAATATTAAAATACCTAAATATTTAAATATTTATTTTATGTTAGTAATTCAAATAGACAATAAGTAAATACCTGATCGAAGTGATGTAGTTAGATGTCGAACAAAATAATTTTGAATATTGATAAATGTAGGTGTTCTGTGTTCGTTGTTAGAGCAAAGAGTGTCTCGTAGTAAGTAATGCGCATTGCTTAAGTAGCCTTTTTTAAGCTGTATCAAGATTATTTTCGTAGTTCGTTACAAAAAACTATTATAATTTTCGATAATAATTAATTAACGAAAGCAAAACAACACTATTATACTATGTTATAGGCCAGTGGTTTTCAAACTGTGTGCCGCGGTCTTCTGAGCAATATCAACTATTCATCAAAGAATAAAAATATAATTAATGCAAATTTGTTAGCCCATCAAGCACACATTTCTCATTAATGTATAATTCAAAACAATTTTATTGGTCTAATTATTAAGTGCAAAAAAAAAGGTTTGTGTGTCGTGAACATTTTTGAGGAGTATGACTTGCCGTGTTTCATAAAAGTTTGAAAACCACTGTTATAGGCTATTGCTATGTTGGCTATGTTATCGGTGGTCGTCGACGATAAACAATTTTCCAAGTACTTACGAGGTACCATTGATTATAAATACTACTGATTAATTTTTCTTATAATTAAATGAAGAATATTATAAAATATGTAGTATGTATAAGTATTTTCAAGCCAATGAGTAAGCTATTAGTATGTATAATATTACTACTATTTTTGATCACCGTCGATAGTTTCCTGTGAAAATTACACGTCCCCATGGGACACAGTTTGTGTAGGTACTATTGGGGGACAGTATTTCGGGGCCCGCTGCACTTGACCGGGGGGGGGGGGCACTAGATGACTGCGGCGGAGTCAACAATGAAGGACCGATGGTTACAATATAATATTAAAGTATATAATTATATGGGCACATGCAAATTCCGCTGATTGCTACATTCGTAAACCTATTTTCATGTAAATTCCACCGGCGAGGTGCGTTTTGTTGTACCTGAAATAAAATTAACATTATGTAGGTAATAGACAAGGTACTTGGTACCTGCATAATTTACATGCAGATAAACTATATGACAGGAGTCACCAATATGTGGGTCCGTTTTGAAACTTACCAAACAGTTTCAATGAGTAACTTGTTAATAAATAGGTATATAATATATTTTATAAATTTGTATTTATACTTATTTATTTATTCAAATTGTATTTCACACACATAAATAAATAGTTAAGTTTATATATATATATATGTTTTTAAATTTGTATCTATATTTATTTTTTTATTTATTCAACTTGTTTGCAAAAATAAAAAAGATTATACTAGAAATATTTCATTTTTAATGTGAAAAATTAAATTTTTAAGTTTTTACGAAATTCCTATTATTTGATGTGAAGTTGGTGCAACTGATTTGCAATAACTCGTTAAGATTTTCACCTTGTTTTTAATTAAGTTCATCTTAGAAAAATATGCCTCACAAACATATTATGTATAGTAACATATTATAGTAATGAGTAGCATAATATAGTATATGATACATATATATTATATATTATATTTAGATACAATTATTTTAAAAATCATATCATATAAGCAATAATGATCATTAGTTAGTTAAAATATTATACAAATTAAATTATTTAAAAAAAATTCATAGTTTTAATTATCAATAATGATTAACATTATGTAGGTACCTATAACATTTTGTACAGATTTATTATTATATTAATACAATCCTTTTAGAAATCGTATAATAATCAATAATGAACACTATAGTCACCTAGTTAAAATATGATAAATATCAAATTAATAGACAAATAACACAGTTGATGTGTAGCTATACTAAAAATAGTTGTAATCCGTAGATTTTACCACCTGTGGAGTTACGGGTTATTTCAGGTAAAAAAATTATTTGGTGAAATTTACATGTTACAAATCCTACCCTAAAACCAACTACCTATAAATCAGTGGAATTTACAATCGCCCCTAAATACAGAAGGAACGTTCTATGTACAAGGGGGGGGGGGGAAACTATACTCCGAAACTGACCTCGTAGGAAGAGAACACCTATATCGACTACTGACGGATGTGTAGGTATGACAATTCGACTTTGGGTGGCGAAAAGCCAAGTCAAAGTTTGGCACGATCGTCGAAGAAAACGATGACCGGAAAGCACAATGGCTGCATGCCGTGGACTATGACCACGCACTTTTGTTTTATTACTGTAACTATTGATTTGGCCGGATCCCTATCTAACGCAACAGCAGCAAAGTGGAGAGGAAAATACTATTTATTCTAGAACATCGTCCTATGCGCTGCCTCACGCGAAACGGCTGATGAACGCCGTAATAGAAAACTAGACAAGGTTGAACATTTTTTTTCTTTTGATCTCTCAGAGTATATACCAACTATCTTTAAACTATACTTTCCTGCCAGAACAGATGCTGAAGTAGAACGTAAGAAAATCATTTTTACTGCAACAAAAAGGTGATGACAAACACGACGAATAAAAGTAAAAAAAAAAACCACATAGGTACATGTTGTAAAATAAATATACATTCATCACTCTTCATCCATATATCTTAAATTGTGAACGTGATTGTGTAAAATTTTTCAGTGAACGTTTCTAACAACACTTAATATTATATTAATAAAAACAATCATTGTTTAAATTATGTGCAAGAGATTTCTGGTATTTTGACATTGATACCATTATTTATTTAAATAGGTCTTTAATAATTTAAGCAATGATTTTTAATATCATATCATACATTATATATTTTAATATTTTCATGGTTTAAATTTTACTACCCGATCTTAGAATTGGGTATATTATAGTGTATACCGTATATATATATTTATATTTTGTACTCATGTATTCTCAGAAGGTTGTAGAATTTAATGACCTGAAGATCATAATATACGGTCTAGAGGTACCTATATTATTATTTTGTTTTTTTCGTGAAAGGTTATCAATATACTTGTAGTCATTTTTATTTTATTTATCAGCCACACATTTTGTGTAAAGTTAAATTATTACCGAATCTTTTACTTTACCTATCGGTTAGGTTAAATAATATATAATATACAATAAAATATACTGATTAAATTTGCCAGTTACACATGGTATAATAATATTATAATATAACGTCTATATTATAATTATATTTATCATTAATAAAAAAAAATATATATAATATATGAAATTGTTTTTTTTTTCAGAAATTGATTTAGGTATTGGATTAACACACACAATGTAACGAATCATATTATTAAGTTTACCATGGGGACAAAAATATGGGAAAGGTAGTAGGAAATATGGGAAATCGGTAGTATGGGAGGGGGGGGGGTCAGGGATATAATGGCCGTTGTTGGCCACCAGTGAAACCCGTCTCTAACAATTATATATAGACAGTCGCTAACAATGCTGACATGCTACACTATCTCACAAATTATTATTCTACTATTGAGGTAGTGCAGTGGCGCAATTAGGTCTGAAATGTTGGGGGGGGGGCTGTAGCCTTTCATGAAAAGTTTAAAAAAAAATTGAATAATTTATTTTGAGGGGCTATTAGAAGTTTTTTTTTGGGGGAGGGGCTAAGCCTTGATATTTGCATGTTTTAATTTATAAAAATATCTAATGATATTGAAGTAACTACCAAGCTCATATGAACGCCTATTGTGTGCTTATTATGTCATCGAATTTCCAAAAATCCTTGGACCCAATTTTTCAAATGGAATTATTGTTTCGTACACATACATCATTCATTTTCCTATATTAAAATCCATTATTTAAGGTAAATGTTATAAAAATGTAATAGTTTACCTTAAAAACATTTTATATTATATTGCTAATTAAGAAAACCTGTTTTGAGAAAAATTTCCCACTTAACGTCATAACCGGATATTCTTCTATATATTCTCTCAGACTAGGTTTACTTAATATTATAGTAAGTACTTATTATAATAGTAACTAGTTATAGCCATTCACAACGATAATCAATGTATATTATTTTCCGATCGACAAGAATAATTATTATTTTAATTAAAATTTTAATATTTAAATCTCAAAATCCCTGTTTGAGAACCTCTCCGGATGGACACTCGGATCTCTTATTTACAATGTAGCCCACCTTTTTTCCCAACGTCTAATCAATTTCTGTACCAAATTTCATCGTAAACGGTTTAGGAATGCATAGAGGTCACAGAAAACATTTTTTGTTTTCCACATATAAATTCCCGTAACATATTATATAATATATTATATTATTATGTTGTTACAACTAACAACTGACTTATTATATTATTAAATTATTCGTTATCGCAATCTAATATTACCTATATGTTTTAATTAAAATCTAATATTCCGATGGTGTTTGGCTCTTTTGCTCATAATTAAAACATAGGTACTGTAACAAGTAAAATTTGGTGCTTCTAACTCAGTACCAAAGACTGTATGAACAGAATAAGCTTCATCTAAATATTTTCTAATATATTAAATAATATTTTTTCAAAAAAATAAGAAAATCAAATTCAAATATATTATATAGATACAATTGTTATTTAACTTAAAAAGTGGTTCTTTATCAACAGTACACTCCAAAATTTCCAGGGAAACAATTGGTAACCGAAAGTATTCCATTAGGTCTGGTAAATGTTTGTTACGATTTTCTTTATCGTACTTGATCCATTTCATTAGAGATTTATTCACCTATTTATAGTTGGGACATTATTTAGTTTCGGTAAAGCCGTTTTGGAGGCGTTAAATAACAAACACTGTGACACAACATTTTTATACATTAGATATACATATCTACTTGATATGCTGTTGCACATTGCCTACAAGGGTGGCATCCAAAAGGATTTTAACAATCACAATTTTCTAAAGGGTTGTCATTTTTTAAGGGCAATGAAGTGCACGGGGTCAGCTAGTATAATATTATAAAATATATTATATTATTATGTTGTTACAACTAACAACTGACTTAGGTATCATATTATTACATTATTCGTTATCGCAATCTAATAGTACCTATATGTTTTAATTAAAATATAATATTCTGTTCATTATATTTTATAACTGAAAAACATAATAAAAATGTTAAAATATATCACCGAAATAACAGGGACATATCATAAGAAATCCCATTCTCTAAATAAAGTCCCGCCTTCTCGATCCCACATTATTAAGAAGAAAAGATCAGTTTGACAGCAACTTGATTTAATGCCCTTCATTGTGTTTTTAAGGTTGTCGTGATTGTTATTGTACATAGTGGGTGGTCGGGTCGAATCATGAACTTGGTGAAAACAGGCCACCTGCAAAACCGTTCCATATGCAGCTACAATATATTATTCAATTTTCATGCGCTTATACTACCATAATAATATTATATTACATTTTACTGAACCATTTTAACCTACAACGTACATCAATGTTATAAAAGTAATTTTATATCTACAAGCTGAAGAGATAAGAAAACATTCATACTGGTGTTCTTAATAAATCATTTTTAATATATTATAATTTTTTTTTTTGTTACCTATAGCCGAATCGGTAATCAGTGATTATATAGATGGACACTGCATGTTTTTCAAACGTTATAAGTGTTCAGATTAGTGAACTTTTTTTTTTTAATTTCATACCATCCATAAATTAGATTTATGCTACGTAGAAATGTTGAAATGTATAGTAAATATACGAAATTTTATTTTAATTTTTAGTTTTTTTCTATTTTCGTTTAAACAAAACGATTTGTCAAATTTACTTTTTACTAAAAAATATTTAATGTTAAGAAGAAAAGATTAAATAACTGCTCTATTTATTACCAAGGGGAAAAATTTCCAGGAAAAAAGAACAATTTAATATTTTATAATTAATGAAATAGTCGTAGTAGCTGCTGATTAATATTAAATTAAAGAATAAATCGAAAACAAATACGTTATAATTGTTTTTCAAATTGTGTTAAGTTATTTATTTCATTGAGTTAAAGCATTTATAATGCTACAAATCATTCCATCGCACTACTCGTCAGGATCAAGGGTACCCACAGTGGGGGGCTCCTTCCCCTGGCCAGTACCTATTATGTTATTTTATTTTAGTTACTATTATTATTTTAAAAAATAAATGCGCATTCTTAACTTTTGCATTTGCCCCTCTCCTCTCAAAATTATATGTTTCAATATAATAATGTATTTTGTATAATTATAATTATATTGCAATATTTCTGCGGGTTCCCTTGGTCACGACTCACAATAAGTATCACACAATTAAAATGTAAATTGTTAGGACATTAGGTATATAAGTAGGTACACTATATTCATTATAGTTCTACACACACAATGCCTTACCATAGAGTGACAGTTTCAAAATACTAAAGAATACTCATATTAGTTTTATTCAGTGGTGGGAAAGAACACGTTTATATTGTGTGAACTTAACATGAAAGAGTTAAATTTTCAAGAAACGAACTAATTTCTTATTCATTATGATTTTGAGCGTTTTCGGTTCGTTCATTAACAAATTAATTTTCATAGACCATATTATAGTTATATTATTTATAACTTATAATTAGGTAGTTCAATTTATACTAATAATAATACATAAGGAGGAGAAAATCAAGAAACTTTAAATTTCTTGCAAAGACTTTTTATTACCAGAGAAAAACCTTATGTACAAATAAAATTCTTTTATCAACGGTTGTCGGTTGCGTAATCAATTATTCGTTTATTCTATCTAGAAGTCTAGTACTTATAGCCGTTGGCGGAGTTAATTAACAAAAAAACAACATATTATTAAAATATATTAATATTTAGCATGGCTATAGTCACCTTTAGATAACACAAAATCATAGACTAACCGTATTTAATCAGTAAATACTATTATGTATGGCTGTTTTTAAAAACTAAAACTGACAAAGTGAAAACATCTCAACGGAATAAAGACCAAGTAATATTTATGCATCGTTCTGCTGTGCATTCATATTTATAATAAACGGTGATAAATTGTAGAGACCATGCGCCTGGGAATTACTAAAAAATAACACCCAACTAAAAAACTAAATTCAAATTTGACGAACTTGAACTATAGTTTATTTTTAAAACGAACTTAAAGTAGAATTTGAACCAGTTCATATTTAGTGTCTTGAACTTGAACTTTGTCAAGTTATTATAGTTATTCGAACTAAAATAATATGCTATTTTAACTATATTTTTTAGTTAATTCAAACATTAAAAACTGCGTTAACTATAAAATATAGTAAACATTACCATAAAAAATAAATAATAAGTAAATCATTTTAGTTATTTTACCTATTAAACAGTTATATTTACTATAATTTGTTTAATTATAACATTATAGTAATTTTTTTTCTATGATCACTGGTTCTATTTTACCCCCCTGATGGTTCTGAATAATTGTATACTATTATACTTTTAGTGAGATATTAATGATTTTATTTTCGATTTCCATGAAGTATAAATGACGTTATATCAGTATAAAGGTTTTCAATTCGAAAAATGATAATCCCAGACGTTAATTTGTTGGTTTTGTAGTATCACTGAATCAGGAATCTAGGTAATTACAGTCAGACTTAACGACTATCGATATAGTCCTCTCGACCTTCGAATGTAAGCGGCTCACTGCTATGAAGTACATAAACTCTGGTGCCACGTATAAGGCAGATGCACTCTCACAATCACAAAGGATATTGTTACACGGCAGCACGGCAGGTGATTGTATGTATAAAGTAGTCGTGTATTATAACTTGTACCTATATATGACAAGTAGCACCTGTAAACCACTACCCTAACCACGTCACCGAAGATCACAGTACCTGAATAGGTAGGGTAGGTACTATATATATGGTCTCCGCGAACGGCTCTAAAACGATTTACCACCCGCAAAGCAAAAACGCACATAAATTCAAATAGGTGCTACACATAATTTAACAGAAGGAACTGACAAAGAAATATTTCGTATATATAGTTACTAAACATAATATATTATATTACTTATCAATGGCTTTACTAGAGTATGAACAAATTTCCGTGATACAAATTATTGTTGAATTTGAAATTAAATTAACATATTACCTATATTAACTATTCCCTAGATTTTATATTATGAATACATTTTATTTTTTAGTGCTATATATATTTTATGGAAATGATTAACTATAATCTTAGTAAAAAACCTGCATTTAACTAATTGTTTTAGGTGCCTTATAACGTAACTTTTAACTTAAGTTTAACTTTTAAAAACAATTAGAATTTTTCAATAAGATATATTATTGTTGTTTTAAAAAATGTAAGGTTGATTTCCTTATCTATTAACGAGATTTGGTATAATAAGTATTATATATATATATATATATATATATATTATTGTAATAATTATATAAAATGTTATGTTATCATACATATCTGTGATGAGATGAGACGCAAACAGCTAATTAAAATTTGATTATTTAATACAGAACAATTATTCAAGAGTTTAGATTATCTATTAATAGACCTTATTCACTATAATATAAATTATAATACATTATATTAACAATTTATGTATAGCAATGTTAAAAAAAAAAAAAAAACGATTGCACATAATATTAATATGTATGGCTATATTGTTAAGTTAAATTAAACGAAATATTTTAACTACCTACAGGTGTTCACTTTCGACAAATTTTTACAACACCTCTAAAATAGATGTAGCTTTAAAGAGATTTAATCAACCAAGGGATGAATGGAAAAAAAGTAACTAAAAATGTATAAATAAAATAGTTTTATACATTTCTAAATATTAAATAATTATCGACTGTTATATAAAAATAAAAAAGTATATTAGTTTGACGTATAAAAACAAATTAAATTTATGAGGGTAATAATAATGATAATGATATAGATTTACTTAAATTTGAAAATGACAATGTAAAATATTTTGCATTTTTACTTTTCGAATTAATGAGTTTCTTACACTCTTATTTCTTACTCCACAAAAATATTAACATTTGAATATATCAGTATTTAAAAATAAAAAGGTAGGCAAGTGGGTAACTGTAATGGATGGTGTTAAATTTGAATTCAATGATATAATATCATTCTATAGGAAAAAATATTCTGAGCGAAAACAGTCGGTCAGCCTATGATATTACTAAGTATATATTTTGATGATATTATTGTGAATAAAGTAATTTATATAATTACTTATTACGTGGAACCTTGTTTCAAATTTTCAATCCTTAGCTATAAAAGTTGAACATTTTATAAATTTGTAACTGCAAAATAATTATTACATTTTAAATTTGTTGAATTTTGTCAAAATCCCAAGTTTAAATACTTATAAACGAAAATTGAGTCTATGTATTTTTAACATTTTTTAACTGCTATTGTAACAATATATCAGAAGCCTTGCATTAAATTTGTATGCTTTTTTACCCAACAAATAGTGTATTATGCCATTCATAGAAAAAAACCTAAAAAAAGTTGGAAACTGAGTATATCCATAAACAGCTCAAAACAAGCCAATATTTTTTGAAAATGATTTCATGTATAAAAAAGGCTAATACAAACATTCAGTGAAAATGTCATGTGCCTATCTACGATCATTTGTTTTAGAGTTACGCCAAAAGCCAAAATCGATTTTGTCAAAAACAGATTTTTAGAAAATCACGTTTTTCCTTAATTTTTATTTTGTTTTTCCGGGCGCTTTTCTAAACTATTAGGAATTTTAAATTTTTACCTCCTATAAGTACCAACTAGATTCGAACAAGATATTGAAGTTGAATATCGAAGCATTATTTCGACTACTAATCGTGAACACAGAAACAAAAATTCAAAAAAAAAACATACATCATTTTAAAACCAAGACACTATATTATAATCACTCAGCTCAGAATCTAAAATAAAATTTTTTACCATACGCAATACGTGATACATTTGGAGTATAAATTATACAAAAAAAGAAAACTAAAAGAGGTGTTTAATTTTAATTTTTTTTCTGTTACACCCCGTAAATTATAACATAATATTATAATATAATGTTTATAAAAACGTATATATTATGTACTACTCTTCAGTTTCACACACATATAATAAGTAACAATATAGCTCGCAGGTGGATATTAAATACAATAGAGAACCCAAGTAACAATCACTGCCCTTGGCCCTCTTGAACCCTGCCGTGGGAACAATGCATTCCACCAGTGGCGTAGCCAGGAATTTTTTATGGTGGGGTGCTAAGTATTCAAATACAATATGTCTTTTATTTACACTTTTTATTTTTTTTATTAATCTTGATAAAATTTTAAGATCAACACGGTCAATGGTGGGGGGGGTGCTATCCCGGCTATAGCCCTCTTAGCCACCCCCTTGGCTACGCCCCTGCATTCTACAATAAATAACATTTACCTACATACTATAATAATTATTGTTTACTATTAAATATTACTATACAATATTTACTACATTTTACTACCCTGAGATTGGGTGACAAATTTAATCTATATTTTTAAATTGTAATCAGAGATTGGGCCATAAATGTGTAGCATAAAAATATACGAATATATAATGCTTATTAACTGGTTATTATTTTTTTTTCTAATGCATAAACATATGCGGAGGGGGGGAATAGCATCATCACAAATATAAGTGTCAAAAAAGCAGGTAGTGGATGTCGCTATGATGTACAGTAGGTTACAAGTGGGTCACTGAATAATGTCTTGTATTAAATTTGAATTCAATGATATCATATAATTGTATACGAAAAATGATTCTGAGCGAGGTTTGTCTATCTGGATTTTTTTATACTGTTATTATTTATTATAGCCATTAAGTTGAATTAATATTACAATATTATAACTTTTTATTCGTAGTTAAAGTGATAAACAAAGCGTTAGAAATTAAACCCCCATTTTTACGTACTGTAACCTGTAGGACGCAATGTCTAATTTGGTTTTTGAAGTAAAAAAATAAATGCCTTAACATAAAATGTTCCGTACTTCCTTTTGATTATTTTGAATATTTATAAGATACTCCCTTTTACAAAGAACTGGAATCCGATTTATCACGAAAACTTGAGTATTTTGAAGAAACGGAGGGTTGGTAAAATAGACAGAAATGAGAATAGAAAAAATCCAAAATTTTCAACTACAATTTGGAATTGCTTTAAATTCAGGGCCTGAAACCGATATTGAATACCAGTTAAAACCGTTAAAAACTTATTGAAACTGAAACGAAATAGGAAAATATAAATACCGATATCCGAAACCGAAATCAAAATCGGAAAAAATAAATATTAATATCCAATAGCGAAATCGAAATAGGAAAAAATATTTTCGGTTTTTAAAGACTTGGCTTTAATAGTAGAAAATATTTTGATGAATAAAATATATCATGGATAGCTCATAAATAATACCTAATTATTTTCACATATTATTATATTATTTTTTCATAATTTATTGTTATTTGTATACATACCTATTATTTTTTCTTAATTTGTAATATATTTAACACAGGTATTATTAAATTTTTTTACATTAATACCTTATCATATCATTAACAACAAATTTTACCACGATCAATTGACTGTACCCCGAACTACCCAACATTGGAATGTGTGTTAAGTTGCCTATCGATTGGAAATAGATGCTGTCATAATGTTGTTGCCTGAAACACTAACACGAATGTAAAACTTGTTGCCTGTCCTGACACCTTCAATATTTTATTTTCTGTAGAGGCACTTGCTACAAGTTTACCATATCGAATTTTCCTTCAAAATTATCGATTACAGGCCAAACTGTCTAACGTGGAATAGCATGGTACCCACCGAAAATTCCGCTTTGAGAAGTTTTCCGCTTTATTAAATAAAACAGAAAAATTCCGGATTATATAATATAAATTAATAATCATAGATACTTGAAATGTTCATCTGCTATTAATTAAATGTTATTTAATTTTCTATACATAATAGACTTGATTTTTCATTTAACTTCAAAATATTTTAATCCATATTGAGGTATAAAATAGACTGTAAAATTGTTTTCATGTTGTCAATAAGCTTAAAAATTTAATAGAAAATTCCTCATAAGTTGTTTTAATAGCAGTTGAAAAATAATATAGATACACAAGCATAATTTTTTTATTAGCATTTAAAGTTCTAATTTTGACAAAATTCCAAATAATTTCAAAATATTCCAAAAATGTGCAAATTATAATGTAATGAAAGATGTGTAAAATGTTTAATTTTTATAGATAAAGATTGAAAATTGAAAATAGGTTCCTCATAAGTAGCTTATACTGTGATCAAAAATTCTTAAGAGTATATAAACAAAGTTTTTTTTATAGATATTTTATGTTCAAATTTTGACGAAATTATATATTTATACGAAGAACAACAATTTGAGTTATTTTATTGTGATTTAAAAATATTATTTATGGGTACTTGAAACTTTAAAAGTATATTATTATATTATATACTCACGATGACATTTTCAAACACAATTTTTTTTATTTTTTATACTACAGTATTACTATAATAATATCTAATAGTAAAATAAATTATTTTAATACGCAATAATATGATAACATATATTAAATAATATAGGCTGATAGACGTCTTTGCTCAGAATCAGTTTCGTATACATTGTATAATATTTTATATCATTGAATTCAAAGTTAACATATCCATTACATAGACTCTCCTAGACACCTATTATACCACAGATTGGCATCTACTTTCTGTTTTTATTTTTAATTCATATACATATTATATTATTATGTATCTTATAAATTATTCAATTTAAATTAACTTAAACTAATATTATTAACAATATTCAAGATATTTCTGAATAGTACAACTCTAATTGTTATTTTAGTTCATTAATTTGTATTGCATACATAATAATATGTAATTATTAAAATAGTATTAATTGCATAATCCTATTGCTATTATAATTATCGAAATAAGAATTATTTGGATTTTTTTTTAAAAATGTATATCTTTTTTAATATCATTATTAACTGATAATAAATTATGGTCCAATGAATATTATTTTTATTAATTGAATTGTGTTACAAAAAAAATTATGTACTTATAGGGTTTGGTTTAATAATATATACACAGTATACGTAAAAAGATTCTGAGTAAAGACTGTCAACCTATATATATATATATTACTAAGTATATTTTAAGATATTATTAGGATTAAAGTAATTAGTTAACTAACTCACTTAGTAATTAAGCTATTAATTAATTAAACTATTTATACTGTGTTCAAAATCAGAAAAGACTGAGGCGGCTACCCGGTTTGGTTGCCGACGGTCAGGCAACACCAGATTAAATTAATTGTCTAAATAAAGAGCAGACTTTGCCCCAATGTAGATATAACTAGGTAGTGGTACCTACCCACTTTGATAGGTAGATTTTTTTGGGAAATCTTTTTTGTGTAGGAACTTTACCCTTTTATCACGGTTAGGTTTTTGTTGGATATAATTTATTTTTACTGGATTCAGACTGAATTTGGATTAGGTATTTGGGGATTCTTCCTCTTGAATTTAATCCTAATAATATGCAGTAGACTACAATCCGTTTTAGCTATACTTCACGGTCATCGATTCAATATCACTTAATGCATTTAGAACTACCCTAAATAAAGTGGCTAAATTTGGAGAAAATTGCAATTTTTAGATTTTTACTTTGCACATAGTAGTGTAAAATGTCACGTCCCTACTGCCGAGTTCTCAGATAATTATATTGATATAATTTCTCATTAGTAGGTATTGGAAAAATCAAATTTTCAACCCCTAATGTCTGCGAAATAACATAAAGTAAATTATAAAAACTAGAGGTTAAACTACGTTATAGACTAGTCATACCAATATGTATTAACATGTAACGTCCAATGCAAGTTTTTGACAATAATTAAACCTAGATATCTGATAATTATAACTGTGACATTTCAGTATTTTTAGTGTCTTAGTCTCAATTCAATTATGGATTTTTTTTCACGTCCTACGCATATACCTCCTATATGAACGTGTATACTATCATAGTAAAATAATAATTTCCTGTTTTTATGTATAAAAATGTGTTATTATTAGGGACTGAAACTTTTTGAATTTATGATTTTATCGGTAACGGTTACGGTACATGGTTCTCTAAAAATAAAATAACTGTTTCGGTTGGTTCTGGTTTTTTGATAAAACAAAATAATGGTATCGGTTCCAGATAATACCTAGGTATCTGAAATGTGGGTTTAATTAATAGTATGAGAAATCGAGAAATATTAGAAAAGTCATATGTTCATACATAGCTTATATACAAAATAGTAATAGGTACCATTCAATAATGATGAATAAAATTATTTTATTTTGAACCTAAAATAACCTATTTAATGTGAAAATCCCGGTTCCAGAACCGGCTCTTTTAGGTTCGGTTCCAGTCCCTGGCTATTATTCTTGCCGGTGGATAAACAAAATACTATTGTTAGTACGTCGTTTATGTAATAAAAGTATATAAATCATGATAAGTATTATGTGATTAAAATAGGCCGTAGGCGCTGTATCTTCAGCAAGTCCTGGGTGAAGTGGTCAGGCGAAAAATCGCTTTAAATGATCGCGCACGACGAATCTGTGGACGAACGCGGCGCCGTTTCCTTCCATCGGCAACGCGCACCACGCGAAGAACACGATCTTGGCGAGGAAGTAAAACGGTATGATCTGCAGAAAGTCGCCGCACAGCTGCTGCACGATGAGCACGGCCGCAAACGTTATCCAGTACGTGAGCCACCGGGTGGCCGGAGTAACGGGCGCGTTACGTTCGGTCCGTTCAGTGGGTACCGGCAGCGACGGTGTCTCAGGCTGGACGTCTTCCTGCACCATCAGATCGATGGTGGCGTACACGGGATACGCGAACCCCAGCAGGTTGCTGATCAGCATGACCATCCGGCCGGACGCGATGACGAACGAAATGGCGGCCAACATGCTGATCACTAACAGTTTCATGTGCCCGATTCCGGTCCGACCCTCGAGCCATACGAATGGCGCCATCCACGGTCGGGTTCTGTCCCGCAACTCCGAGTCGATCGCGTTGTAGACGTTCATGATGGCCATGCTGTGTCCCTCCTCTCTTGATCCCTTTGGTTATCCTATTATTATGGTTAAACAGACAATTACTATATATTAATATATGGGAGATGTCTGTGTTTACTTACCACCTTCAACGCAGTCGTAAACCGAAGGTGAATTTTTTTTCGATAACGATAATTTTACAATATGAATTACCGTTAATATAATATTGTATTAATTATAATAATATTAATAGAGATCGCTGGCAAGTGTTGATCGTATACAGTTTCCATGACAAAATTACGATGACAAAAAAAAAATGCTGCCAAATCGTCCGAAAATGTCTGTTAGACCGTGGACAGTGTATAGTATCTATATATTGTGTAGATACTAGATATAGCTACTTTAAATTTATTGGTACCAGTTCCGGTATAGGATCTCCAAAAGTAAAATAACTGTTCCGGTTATAAAAAATAAAAATAAGGGTATCAGGTTCAAATAATTTAGGTACCGAAAAGTATAATAATTTTTTAAATACTTATCCGGAATACGGGCTTAATTAATAGTATGAGAAATATCAGAAAACTCATATGATCATACATATAGTTTATAAACAAAACAGTCGTAATACCATTAAATTATAATAAATAAAATTATTTTATTTTTGAATCTAAAAAGTTAAAAATTCCTGTTCGGTTTTGGTACTTTATTTTTTAAAATAAAGGTTTAGGTCCCAGTTCTTAATTTCTTAAAGGTTTCGGTTCCAGTCCCTCGATGTAACTATACTATGTTTGAAGTTTGTAATATTATTATTATATATATTATTAGTATATACTCCACGATATATACGCGATACTATTGCTGTAGCGTCGAGTCACTGTTGAACGGTTTTTTCTTTTTAAGTATCTACGGTTTTGGATAAATGCAATACATTTTTTTCTAATCATTATTTTTAATTGTTTTTTTATATATTATAAACATTATAGACTCTTTCGCATCTAATAAAAACTTTTTTATGTTTAAATTTATAAACAAAAAATAAAAATTTTGAATTTGGATAAAATTTTTTTGAAAAAATTCAAAATATCCAATTTATAAAGAAACTGAAAAAATAATTTTAATGTTTACAGTATTTAATTTGAGTTATCTATTTGCGACTTATGAACGTTTAAATATTGGTTCAACTTTTTATTACTGGAAAATTTATCAAAACCAGTCGTCAAAACTAAATATTATCGGTAGTTAACGATAGCCGATAACATGTATGTAATATAATATAATATAATATGTATAATAGCTATTAGCTAGTCATCATATTAATTGAACCTTTCTGTCTTGTACATAATATTATCGGCTATTGTTAACTATATTATGTAACATATAAATAAATTGTTAAATGAAGGAAGTTTATTATTGGATTTTTCAATAATGTCATATTTCATGATACAACCGTTGAGCTGTTGGAGTAGGTAACAATTAACCGGTATTTAAATATAGGCACTCGACAGGTACTGACTATAGCAAAAGTTTTACTTGATGAGTATTTGTTCAATTAATTTTGAGTTTTAGATAATACAAAATACAATTACTATTGTATGAAATATGAATACACAAGGTATTTGCGATTCGCCTATTATATAATAATATACGTGCCAATATATTTTCAACATTTATATTTTACGTAAAAATCGAATTTAGGATAAGTATAGTTTATGTGAGTTTCAGAGTTATAAGTTGTAAATTTGTAATATATAATATTTAGACTTAAATAAAAACATAGGAAAACTAATAAACGACGGGCCATGTGGAATGTGATCCAATATACATTTACATACGCATTAGGTATATATTTACGAACTTCTCTTACACACACGCTGTGACACATGCAACACATAAATAATATTCAACATTTCAACACCTCTCAGATCAGACGTTTAGTAAAAACAACGTAATCAATTATCAGCGGCGCCAGTAAACATCGTATCATAAAACATCATAAACATCATAAACCATGAACGCATTGTAACTCGTATTATTATATTACACATCAACACCCCTTCGACAATTTCCAGATTTCCAGAAAAACCACACAATAAATTATCAGTGGCACCGAGTATAATTTATTGCAATAACCAACGCATATGAGGTTAGTGATTAAATATACAATATATTATTATAACATAGACAACGAAAACAACATTAGGTAGGTATAACACAGTAGTAGACGCATACACACACACGTATGCCCATCATAGGCGGAAATTTGGATTTGGGGGGGGGGGGCAAAGCCTTACTTTGATAATATTGAATAAGCTTAAAACAAAATGTAGGAAATGTTTGGTGGGGGGGGGGGGGGGTAGGCCCTAAAGCTCCCCTTATTTGCGCCTATGATTTCCATAGTCCCTCTTAGATTAATATTGTATAAACCTATGGGCTATGCTAACTCATTGTCAGATACAACATCGCGGGTATGTCTATATTATTAACTTAACTTAACGAGTTTAAAAAAATAGTTAACTGCCCAGCATTGTATATTTAATAATAATTTAGTATTTACCTACTATAAATTAGTTTTATAAAAAATTTGTTCGGAACCTAAGTTTTATACAGGTAATAAATAATAGGTAGGTATATCATTACACGTTTTTAAGCAAATTCAATCCTAGATGAATTCCGTTCTCTATCTGTCACCTAACAATGCGTATAGGTAGAGTTATCTCCCTAACTCTATAACGGATATTGAGAGGTACGAGCCTGCCCCCCTCCCTCATTAAAAAGGAAATTGAGGAATACTGAATGATTTGCAAATTCTGAAAATATGTTAAAAATCTTTGCAAACTATTTGCAAAATATTGGGATTGGTCCGAGATCGATCGGATGATGTTGGTTGGCTACGTGAATTTTTATGTATAGAAATCGGAAATACATAAAAAAATATTCTGCTTTGGGGTGTGAAATTAAAACTTTATGCTGTTATTTAAACAAGTAAAAAACTTGATAAATGTTGAGGATAACAAATGTCAAATATATTATGTTTAACGACTAGAAATAATGTGGTTTTTTTTAAAAATATATTTAGTTTTCAATGATAAACGATTCACCTGGTATTATACAAATATGTTTTATTATTTTATTCTTAATTTTTTATGTTGTAATTACATTATGAAATAAATAAGATATAACTATGTGTAAACTTAAAATACTCCGTAACAATAATAAATTAGCAGGTACTAGGTAACCACTATATATTATAACCACTCTGCTGTACAATAGATGTCGAGTGTAACTATCAATGAGTAAGTAATTTTAATGTATGTGTTAAATCTAAATTAAATGATATTCATTGTATTTTAAAATTTTAAAGTTTTTAAAATCATATACTATAAGTTTCAAATAATTTTAGATTCTGAGTGGAACGATGAATGTATTGATTTTACAATGATGTGTGTTTTTTTTTTTAATTTTTTAATTTTTAAATTTTTTTTGAAGTTATACTTCTTTACGCACGGTAGTGA
The DNA here is from genome assembly GCA_949089665.1 of Macrosiphum euphorbiae. Lineage (NCBI taxonomy): Eukaryota > Metazoa > Arthropoda > Insecta > Hemiptera > Aphididae > Macrosiphum > Macrosiphum euphorbiae. The sequence continues at coordinate 2,320,576 of CARXXK010000002.1, read as the reverse complement.
GGAAAAAAAAAAGCGAACGGGCGGCGCGTACGAACGGGCGGCCGTACGAACGCGACAGCGTACATGTCCGTAAATAAATAAATATTGTCATGGTAATGTTGTTTTATTATACCTATATTATAATATATATTCTGTATATATAAAACAGTTAGCTGATTGACTGCTATCAACGCACAGCTCAAACCATTGGACGGAACTGGCCGAAATTTGGCATACAGATAGCTATTATGATGTAGACGTGCGCTAAGAAAGGATTTTTCGAAATTTGCATTTTAAATAGGTGCTCAAACAGGGACATTGAGATTCAAGATGGAAATTGGAAATTTTATTTTTATTTATTAATAGTTGCCATTGGTTACAGTCTGCATTAGAAATTAGCATTTATTTATTGGTTGCCATTGGTTATTCGGGCAGATCAGGTACAAGCTTGCATCAAATCAAATTATTGAACATTGCCTACCAGGGTGGCTGAGTTGCACTTACCGCAGCAAGTTACACCCAAAAGGAGTTCTACAATCATAATTTTTTTAAGAGTTGTGATTTTTTACGAGCATAACCAAATTTGTTATATTAATCCACCGTATTATATCAAAATAAACTTGGTATAACTTTGATAATTTAGAGTTAAATCATACACTTCCGTACAAACAGCATTATATATTATAATCGGGCCATACTAATTAATATGAATAATTAATGATCGATTATTATTTATTTTTATTATTATTGTTAGTATTCACTCACAAATATATTGTCTGGATAAAAACCCTGATAAAAACAATACTACAAACAATTATCCATCGATCTGTCGAATAAAAATATAAAAAAAATAATAAAACTATCAATAATAAATAATTTTGGATACTTCTTCTCATTTTTTAAATTAATTAATATTTCTTTCTTTCTTTTCACTCACTCACGTGTACCATTCAAAAGAAGTTTAACTTCCCGCGCGCGTACTGGTAACACACATGGTTTATCTTTTTTTTATTATTTTTTGTGTCTGTCATCACGTTTTAGGACAGTAAAAGTGCTTAGATTTTCTTCAACAGTATCTTTTCTGATAGTAAAATGAATCTAGTTGGTACTTTGGGGGGTCAAAAGTAAAAATTTCACAGTAGTTTTCACAAGCGCCTGGAAAAACAACATAAAAATTAAGGAAAAACAGGAATTTTTACGCGAAATCGGTTTTCCAAAAAATCGATTTTGGTTTTTGGTGTATCTCTAAAAAAATTAACGTATATACATGACATTTTCACTGGTTGTTTATATTTGCATTTTCTATACACTATAACATTTTCAAAATGTTTTGATTTATTTTGAACTGTTTGGGCACATTTTCATTTTCCTTTTTTTTTAGTTTTTTTTCTAAAAATATCAATAAAAATTTATTTGTCGGTTGCGAAAGCTTGAAAATTTAATAGAAGGCTCCTAGTATATTGTTTCAAAGGCAGATGAAAAATATTAAAAATCCTTAGTCACAATTTATTTTTTTAAGCATATAAAGTTCAAAAATTGACAAAATATGGAAAAATCACGAAAATTAGCAAATAATTTTGAGTTAAGAATTCGTAAAAATTTTTCTTTTTAAATCTAAGATATCAAAAGGTAATACAAGATTCTTTATAAGTTTTTCTACTTTTATCAAAAAAAAAATGTCCTTAAGAAGTCAAACTACATTTTTATGAGCGTTTGGAATTCAAATTTTTACAACATTGGATATTCACTTGATTTCTTATTTAATTGTAATTCACACGTTTATCAAGATGGGGTCCCAGGTATTTTATTGTGTCCGATGGGGAATTGGGATGTTATTTAATACACATTCACAATTTTTTTTTAAGCATTTAAAGATCGAATCTCGACAAAATTTATCAAATTTAAAATTGAATAATTATTTTGTAGTTTAAAATGTTCAACTTTTATACCTAAGGATTTAAATTTAAAACAAGATTACACGTATGTAGTTTATTATGTTAGCAAAAAATCTAAAAAATACATAAGCAGAGTTTATTTTTATGGTCATTTTAAGTTCAAATTTGGACGAAATTACGTATTAAAAAACCTAGAATAACTATTTTAGTTATTTTGTTGTGATTGTATAATATTATTCGTGGGTACTTGAAACTTCTAAAGTATACTACTAAATATCTATGATATGATCAATTTGGAATTTATTATAGGTACCTATTATAGGTCAATTTAATTTTTAATACCATAGTTATGTATATTATATGTCTTATACCTAGACTGACATACCGTCTCCGCTCAGAATCGTTTTTCTTATACAATGATATTATATCATTGAATTCAAATTTAATAACATCCATACAGTATCCCACTTGTAACCTACTGTACAGCAGTGCACCTTTTTTTTTTTAGTTTATATATTAATTTTTCATATAAAATAAAAATAAAAATATTGACAACTAGTATAATAATTTAATATTATTTTTTTTTTGTGACTTACACACTACAGAAAAATAAAAATACCTTGACGTAGAAAACAAACGAGTTACTTGAGGTTACAATAAATATATATTTATAATTACTTATAATTTTTAAAATACTTTAGAAATATTAGTGTAATGATACTATAAACTGTAATATTATATTCATATTTCACATTAGTTCTAAATTCAAACTTACATTTAAAATGTAATTATTACTAATTAGTTTTACTATAAAAATTTTAATACTCAAATTTTCCTACCTAAAAAAAACCTTTGCTCCTTTAGAAAATGAATCGAAATTGGTCAAACTTGTATTATTGTTATTCACTTTGAAATCATTACCAATTTAATTTACATTAAACACATAGTTACCTAGCCTACCTTTAAATAATGCAAATGCATTTCCTTTTTATAGAGCAATGTCATTTTTAATGTTTTTTTAAATATCATTACTCAGGTCACATCGTTTGTATAAATTAAATACCGAACCAATAATTATCTGCATTGTAAATCAAGGATATAACAGATGTAATTAAAAGTCTAAAAATCTAATTTAAACGAGCTAACATATTTCGAACAATCAATTATGTATTCACCATTCATAACTTCAGTGTCAAGAAAGTACCTACCTAAATAGTTTAACTCATTTCAAAATAATAATTAGAAGGCAGTAAAATGTCTTGCCAATTGTATTTCATTTGATATATTTTTTAATCTAATGCACAGGCTATATGTTTTTTAAATTATTATTGTGTTTCTAAGTAAAAACTAAGTTTAAAGTTTTTAAAAACTAAACTGTTTTAGCTGGTTCATATCGAGTATCTATATATTAATTTTATTAACTAGGTGCCTAGCTTATTATTAGCCAATAGTCATGCACTGTTGTACAAAGATAATTTTAAAATTATCTTGATAATATTACAGATATTTAATGTGTTGAAAATGTATGTTGATAAGATAATAGATAAATAAAAATAAAAATGATCTACACAAAAGATTATGTTATGATAACCTCGTTTTTATTTGTGGAATTTAGCTCATTGTAGTTTTACATTTTAAATACAAAGATTAAATGTTATAGAGAATCGAAAAATTCAAGTAAAATTTATAAAACTGTTATGTATTAAAACGGCGAATTTATTTTATTGAGATGTTTATATTGTGTAATTATATCGTATAATATATACAATAACGTTTGATAAATATTTTTATCTAGATAATTTACAGCACTGGCCATGCATAATTTATACAAGTATAGGTATATACGATTAACTAAATTACAATTTCAAAGTAAGTATTAATAATTGCTAAATTTGAAACTTACAGTTAATATTTTAATAGAGCAGTACGTTTGAGTAATTTTTTTATACAATATCCTCGATAGTTATATGTATTTTTAAGTTAAAAATAATTTAAGGTACCTAAGTATAATAAGTACAACTGATATCTTGCAGAAATATATTGAACCCATAGGTACAATTAGTAATAATTAGGTAATATTACTAATGTACATTAAATAATATTACTGTCATTACTGATATTATATATTTCAGTGTTTAACTATAAATATTATTTTACTTTTAAGTAAGTACAATGAATCAAAATAAAATACATAATGTGTCGATTTATAAACCATGAATCATTATTACCAATGATGTAAAAAATATGAATTTCAAACGCTCATAAAAATGTAATTTGATTTGCTTGTAGACATTTTTCTTTTGATAAAAGTAGACAAACTTATGTGGAATCTCGTATTACATTTTCTAAACTTTGATTTAAAAAGAAAAATTTTTATGAATTTTTAACTCAAAATAATTTGCTAATTTTCTTGATTTTTCGGTATTTTATCAAGATTTGAACTTAAAATGCTTATAAATAAAAACTGTGACTAAAGAATTTTTATACTTTTCAATGTAATAATATAGCAGGAGCCTTGTATTAAATTGTAGCAAAAGTATTTTTACTCAACAAATAATGTTTTATTGGTATTCATAGAAACAAACTAATAAAATTGGAAACAGAAAATGTTCCTAAACAGTTTAAAACAAATCAAAGTATTTTGATATTTTATCGCGTATAAAAATTTCAAATATAAACAACTAGTTAAAATTGCATGTATCTACGGTCATTTGTTTTAAAGTTACAACAAAAACCAAATTCAATTTTGTGAAAAGTCGATTTTGAGTAAAAATTCCCGTTTTTCCTTAATTTTTTTTTTGTTTCTCCGGGTGCTTTCGAAAACTATTGGGAATTTCAAATTTTGACCCTAAAAAAGTAAAAACTATATTCACTTTCCCATCGAACAAGATACTGAAGTTGAAAATCGAAGCTACTTTAAGCTTACTTTCGACTACTTATCGTGTATACACACACAAAAATTAAAATTAAAATAAAAAATAAAAAAATAAAAAACACACATCATTGTAAAATCAATACATTCATCGTTTCACTCAGAATCTAAAATATAAAACACAGTTTTTTTTATAGTTATTTTATTTTCAAATTTGGACGAAATTAAATATTTAAACAAAGAAGAACGATTCGTGTTTTTTTTTTTTAAATAGTATTCGTGCCTACTTAAAACTTCTAAAGTTACATTATTATATACAAATATAATAATGAACAAATAATAATAATTCAACTTAACCGACTACCATATTAATTATAACAATATAATAAATAAAGGTAATAAAAAATATAGTAGGCTGACAAACGGTCTCCGCTCAGAATCGTTTTCCGTATAAAATGATATTATTATGTTATAGAATTAAGATTTAACACTATCCATTATAACTACCAACTTGTAACTATACACAGGAGTGACACACACTTCACCGCTTTTTTAACTTAAAAATGAATTTTCTAAAATTAAAGTTAATACTAATTAATGTGTTATATTTAAAATTGTATAACATGAATATTTTTATTTATATGCCTATAAATAAATTTTACCAAAGTAATGTATAACTATTATTCCGGTGACATAAAATATATTATAATATTATACCTACTCATTGAAATTTTTGTAGATTGACATATTTTCGAAAACATGATGAAAATCATGATCTCTTATTTAAACTCATTAGGTACTTGTTCGATGTAATTAAAAGCATAATCAAACTAATTTATTCGTATACTCTGGTGATATTATAGACGGACTCTGAAGGCCCTGCAACACACAAATATATTTAAAAATGAATATTTTCAGGACAAAAGTTGAATAAATTACCAAATAATTAGTTGCATTCCAACAAATCTCGTTTTACTCTATAATCATTAGATATGTTGGCATTGGGATTTTGCACATGTACCTATAACCTTGAGAGGTAATGTAACAATATAATAGGTAAAATGAATAACTGAATATTAAAATACCATAATAACAAAATATGTCACATACGATAGGCAAACAATATAGTTTAACTGAACGTAATAATGTTATACAAGGTGATCCTTTAAGTGTCTACATTCGTTATTTTTAAAAGTTTTTTTTTTTGACAACATACATTTTAATTTCATATTCCAGGACAGAATATTTTTTGGTGTGTTTTGGTACATAGAAATGAACATAAAACGTTAAGTAAAAAAAATTATATTTTTTACAAAAAAGTTACATCAAAACAATGAGTGTAGAATATTGAATTGATCACCTTGTATAATATTATGTCGTATACGCCGATCATTTCAGAAGTACACGAATTAGCGTCTACACGATTACGATACGGCTCTTTCTGTCATCACATATCATTTATATATTAATTTTATGATCAGGATACTTTGATTATAATAAACCTATAATATACATTTTCTTGACATTTTATACATTTTCAAAATATTTAAGCTAATAAAATAATAAAATATTCAATGGTTTTCAACTTCGACATATTTTCTGATAGAAAACTGAATCTACTTATTAGTACTTTTGTGAGGTTAAATTTGAAAGTTCACTGCAGGAGATTTCAGTTTTTGATAAAATCTTTTTTAAAACTTACAACCATATAATATACTTACCATTTTCACTGGATATTTATTTTATTATTTCCCATAATATACTATTCAACTTTTTAAATATTTTGTCTATTTTTCAGCTAATTATTATTGGCACCAACAATTTTTTGCTGTATCAAAGTACTTGAAAATGTAATACAAACATCATAAGTCGTTGTTAATGAACATTACAAAATAAGTTGAGCTTAAGTCCACAATTTTTTTTATGAGAGTGAGTTAGAATTTTGATGATATTCTTAAAAATCACGAATATTTTCAAATTATTTTGTTTTACCTATAAATTCCAATTTTTTTTTTATTTCTATTTAATATTTTAAAAAGAAATATCCTTATGCATCACAAGGTTTTCTAACTATTACAAAAAAAAAATGTTACAGGAAAGTTAAACAATTTTTTATGAACGTTTGTAAATTAAATTTATCGACATTGTATTTTTAGCGGTAAATTAACAATTCTCATTTAACAATATTCTTACTTTGTTATAATTCAATAATGAATAACTGTAGACATATTTACTTTGTTATTTTCTATTATACATGATAACATTTTCAAAATATTTTGACTCGTTTTGAGTTATTTATAAACATTTTAAATTAAACAATTTATATTTTTCTATAAATATCGGTAAACATATTAAAGATACATCTGCATAATTTTACCTACTATTTTGTACTTGAAAATGTAAGTATAAAATGTTCATTGTCTATAAATAAGACAAATTACATTTTATGACGGTTTGAAATTCAAATTTTTACATCATTGGATATTCATCGATTTGTCATGTAGTGATTTTCTTATTTTGTTGTAATTCAAAAACGAATGACTGTAGATACATAGAATATTTACTGAATGTTTATTTTTTCATTTTCTATACACCATAAAAAGTAGTTTTGACAAGCGCCGGGAAAAACAACATAAAAATTAAGGAAAAACGGGAATTTTTACGCAAAATCGGTTTTCCAAAAATTCGATTTTGGTTTTTGGTGTAACTCTAAAAGAAATGAACGTATATACATGACATTTTCACTGGTTGTTTATATTTGCATTTTATATACACGATAACATATTCAAAATATTTTGATTTATTTTGAACTGTTTAGGGACATTTTCATTTTCCATTTTTTTTAGTTTTTTTTCTAAAAATATCAATAAAATTTTATTTGTTGGTTGCGAAAGCTTGAAAATTTAATAGAAGGCTCCTAGTATATTGTTTCAAAGGCAGATGAAAAATATTAAAAATCCTTAGTCACAATTTTTTTTTATAAGCATTTAAAGTTCAAAAATTGACAAAATATGGAAAAATCACTAAAATTAGCAAATTATTTTGAGTTAAGAAATCGTAAAAATTTTTCTTTTTAAATCTAAGATGTGAAAATGTAATACAAGATTCTTTATAAGATTATTTACCTTTATCAAAAAAAAAAAGTCGATAAGAAAGTCAAATTAAATTTTTATGAGCGTTTGAAATTCAAATTTTTACAACATTGGATATTCACTCGATTTCTCATGTAGCTATTTCCTTATTTTGTTGTAATTCAAAAACGAATAATTGTAGATACATGAAATTTTCACTGAATGTTTAAATTAGCATTTAATATACACCATACAATTTTTAAAATATTTTGACTTTTTTGAGATATTTACGGACATTTACCGCTTTCAATTTTTTTTTAGTTTTTTTTTCTATAAATATCAATAAAGTTTTATCCGTTGGGCCAAAGAGTGTACAAATGTAATACAAGGCTCCTGATATATTGTTACAATATCAGTTGAAAAATATTAAAAATACATAGGCACAGTTTTTTTTTATAAGCATTTAAAGATCGAATTTTGACAAAATTTATCAAAATCTCGAAAATTATCAATCATTGTAATTAATAAATTATAAAATGTTCAGTTTTTATAGCTAAGGATTGCAAATTTAAAACAAAGGTTCTCATAAATAGTTCATACTGTAACCAAAAAATTTAAAAAATATATGAGCACAGTTATTTTTTACAGACATTTTAAATTCAAATTTGGGCGAAATTACATATTAAAAAACCTATAGAATAACTATTTTAGTTATTTTGTTGTGATTGAATAATATTATTCGTGGGTACTTGAAACTTCTAAAGTGTACTATTAATTATTATATATCTATTATAGTATCACGGTTTTTGTTGATGTATAGCGCGTTATAAGTACCTAATGGATATTGTGATATGATTAATTTGGAATTTATTATAGGTCAAATTTTGGTTTAGTACCATAGATATGTGTATAATATGTCTTATACCTAGACTGACATACCGTCACCGCTCAGAATCGTTTTTCTTATACAATGATATTATATCGTTGAATTCAAATTTAATATCATCCATTGACCATTATACAGTGACCCACTTGTAACCTACTGTACAGCAGAGCGACACCCACTTGCCCACCTTTTTTTAGTTTTTTTTTCTCTAATTATCAATAATATTTTATTTTTTGGGTATAACAGCGTGAAAATGTAATGCAACGCTCTTGATATACTGTTACAATAGCAGTTGAAAAATATTAAAAATAGATATTCACAGTTTTTTTTTTATAAGCATTTAATGTTTGAATTTTGACAAAATGTATCAATTTTAAAATTTAATAATTATTTTGTAGTTAAAAATGTATGGTTATGTTCAACTTTTATAGTTAAGGATTGAACATTTAAAAGAAGGTTCCACGTATTTAGTTAATTCTGTTACCAAAAAATCTAAAAAATATATACACAGTTTATTTTTATAGTCATTTTAAGTTCAAATTTGGAAGAAATTACATATTAAAAAACTCTAGAAGTTATTTTGTGTGATTGTATAATATTATTCGTTTGAACTTGAAACTTCTAAAGTATACTATTATATTATATCTATGATATCATCACGGTTTGTTGTTGATGTATAAAGCGTTATAAGTACCTCATGGATATTTTGATATGATTAATTTGGAATTTATTAAATTTACCCTATTATAGGTAGGTAATTTTTTTTTTTAATACCATAGATAAGTATCTATATAATATGTCTTATACCTAGACTGACATACCGTCTAAGCTCAGAATCCTTTTTCTTATAGAATGATATTATATCGTTGAATTCATATTTAATACCATCCATTCACTTGTAAGCTACTGTACAGCAGAGCGACATTCACTTACCCACCTTTTTAAATATTATTATAAAATAGGCCGACTGGTGACTGGACAGAGGTATCTGCTCAGAATAGTATTTCGTACATAAATACAATTTTATTATAATATATCATGGAAACCAAATGTAACACCATCCATTACAGTAACCAACTTATAGCCTACTATAAATAAGTACAGAAGAGCGTTAGCAAAGAATTTTCACTTTTAAGCTCCGATAAGAACTAATATTTTATCGAATTTGCTACACTAAACCTCCACCGAAGGTGATTATCAGAGAATTTTTTCTACTAAAAACAAAAACACAAAGATCATTATAAAATCATTAGATTGGTACTTACATTTATTATATTGTGTGCCACTCGTAGTATAAAAGATTAAAGAGATATGTTACGGTCTATATAATTTTTTTATAAAGTAAAAGAATATTACTGTTACCAATAACTTTATGAGGAACAAATAATGTTAGTTCAGCAATCATATATCATAATTAATATTTAATAACGTACATATAAATAATGCTGATACTAATACCGACGAAAGTAAACATATAAGAAGTTTCTATATATAATACTAGCTGATCCCGTGCAGTTCGTTGCTCGTTAAATGTACCAAGTCTATATGACTCAAACTTTGTTTAATTCGTTATTTAATATTCAGTGTATGGTGTTCAAAATGTATCTTAACTTTTCTGTTGCACGGAAAAAAATTCTGATTCGCAGCAGTATATTATCAGTTGGACAATCTACGTGCGATAGATCGCGGACCCCGTGCTGTTTGTACATAAGTGTATGATTTAACTCTAAAGTATTAAAGTTATACCAAGTTTGTCGTATTCCACCTATCGAGGACTAATATAATCAATTAATACAAAATCCTAACCTAACCGTACTAATATCAGATGAATAAAAAAAACCCAAATTTTGCTATTTTTAAATTTGCCCGTCTTCTTCCCAGAGGTTTAATATACACACAAATATTAATTTATATGTATTTAATATATAGCCGATATAGCAACCAATATATAATACTCTGTTGCGCCACTGTTGTATTTTTTACATTCAGATTTCCTACTTTTTCGTTGGATTTTGATAAAATTTTCTTTCGTAAAAACCTTCTCCTGGCAATAACGTACATCTCAAAAAAAATTTGAGCCTAATCTCACCAGCCGTTCTCGATTGATGAGGTATATTGACATTTTCACGCTCTATTTTTATATATATAGATTATAAATAATCCATACCTATTTTTTTACTGCCTAACAGTGCCGGATCTAATTCTCAGGAGGCCGGGGTGCAACTACCAATTGGTGGCCCCTTAAAAAAAAAATTTTCTCGACATTACACTTATCTATTTATTTGATACGTTGTGTCTTGTTGATATATTAAACAAACTAAAATACACAAAATTTAAATTCCATAATTTAATAGGTAAATTATGAAATTATACATTCACTCACTGTTCTCATATCTATTATAACTACCGCACGCTTAGATATGATATCATTTATGTATGCTTCTATGCTAGTATAATATAAATTAAGAATAAATATCATTATTATGATAATGGCTGTATATTCTCTGTATTGTCCTAAAATGAAAGGACACAAATATGAACCAGGTACCTCAGTTACCTGAATTAAATACAAAATTATTCATCAATCCTTTATATTTGTTTAATTCATTGTTTTGAAAATTTTTCTCCGTCTTTTAGATGCACCACTTTAAAATTGTCTATTAGACATGTTTTTTTTTTCAAAAGTCAATAAAAGATTGTGTAGGTAGGTACCTAAGTTATATTTTTAATAATCAAATGAAAAATTAATATAATAGAATAGGTTATAGGTACGTAAAAAATAAAACTGAAAAAAGTACAAAATAACATATCCGAAACTATAATAACACTGCACCAATAGGCAAATCCGTAAATATATTATTAGTTTGTCCAGCAAGATACCGCACTATCGTGAATTCGCGTGTCTCTGAGATTAAATACATTTTATCGTGTATAGAAAATGCATATTTAAACGACCAGTGAAAATTTCATGTAAAAACCAAAATCGATTTTGCGGAAAACCGATTTTGCGTAAAAATTCCAGTTTTTCCTTAATTTTTATGTTGTTTTTCCCGGCGCTTTTGAAAACTATTAAGGATTTTAAGTTTTGACCTCCCCAATGCGCCAATTATATTCACTTTCCCATCGAACAATATACTGAAGTTAAAAATCGACTACTTATTGTGTACACAGACCCAAAATAAATAATAAAAAAAATACACATCATTGTAAAATCAATCATCATTCCACTCAGAATCTAATATACCTATCATAAAATATTATAGCCTATTTGTACTAAGTTATCATTCGTGTAAAAGATACTTTATTAAAAGTTTAAAAGTATTCAAGTATATAAATACAGACGATACTTACTTTGAAAAGTATTTAAAGTCTCGGTACAAAGTAGATATTTAGTGCATAAGGACAAATACTTGCAATTTTTTTTATCCGTTTTCATTGCTCAAGAAAATGTATAATGATTTTATAGTATAGATATTTTAATGTAACAACCCTCTATGTTTATTTAAATTGCAAAACAACATTATATAATACCTAATATTATTATGTTCCTATATAGGTAGGTAAACGTTCAGGCTCAGAATGTAATTTGCTTAACGTATTTATATTTTGCGGTTCAGTGTACTTCATCAGTGCATTTGACTTTTAATTCTACAGGTGCCTATACTTAGGTGCATACTACACACCCAAAATATAAGATTTAAGACATTTTGAGTAAAATAATGTTTTAATATTATAAAAAACATTTAGTCATCTTGCACTTGCATGGAGTTTTCTCAACTCACATCCGCTGGAATATATTTTTATTATAGCAGGGTACTATATGTATATGTGTATATGTGATATGTCTATATTATGTATCGACATGCGATCTAGGCACCGCCCACATCCGTCCGCCTACAGCACGTCGCCTTGGTCTGGCCAGAACCTTGTAAGACATAATATGTATCACGACAGACTGAGCGTCCTTAGGAGCGTGACGACATGGCGCGGACCGTGTGCCGTCTCATTGGTAGCGGTACGTCTTCCGCTCTTGACGAGTACCTACTGAGTAGATATAAGTAACCCATTTACATAGTAACAATATTATAATATAGACGGTGAAAGACCGAAGATGACTGTCGTATTATGGTTTAAAATGTTTGTTTTTTTCGAATTGGTATCCTAGTGGTGCCCCAAATATTGTAATACATTTTCCATAAAATGCAATTTAATAAAATATAAAATTGTGTTCTAAATAACGTCACAATATTTCGTATTTCACTTTTAAACCATTTCTTAAGCCAATTATTAACCACGCCCCGGCAATAAAAACCAAGCCCGAGCACTTATCCCACGAATATACGGCTTAGATACACACAGTTATATTGTGTGCATATAATAACATAATAAACAGGGTGATCCATTCAACGACAGTAATTGTTTCGGAAAACACTGTATGAAGGTTTCAAAAACAAATCTTTTACATAATATTATGTCATTGGAAATCAAAATTTTTGGAAAAAATAATATTATTGCTATATTTTTTATTGTTATAATTTTGTAATTATGCAGAAAATATAATACCTAATAGTAATTTACTCATATATTCTGCGTGGTAGGTAGGTACTCCGCATATCAAAACTTTAGATACTCACGCAAGTAGTCACAACTCATATAAACCATTCGTTTAAAATTCGACTTTTATGTATAAAAGTACCTAGTCCAAAATATTCTACTTTGGAATAAGCCGATAAGGAATTATAAATGCACTTTGCCATTACAAAATTGTTTTTAACTAGGTATCGCGAGGTATCTACTTAAGATTCTATTATAATATGTGAAAGAAAAATATTTTCAAAAACTTTGAAATTGTTTTTGAAATAATGAGATAATGAGAGTGTAAATAGATCACCGATATATATATAATATATAATAATGCGTGTACATAATGGACAGCGATTGAAATTCGTGAGGTGGCTGCTGAATCGGTTCGACGAACTCTGCACGATATCGGTCCCCTCTGCAGCATTCAAAAAACCACACACACATACACACACACACACACACACACACACACACACACACACACACACACACACACACACACACACACAGCACAGCGCGAGTTCACACCTCGCGGAGCCGGCGGCGCTATTTTGCCGGAAGTCGGATCTCCCGGACACAATAGTCGCGCGCACTTCCGGATTCGTGCGTGGACATCGGTCCAAGGACAGTGGATATTCACCCGTGGAGATACCGGGCGCCTGCCGCACAGTTCACAGCGTCCGCCGATCTTTTAGCTCCGCGCCGTCGATCCGATCGGTTGTGTTTTTCAGTCGTCCGACATTCGACCCATCCGCAATACATACGCCGCGCGAGTCTCCTAAATATAGTTGAAAATAATTTTTCGTTTGATTTCCGCGGACATCGACGGCGCATCGAACGTATTTTCTGTAACGGTTTCGAGATAGTTTTCGATTTTTCTCCCCCCATCATATTAATTATTATTTATTCGATTATACATCAGATCCGCGCAGAACACGACTCAACATTTATACTAGCACGGACCACCGTCAAACACTTGTTGTTCGTAGTGTCGGACACTCGGAACATGTGCTAGCACTTTTCAATTTGTGATTTACGCGAAAATGACATCAACAAATTGTTTACCAAATATGGTTCAAGCTATCACGGTTCTCACTGTTCTAAAAATGTTAACAAACGGTATGTTATAATTATATTTTTATACCTATTCATTATATCATTATGATACATTTATTCCAGTATTACCATTTACTATAATATAGAAACCCTATATTATTATTAATTGTGTGCACACGGGTCGTACATATTATAAGCCACTGCAAGTGAGCACGTTTTAATAAAGTAATACAATTTATTATAAAAACTGAGCAATATTATAGTACACCTACAAACGCCACGTGGTAAAATTTTTTTATTAGATATTATGAAATTAGAAATATTACGGAAACGGATTTCGTTTTGAGTACCTAAATTGCTGATATCGCTATTTTAACAGCGATCCTACAGGTATAAACTCGGGTAGTTTTATACAGTGTGGTCAAAATATCGTTAACTTGGTTGTTTTTTTTGAAGTCTGGTCTCACCCTCCCCCTCAGCACATCACCCAAAGTATGTGTTGCAATTTCGCGGAATATACACGCTGTATTCGGGGGGGCTGTATACTGGTCAACAATAGTAATTAGTCCTTCCGGTCGGCGCAGTCACAGTGGTTGCGCACACAATGCAAACTCAGGGTCCAATGGCCCTGTAATTAAATCACCAAACGATCCGTGGAATTCGAATAGAACAAAAAACGTTCAATATCGTTCCCATATACTCATTACACGATTTTATGGCTCGTACATACACAGCTTTAATCATTATAATTATTAATTTGTCTGTGATTTCACAATGATCAACGCGTTTGGGCGAAAGATTTGACGGGATGACGCGTAGGTACCTCTGTATCTGTAGCTATATATATATATTTTTTAAATATAATATACAATAATTGTCCATTTTTACGCATGCCTGTACGATGTTCTACTGGGCTAGCCACGACAGTAGGCTTAGTGAACCGGTAACAGGAAAAAAAAATGCAATTAGGGATGTAACGTGGTCCTTGACACAAATACTATTATACGTGAAATAATGTTCACTCCGACTTGGGTCATTGTTTCTGCTGTAATTACTGTATCATTTGTATTAAATTGTTATTAGATTTTAAAAAAAAGTAGTATTGGCTGTTAATTTGGTTGCAAAAGGTATTGCCGTTTGAAATTTTATGAATTTGTATTATAACACGTAAATTAAAACAATGACTAGAATAAAGTACAACTACTTTTATGTTGAAAAGGTTTTTTTTTCCCATTGAATTGATGCATTTGAGCGCATATTGACCAAACAATAACTTATAAGTCTATAATCATGATTAAAACAATTTTTTATTCATCTTCTGATGAAAATATTATTTACACTAGTTATAACTGGTTTCCTTTTGTTTGTTTTTAATTTGTTATATACTTATATATGTTTATAGTTATTATTTAAGACTGTATTACTCTTTATCTCTAACACAAAGTTTTAGCTTAAAAGAGATAGATAATCATGAATAGTTTTTATAATTAAATTGTGTAAGTTATGATGATTTCAAATAAAAAAAAAAAAAAATAACTTAATATATAGAGTGATCATTTTATCATTTAACATTATAATTATTTATTTATCCTTGACATTTTTAAGCTTTTTAACTAAGATAAAATTAAACTAAGTGTTTTCTTCAAAAAAGTAAAATCTTCAAAAAATAGATAACAAATATAATTTTTTAACAAAAATATTGTTTTGTAACGACTAGGAACCATGTAAACAAAAATAATTTCCAAAAACATTAATACATTTTGAATAATGAGTGTCTACCGTTAAAAGAATCACCCGGTAATGCATGATAGTAGTGCATTTGCATTACACTACTATCTAATTATTAAATTATATTCAAAGTATTTGAAATAATATATGATTTTAGTAATAGGTAACCAATAATCCTGAAATATTGTTTTAATTTTTTTTCCTCCTATATAAGAATTCCGTAGGTATAAATAATAGGAGAATAATCCATTTTTTACTTTTGTTAAGACTTTTAAAAATTATTTTGGTAGTATATGTAAAATTACTCTTATCTTCACAATAAGTTTTGCATAACTCTAAAAATTCTAATCAAAAAATGTTGTTTCATACCTATACCTACTTTCGAAAAGCATAACATAATAGTTAGATAATAATAAAATAATGAATTAACTATTATTCATAATGCTGCATAATATATAGGTTTATAAAGGAGTTAGATTATTTCTAATTTTTAGTCTCTTGGATCAGCCAAAAAAAACGGCCATCGCACGAACTTCGAGTTCAGTAGTACATCATGCTGAAGTGATAATGTTTTTTATAACTTTATTAAGTTATACTCATTATATAAATTCACTGTCCCCAGTAAGGTTTTTGGAAGTTTGTAAGTTGTAACGCAGATACTAAATAAATTATAGTTAGATTTTAGATAAAATATTTTCACTTTGGAACTTGTTTACTAGGCATCATCCATCGGCAAGCTATTGAAATGGACGATTTCATAACCATAACGTGACACATATTTATATAATGTACACTAAATTTTAATTTAATTTTTTTTTCAATAAATATTAACTATAAAAGTTTGTCGAACTAATTTTGGCCCAAAAAAAATATAGGTAGCATATTTATAGTGATGTAAAATATGTTTATTATAGTGTATAGGTAAACATTATACATAATCATTATAATATTAGTTCATATAATATTACTAACTGTTACTAACTTATTAAGTAAATTAAGAAAAGGTAATATAATTGAAGATTTACATGCGAATAGTTGATTTTAATAATATACAAAATGATTATACTTAATTTCCTACGAACAATATTCTTTAAATTACGATGTTCAGTTATCAAATTTCGTAAGAACTAGAAATCTGTATAAAAAAAACTACAAAATGATTTGAAAATTGTCATGGTTTTGACTATTTTGGCAAAATTTGAACTTCAAAAATTATAAAAAAAACTGTTCACATCATAATAATATGTACATTCAATATTTTCAAATTGCTATGAGTGCAACTCATATATCTTTTATTAAGTTTTCAAGTATTTTGACATAGACATTTTTACCGTACATCGACATTTATAGAAAAATAAACTAAAAAAAAAAATTCAAAAATTTCAAATGCCTATAAGGTTATAATTAGTTTAAAGTTAATCTAAATATTATTTAAATATTTCAATGCTTATAAAAAATTATAATTCAAGTATTAGTGGAATGTTTCAACAAATAATAATAATTTTTTGAATTACAACAAAACAACAATAATTGCTTGAACTACGAACACTATAAAAAACGTATGTCAGTTTAGTCTAGTCTTTTTTTTTAAATTGCATAAAAAAAATTTATTTAATTTTTAAATGTCACAATAGGTACGTGTTTTAACTGTGGTAAGAAAAACTAACAGGAACCAAGTTATATAATTGTCAAGCCTTTTCTCTCACAAACAAAATGTTATCATACATAAATTATAAAATATCAAAAGTCTATGAATCGCTCAGAAATAGTCAACATTATATTTTTTAATTTGTATTAACATGTGTAGAAAAATGGCAAATTTGCAATAAAAATATTTGGTGAAAAATGCACAAAAAATGCCCACTGGCGCAGTGCAGACGTGCCCATGTTATTATTGTGAAACAAATAATATCAATAACGATCGAAATTAAATTGTTGCGAATACCTACGCGTTATTATAATATCATCCATAAAATATGTGACGGCCAATAATAGAGCATTGTGGCAAATTTAATTGTGTAAATAATTTAGATTTCTAGCCCAGCGTATTACAATACTACAGGACATAATTTTATTTTGAATTAGTCCCGACTTTGCGAATGTTCCATGGCCGTCGAGAGTGCGTATCCTAGATCGTAGTGATAACACCCCGCGCGGTTCGTTGCACTCTTTTGTCGCATAGATCCGAACGCCACAAGTTATTGCATGAGTGATTCGCAATAGCCAACAAGTGTTAAAGGACCAAATTATTATAATAAGCACTTCACATAATACTACACACATTATAGCTGCGATGTATTATGCGTGTGTCTGTATTTTTACGAATTTATTGTGTCAATCGAAAGAGGAGATTTTATACATTACATAACAATTAAATAATTATGTATCCAGAATTTCATTGTAGAATCAACTTAATATATAGGTTTAAAAATTAAACTTGTCTAGACATCGATAGCGAATGAAAATCGATATCATAATGTATTTTATGAAGTCATTGAATTCACACGAATTCCATATTATTGACTACGAATCGCCTCTTACTGTTTATAGACAACTTTATAACCTCATAATATCTTTTTCATTGATCCACTGGAAACGAGGAGCAATATTAAGTAATTTATTTTATTGTATATACTTACAGTGCTTGAAGTTTAGATTTTTGTAATTTTGTTACTGATTAGCGATTCATCATCGACATTTGCCACACGACGAACAAATCGCAAAAATAACTTCGCGAAGTTAACAATATTCAAAACTAAAGATAATAAAAAATTATTAATTAGTATTTATGATATATTATGAGTATATAATAGGTAGGTAGCTACTAGCTACCTACAAAATGTTATAAATTCAAAATGTCAATAATTACTAAAAATACTGGTATAATTTTAACACAGTTTATTACTTCTGAATCAAAACCAATTATATTATAACAATATGGTTTCATTGATGTAGGTACCCAGATTAGATTTTTTTTTTTTGTATATTTTTCATCTGGTTTCTGTAAAGGTTAGAAACACCAATAATAATTAATGATTACTTAATATAATATTTTTGTTCATAAGTTCATAAACACAACTGATGATTTTTAGCAAACAATTTTCTAGGGTAGGTAAATATGTGATAAAATAGCCAACGAATATCGTGATGGTTAGGAAACATAATAGTTTATTATCTACGGCCTACGCCAATGTTGCCAAGAAACTAGCGAGAATACATTTATTTTATTTATCAAATCTAACTAATATGATAGTCGCCGAGGTTTGACGAAACCGTATATAAAAATATATTTTGTCATTAAACGGCCAGTTCTGAGATATAACCTTGGTATAAAGATCATTGGTTACATATTATAAGTATATTTGGTTAATCGTTAAACGTTTTTTGTGGAATTTATAAAATTATAAATAATATTATTGTAATGATGATAATAATAATAATAATATACAATATTTATCTTGTGATAATACATAATATTAAACTAACGAATAAAATTGTTTTTCATCATCGATTCATCTTGTATGTTCTTAGTGATATCAAGTACTGCAGGAGTTGTATTTCTATGGCCCAAATAAAATACAATTTTATATTTTAACGAAATCATAAAGAGTACTATGAACATGCACCGATAGTGTGTGTATAAAGACGTACACTATGCATGCACCATTTAGTTATATTGTATATAGGGTTGTAGACCAAAAACGATGTTCAAACAAGTAGGTACTATAACCAAAACGCGCTTTATCGATGTATATAATATAATATACAGTGCCTAAAATATAAATAATAATTTATTATATTTTTTTGTATGATTTTGATTTATATACATTTGGAAATTCTTTGCATATTATTAAAAAAAATCGTCCGCCTCGTTTCGTTCTCGTGTCCTGAAAAGAGTCAAAACGTTCGCTCGACAGACTTGCCGTGTAGGGTCTTGCACGATATCAAATTCCGTTCCGTTGTCTTTGATAATCGTTAGCAGTCGCGAAATTCAAACACCGCACACAATACGTATCATTATTGTGACACGTTATTGTGAGTAACCGGATTAACACACGGTTATGGTGGACTTTTGTACACAGTAACGGATTTTGGGCATTGTGCTTTTTTTTGTTCGACCAACGCTAATGGGACCTGGCAAACTGTGTCAAATAACAATCGAACGTTGACCGGCGGTCTGCTGTGCAGGAAGTCACGGCGAGTTTTCCTTGTTTCCGGTCCTGTTACCGCTGGGTTTACCAACCTCTGCACGCAGACGTTTCCCCTCGTCTCCGCCATTGACCTAGCCCAAAAAAATTGAATCAAGTTAAATAATCATTGTGCAATGTTATAATGAAAAAAATTATGAATCTTTTATAGCCTCGTTGCTGCTTTATGATTATGGGATAATCGCTGCAATATTATGATTATTATAGATCTTGAACGAACAAAGTCGTCGTAGTCCTGCGCGTATCACTTTTGCCTATTCGATACGCCGTCTTAAAAAAACAAAACGGTTGTATAATAATATATTGTTGTCATCTATATAATATGCATTAGCATTTTTTAAGTTAACCAACGTAACTTTACGTAATAAATGTCATTAACTATAATCATCAAAACAATATTATTGATAAAAATTAAAGAAAAATGTTTTTAATGTTCCTAGAAAATGTATAATACAAAGACAACGTAAGTTCATACCTACATACTTCATAAATATATTGTAATTTTAGTCAACACATTTATAAGATGACTGACAGAGAAATATTTTAAGTTAGCTCACTGTCGTCACTTGTGTTGCATAATATTATGTTGCTCGTCATTATTTTATTACATAATATAGTTAAAATATAGAACATATTTTACTGACATTTTGTCATTTTTTGTAAATTTATCAGTACAGATTGTCTGTCAGTGTGATGATAACTTAAAAATAATTCTGTTTATTAAAAAAAAATCCAAAACTGTTGATACCGTCACACGATTGAAAAATATTTTTAATTTTAAAAGTAGCAATAATAATATTATATTATTATGTTATTATAATTTAATGTTGATTTGATAAGTTATATTTAATGAGTAATGACAACGTTAATTTATACATAAAATGAATTACCTTTATTTTGTATTACAGCGCAATAATAATAAGATATTCTATTGCATTAAAATTATTTACAGTTTCAGTATTAATGACAATTGCGGTATAGCATTAATTTTAAAGCACGCATGTATCGATAGTTTAATTGATAAATGTACTTGACACAAATTAATAAGCCCCTACCCACTGAAACCCACACCATAACTGACACGTATGATTTGCATTTATTTGTCTTTTCATACTATTGGAATTTTCTATAGCTAAACACATTATACCAAACCATAACTAGTTCTCATCACACCGCGACGACGAAAACATTATTTACTGTTTTTAGATTTCATATTATATTATTATCGTGTATCGTTATTCGTTCCTACATTTATTATTATATTATAATACTATGTTCCTAAACCGTTAATACTCGTACAGCTCCAGCAGTATATTTCTTCATAGTTACAAACAATTATAATTTCGAAATTCCAATAAGTCTTTCATATTTGTTTTAATTTTAATACAGATCTGCATGCACGCAGATTTGATCTAATAACCAAACCTTTAAGGTCCACGATAGCCAAAATGAAACTAACTCATTACTTGCCGTACTTGGCTAATTTCATGGTGTTTTCAGCAACATACTCCTCCGGTAATAATAATATGACTTCTGCACAAACGAGCGATTTCGTTTTTTATTCGATTTTAGAGGCACAACAAAATATAACGGATGAATCCATATTTTTATAAATATATTATATGTAGCTGGGAATGTTGTAATATTATACTCGATAATTCGTTTTTTTCCAGCACAAACAACGTGCAACCAAGGCATCGGCCGAATCGTTTACGAAAGACTACCAGACCAACAGTTACAAGGATTCGACGACGACGTAGTGAGTATATTTTTTTAGTCAATCGACTATCACCCAAATCGTTTATGTGAGCTTGGCACGGTTCCTCTTTGATTTTTACTCGTGGTCAATGTTTAAACAATTCAATTTATTTTTTTTTTTTGGAAATTCGTTGATAAACCGATTTTTGCAACAATTTTTGATAAAAAACTAAAATCATAAACGATTGTACGTCTTTAGTTTTTAAAACTTTCGTATGATACCTACCTATTATGATAACTGAAAAAGTTTCGAATTTCTAATAATCGTATATAATAATATTATATAGGTATAATCGTATATAATAATATTATATAGGTATAATATTATTATGTACTATATTTGAGATCTTCACTGTTGACCTGCAATTTTTCTATCAAATTATTAAATTTCTAAATATGTTCGTAATTTGTACGTCATACAAGATTACAAATTATAAATGATTATAAATAATTTAGTAACATAAAGTACAATATATTTTAAATTCATAATTTTTTTTTTTTTATAATATTATATAAAGGTTATTACAAAAATATTTAAGTACACTAAAAAATAAAAAAACTAATTATTCAGAAAATTAAGAATAATTACAGTGATCTTATATGTTGAAGCCCTATAACCTTTTAAAAGTAACATTTTCTTTGTTTATTAGTTTATTACGTTGAATTGGTTAGTGTAAATTAATTTTACAACATAATATTAGTATAGCTATTGCAACACACAGATAGTTTGGTGGGTATATATTTAATGTAATGTAGTTGGCATAATAATTTACAACGGGAACAACTATAGAACTAAATTGGAATTGGAATTTTTATACAAATAACAATTTGTTTTAATTTACAAATTAAATTTACATAGAAAAGCAATTGCAGATATATTTAAAAATGAAAATGTCTTTAAAAATTACTTAAACAATATTGTTGGATAACGTACATTAAATTTTAATCGTACTTTTCAAGGATTATTTAAATCACATATTATTATATTTTAGTACCAAAAACCTTAAATGATTTAACTGAAAAAAAAATATTCACAATAATAATATTTTCAACATAACTAAATAAACTCGTTAAGATTTTAAAACTGTTTTTTGGTAAATTTCACATCTCTTTTTATTATAAAAAAAAGCAAACATCATTTTGTCGGAATAAAATGTTACAAGTTCCCCCCTCCTCCCTCAAACTTGAAAGTGTAATCTCGATCGAGTTGGATAATATTCTAAACTCGGCCCCTTAACCCACCATAATACGGATTTGCCATGGATGTAATAAATGTATACGTAAATATTGCATAGGTGCGCGACACGGCTCCGCCATTCCGGGTACTGGAAAAATGCCAAGAGCTGTGCCTTCGTGACCGCACGGCTACCAACAACTTGGTAAGGACGTGCACGTCGTTTGACTTCCAGCCGGGCAGCAGGATCGCGTCGTTCAGTGGCACTGTGGAGTACGAAGAGTCCACGTGCTATTTGACCAGGGAACAGGCGCACCCCGAAGGCATTGGTGTCTTGGTACTGGTGCCCAATAGCGTGCACTACACCGAAGTCTGTCTGTCGTGTAAGTACAATGATGCTCAGTGTGATATTGAGTTTTATTTTATTTTTTATCGCTAAGTATAGTGTCTTAAGCATAACTCTAAAACGTGGTGAGTGCCGAAGTCGCATGAATATCGGTACTTATAAAATTATAATCGATAAATCTAGATATTATAATAATTATTTAATAGTGTTACGGCCGGACTTTTCTTTTTTTAAACATCGATTGACAAAATTAACATGACAATGCATCTGCAGTATTAAACAATAACAAAAATAAACGAGGAACAGTGGCTAGACGTAAGTTTGATGAGGGAGAACAACTTTTATTTAAAATAATATAAAACTGCCTGTTCAACAGGTTGCAGCTATAATAGTGACAGAGTATACTTTTCAGGCATTATAATATTATTATGTTATCGGTAGAAATACAATTCGTGGAGTTTAAAGACAAATAAAATATATATAGTTGAATATGGTAACACGGAATAAAATATAAAACACAATAAGATAAATAGTGCTACCTAACTTAATGCTAATCATAAATCATTAATCATACATAGTGTAAAAATGTCTATGTATTATATATTTAAATGTGTCTTTCATTAGTTTCAAGCAGATGATTCTTAGGTCTTTTTAGAGAAAATAACGGGTTTAATAGACAAGCCTCGATTGACGGATAAGGGGATATAATTGGCTAAATTGTTAGTGAGATATGAAAAGGAGAAGTGTTTCAGGTTGGACTACGATGCTATAACGTCTGCTATTTGTAAATAGTGAAAAAGAGGAATCAATAGAATTAGAAAGGGGTTTGGAGAGAAATTTAGGATCGGAAAAACTAGATAAACAAAGCACTTAACCGATCGGCTCCTAGTCACAGGGAGGGAATAATATTGTTAACCATGATAGCAATGCAAATTGGCAATTGCCATTGGACGAGATCTACTGTAGACTTGGTAGACATTATTCGTTTAAGCTAAAATTTCAACAGCTGATATATTATAATAATGAGTTCAATCAATATGTTATGAAAAAATAAGATAGATCATAATATAGTATGTTTAACATGGAGAACTGTCATTTTAGGTTTAACGGGTTTCTATTGTTAATTCCTATCTATGATGATAATCATTTTTTTGAACAATGGCAATGGTCATTTTAGATTTTTTTTTTTAGAATGGAACGAACTGTGTGATGTGAATAGGAAGGTATTCAAAGTCAATTAATTTTTTGTTCCATATAAATGTCGAACATTTTCACAAATTATCAATAAATAATTTTTTGACAATTCAACATACAGAAAAGTTAGCTGCATAGAAATGTAAAAGTTATTTTTGTTTATCAGAACCTTTCAAAAAGTGAAAAATTAAAATATATTTATAAATTAATTTACTTGCTTAGAAATCCTATTCCATTTGAATTTTTTATTTGAAATCGCATTATGTGGATCATAAATAAATATAAACAATGCCTTCGAGGATGAATAAAATAAAATAAAATCAGAAAAATTATATCTGCATTACATAATATTATATAAATTATATAATACTGACACTAGGTGAATAATATTTAATGTATTATTACATTTCAATTGTTGTCGTCAGGTTTTCGTGATTCGCTTAGGTAATATACTAATAATAATATACTGTTATTGATACGCTTAGGTTTTCGTGGAAAAAAAATAACACTCAATTCCCTATTCTCTAAGGTACCTAACCTACTCCATAAGAGTCGTTTGGGCCTATCCTAACCCAACTTAGGACACCCATAAAAGTGTTTTCACAAAAATAGCAAAAACAACTTCATTTCAAAAACATGTATGTATGAACTATATTCACTGAACATTTGAACTTGTTATTCAATCTTTTTAGGTATCAGCTTGATAGATGTTTTCTTTTATACTAATTTATCATGTCATTGGCTGGAGAATGAAGAATTATAGTGTGCATCAGTGCAAAATACTCTTCACTGATCAAAAAACTGACCGTATTGTAAATGTGACTAAGCTCCTTTGCAATTACCTACTCTTTCAATGAGATTCAAACATCGTGACAATAAACGGTGTAATAAAAAAAAAAAGATAGTAGACAATTTTTTGCTTTTTTTTGCAATTTAATATTATATAGTACATTAGTACCACACCACCGGTTTAAAATACTAATTATAAGTCAGTAACTATATCTACATAATAATATGTACCTGGCTACCGAAATTCGTTGGAATAGCGTGTCCCATACGATTGAAATTCCCTACGTACAACGGCATAGGTAATAATTATTATAAAGAAAAATCTATATACCGGACACACTGGATTATTGTAATTTTGTCCACTATTCGTAGGTGTCAATTATTCAGAAGGTTCAGTTTAGAAAGTGTTCTCTAAAAAAAATATCGCTATTTGGAAGTGCCCTCTTTTCACGGAGGAATTCATTGTATTATATAGAATCAGAATTAAGGCTGTTGGAGCACACCATATTATTTTGTAGTTTTAGACCAATAAGCGGAAGATTAATTTATGTACTTAACGATGTCCAATTATTATTTTAAAAATATGTATGAACTCATAATATCCTTTTTTAGATTATGTAGGAAACAGATTTTTGATTTTTGTATTCAATAAGGCTTAAAAAATATGTTAAAATTTAAAATCCTATTTTGTACCGATTTATCGGTTTTTTTACGATAACACGATAATGGCCCAGATAATGGATTACACACACTAAGGTTCATTTACTACTCACACAATGACAAAACGGTTAATACGCAACTATACGATGATTTTATGTAAGAAAAAGCTCCTTTGGCTACATAATACATTATATAAACGCGACCTACTTAATTTGTTTCCTGACAATTCGGTTTTGAATCATTAGTCAATTTCCACTTACATAATATTATTGTATACTTGAAATAAGAAAATAAATCCTAAATAGGTATATACTATAATATATTATTATGTTTCACTCGGTGTGTGTACCAGTCGCTTATAATTATTAATTTTGTGCACTGTTTTAAACTCAACGCGTACACTAATTAATAATCAAGGCTTCCATGTCAATAGTGGAGGACGATGTTATGTATAGATATACAATATTTATAATGTATAAATAAATTGTCACCTAGCTCAGCTCATTAGACACGTCCATCCATAGAGGTTCGATTATAAACAATTGATAGATATTGTACTAGTTTACCTATCGCCGATGATCGATTCCGTATTATAATATCGTTAGGTTTTAGATTTTTGTCATTTGATTCGTATAAAGTTTTAACTGAATAATTTATTTTATTATAAAGTCCAACAACTATTAAGGGCTTTGGAGGCGGTGTGCTTTTTTAGTACAAAAACATGTCTTACAGGAAAAACTCTCACGCCCTGTAGATTAGTCTGATTTTGTTAATTTTTTTTTTTATTTAAAAGAAGAGAACATTAATTTTCAGGTCGGATTAAAGCCAGCTTTTCAAAATTATCATAATTATAGAAGCTAAAATATGCATTTGAATAATGCACAATATTTGTTATTTTTCAAACGTATTTTTCTACCACTATTTAAAGTAAAATAAAAATTCAGCCTTTAATCCGACCAGAAAAATGTTGTCTCCTTTTAAATAGAAATAAAATAACAAAAACCGACTATTCTACAGTCAAAACTGAGAGTTTTCCCGTGAAGTAATCTTTGTTGAAATAATACACCGTACGATAATACGTATAAGGGGCCTGGTCGCGATTTTTCAAATTTTCCGCAATTCTATAAAATTTGAAAATTAAATTTTATACTTTAGTTGCCACCTCAATTATAAGACTTTTCTACTAATCTACTACCCAATACCTATTTAGGGGGGGGGGGTTGATAGGGTGTATTATATCGGTCAAAACACAGTTTACAGGAAAAACTCTCACACCTCGTAGATTGGTCCGATTTCCGTAATTTTTTTTTTGTTAGATAGAAGAATATTTTTTACAGGGTGCATTGGACTTTGATTTTTGATTACGTTGCTAAAAATAAATAATAATACAAAAACTAAAAAGTTGTAAAAATGGATTAAATTCAAACTTGTAATATAAGATTTCGAAAAATAATTTTGAAAATCCAAGTCCAATGGGCCTGCAATACGTCTTCCTCTATTTAACAAAATAAAAATTACGGAAATCGGACCAATCTACAAGGCGTGAGAGTTTTTCCTTTAAGGCGCATGTTTTTGAGCAAAAAAACAGGTCGCGACCAGGCCCTATAATATCGAGGTATCGAGCTGTAGATTAGTAGAAAAGTATTATAATTAAGGTAGTAACTAAAATATAAAATATAATTTTCAAATTGTATAGGATTTCGGAAAATTGGAAAAACCGGCACTGACACCCTTCATAGGTTAATACAGATCAATAGTATACTTTTGTTTTTAATATTGTAATATTAAAATGTTCTAATTTATTAGTAATGGACATTAATAGTAGGTAGGTGTTTAAACATTTAAAACATGTTATAAAATCATTTTAAATGTTCAAATTTTATCACAATATATTTTCTAATCAGTAGGCACAATAAATTTATAACATAAAATATGTTGACATTTTATTTTGTTATTGTTATGTTTTTTTCATTCAAAACTGTATTGTTTAATAAATAGGTACTAAGTACTTAGTTAACCAAAAATTTTGACTTCAAAATATGGTATGAAATACATTATTATTAAAATTATTTTTTGCTCGCTGTAAATTGTAATTCAATACTGTTAGGTTACTTATAGTCATGGAAGGACTCGGTTTAGATATAAAAATAAAATAATAAAACCAAAATAATATACTTAAATATTATCAAGGAATTAATGTTATATCAACAAAAGTATTTTTTCTTTATTTTTATTTTTTATTGTTAATTTTAAGGGTTAGTAAATGCTTTTTTAAATATTGTTAACTGCAAGGTTACAGACTAATCAATCGGTATAATATTTACATCAATATAGGCAGTGGCAGACTGAACTAAAATTTTATCTGATGCAATTTCATATTTAATTGTTTACATCCACCACCAACCCACCCACCATCAGTATACTCTAATATACATTATTTACTCGCAATAAAGTTATGATGTAAATAAAAAGTGGCCGAAAAAGGTCGGGCCGTGGATAGACCTTATAGCATAGACTTCAACACCACTGCCCACAACTCCATCGGAAAGTTGACGCAAAATTGAGCGATTCCGCCCACCACTAAATGTATAGGTATAGGTACTATAGTCATTCTAGTGGATATCGATTTAAATTTTAAGATAGGATAACGTTCATTTTAAACTCATTTCAGAGTAGTACCTAATGTTATTATATTCATTGCAAAGAACTTTTAAAGGTTAAAATATTAAACTCTTTAAATTATTGGTACGCGTTCACAAATAATATAACTATGAATTTAGGATATATCGTAAATAATTGCAATATTTCAAAATTCTATAATATCGGTACGAGAACGAGATATTTGTTTAATAGATAAAATCGACAATCAGAAAATCATATTGTCCTAAAGTATTTGGCTTCTAAATAATATATCAAATTACTGTGTACCTACGAGTATTTTATTAGGCCCTTTAGTCTTGGGAGAATACATTTTGATATTACGTTTTTTCTTACGTATGTAGCTAGGTACCTATTGTTATTTACAATTTCATCCACAGATAGGTTTACAGCATATTTTTAACTTTTATATATAAAATGACAAAAAAACTGATCGCATAGATGATTTATAGTACATATTTTTATACACATATTACCTATGTTATTACAATGAAATATAATATTTCTCGTTTTCCTCCAGACATTTTAACCATAATAATATGAACGTAAATAGTTTAAATGCAATACTATAATATGCATTTGGATCCACTGATATCCCATTGTATTCCAAAAGTTCTGTTTTTATTTTTTACACTGGCCTCGATTGACGTACAAATTATCTTTGTTCTGGACAATAATAATCACCCCCGGTCAAACACACTGTGTGCAACCAACCATAATGTTGCGTTATGTGATCGACATGAGGTTAATGACCTCATGTGATACCGATCGCGATTTAAATTGATGGGAAGTTCAATTTAGTTCATTATTTTCGAATATGCATGTAAAGTTATTTTTTATACCGACATAATAATTATGATTCATAATTACATAATTTGAATTGAATAAAATTATTGTTTGGAAACACATCTAATACCTATGTATAATATGAGTATATAGCAAAATATACGATTGTTACTGCATATAAAAACAATTTTAACACGCTAAACGCACTACATAATACATAATATTACAGTCGTTATAATACATTATTATAATTTCGTCTCATTTTTGTATTTTCTCATTTATAATAAAAAGAGAGAATAAAAAGTTTGATGGTAAAGATAACTATTGTTCATTATATGGTGGTTATACCTATTATATAGGTACTTACTACACATCAACAATGCTTTTAAAAAGACGGTTAATTATGTCAATATCAAGAGCGCAAATTTTACTTGAAACCATTCAATGAAAAATCTAATTTTTTTTCCAAATCGTTTTATACTAAATAAAATACATAAAATATATTGTATTAGCATATTATTATATCGACAGTCATTAACAGGACTAGAAGTTGTGTGCTAATAACAACAATGAAAATAAATATCCTTTTTATTATTTTCAAAATACACATACAATGTATTTATTAATCGATATTAATCGAAGTGTTTCACTGATCGTTTTAGTATTATTATACGCGATGACCACATATTTTTGAAAATAAACGGTCGGAGATTGGATCGTACTGATCGTAGTATTGATTTATATTGGCTGAAGCTTCTTTTCACATCACACAATGTAGTTTGGTGTTTTATTAAATATATTTTTCCTGGCTTTAAAATATTATATTGGTACCTACTCTTATGATAACTTCTTGTGTTTATCTTTTTCCGTCAAACTATTCACTGTATATTATTACTTTTTTAACGTATATTGTACCATAGCTGGGGTACAGATTGTACATATTGTTTAAAAATAAAGATAACACTTATTGTTATCATTGACGTTTCAGTAAAGTGTTTTATAAAAGTTAACAGGTGTTTTAAAATATAAAATTTAATATTTAATTTCTAAAATTTATTCCATATTCATTAGGCATTTTTATAAAAAACATAATAACATATGGTTGATAATAACTGAAATGACATTTAAAACGTTTAAATAACAAATTATAATTAGTGTTTATACACATACATAATGATAAACGAACAATTTTTGTAATCTAAGATTTTTGGTACACTGCAGGTAATGATTACTAAAACTTATAGTCTAAGAGACTGGGGACTGAATTAATTAGATACATTGTCCTTTGTATTGAAATCCATTTTTGGCTTCCCCCCACCCACACCAAATTTGTGATGAAAATAAGCTGACCTCCCATTCAATATGCATTTTTTTATAATTTTTTTTTATAAAATGTCAATATTATAATTATCTATGATAACTTTAAACTTATAAAATATTGTAAGATAGGTACCGACCTTCGTTACATTATAAATTTTAAATATACTCGATTTTATAATTCTTGGTCATTACTACTACTACTACTACTACTACTACTACTACTACTCCTTACTAAACATTTTAAACTTCACAAAGTGTGTGCTCTTGCACATAACTTAAGTCCTAGGGTGGACCAACGAAGTCCAACAAAGTTGATGTTATTTGTTTTGTTTACAGCTAGTAGAATTGAAAGAGAATGTCCGAACAGACATTATGTTTTCGAAAGGCATACCAGGAAGAAACTTAAGTTACCACCTAGTGAATACAAGGAAATGATAGCAGCTAATCGGACAGATTGCGAAGATAAGTGTTTGAATGAATTTACGTTTGTTTGCCGATCGGCTACTTACGACTCAGCATCCAAGACTTGTTGGCTAAGCAGGTTCACCAGAAGATCGCATCCGGAATTGTTAGAAGAAGATCCTAGTTCCGATTATTTAGAAAACACGTGTCTCAATGGTAATAAGCGAAATCTTCTAAGAAATAATAAATTGATTATATCTGTAATATTTTCATTAATATTATTTAATATTATAATACCATTATAAAACGATATTTGTATATTATTCACAGTTGAAAGACGCTGTGATGGACCGGTTATATTTGTAAAAGAAGAAAATAAGCGGTTGGGAGGACCTTTTGAAGTGGACATATTTGCTAATCTATCGTTGATTGAATGTCAAGCGCAGTGTTTACGAGCTGAAAAGTGAAAATAATTTAAAAAATTTAACAACCTATTAAAGTAAAAATAAAATATAACAATTGATTGTTTTATTGTGAGTTTAGATATTTTTGTCGGTCAGTCGAGTACGACGAGCAAATTCGTCGGTGTATTATATTTGAAGAGGATTCGATGTCACAGAAGGATGACCTAAGAGTGAGCAGTAGTCCGACACATGACCTATACGACCTAGTCTGTCTAGACAACCGTAAGTCTTTATGATTTGTTTAAGACACCCCCCTTTTATCATAATATATCACCTACCCAAAGTGTGTGCGCAAATCTCTAACGAAATATCAGGTGGTGATTTGCTTACAGCCAAAGGCAACGAGTTCTCAGACAACACGTTGACGTCACACCTTTTCGCCGACGGACGAAGACCAGACACAGCTTTTCAACGGTACCGGAACAGCAGACTCGGTGGCGAATTTCATTCGGAAATCACTGGACGGTCGTTGAGTGAATGTCTGGACGAATGTCTGCGACAAGTGAGCTTCCAATGTCGGTCGGCCGTCTATAGCGAACGTTTTAGAATTTGTCGGCTCAGCCGTTTTAACCAGAGGGATGGACATCGTGTGATATACGACGCAGATTACGATTACTACGAAAACTTAATGAGTGAGTGGAACAAATTTATAAACTCAAAAATTAGTTAAAATATTACTTAATTTATATATTATATTGTCTTATAGCTCTAGTATAATTCTCGTATAATTATATTCAGCGATAGCATTAACAGCTATCGTTGAATGTTGAGAAATATTTAATTTTACGATAAATAAATAAAAATCTTTTATATGCATACATATATTTTTAGTAATTTTACATACAAAAATTTACTATAATGTAATTTTAGACGGGGGTGCTACTTCACCACCGTTCACAAGACCTGATCCTTTGGGACAAGGATCGAATTTCCTAGGTAGTGGTAAACCACCTTATCCCACACCTGGGAAACCAATAGGTGAGTTTTATGATTAGAGTTAAAATAGTAAAACCACATGAATAATTATGACCATAATAACAGGAGGTGGATTTGGTGGCGTTTATGGAGGAGGATCGTATCCCGGCTATTCCAGTACTGCTGGAAGTGGAATAGGTGGAGGAGGTGGTGGAGGAGGAGGAGGTTTAAGTTCAAGTATCGGGCCCTATCCCAGTGAAGCACCTGGAGGATATTGGGGCCATGTTGGAGGTCATGGAGCGGACATACCTCCTTTTCTGGGACAAGGAGGTGGAGGAATAGGCGTCAATAATTATGGATTTGGATCAACACCAGCTGTTATTGGGTCGTCAATACCACCCTACACACCTTCGGCTATACCAGGTGGACTACCACCGATTGGAGGACCACCTCTTGGACCTCCTTTAGGCATACCATCTGTGCCAGGATATTATGGCGGAGGTGTTGGTGGCATTGGAGGAATTGGTGGAAATGGAATTGATGCTAATAGACCGTTCAACATAAGATGTGACGAATCTGATGGATTTAAACAGGTGACATCGCAAAATAAATAAAATTGAAATTGAATGTGTATTAATATATTTTCCGATACATAATAGATGGGTGTGCGAATGCGAATGGCAAGAGGACTGATTAAGCGTTTCATAACTGCACCTACATTATCACATTGTGAACGTGAATGCTCGATGGTCAGAGACTTCAACTGTCGATCATTCAATTACAGGTGAGTGATGTGTTTTTTTATTGAATTCAATTATTTCTATTGATCCAATTATACTTGTAAAAACGTTTCCCATAAAATAAAATGAATAAATAAATAATAGTAAACCAAAATATAATTGAAAAACGGACTACATATATTTTAATAAAACTGTTGGACCGGAATAGTCAATATTAAAAAACAATTTTATATTTAACTCTGTAAATAGGTTATTAATTTTGTATTGCCATTCACAGAACCGCACCATACGGGACGCAGAGAGAAAATTGCGAGTTGAGCGACCAGGAAACACGATTTGTCGATATGGGAAATCCAGCATTCTTTGAGAACGCGCCGGAATACGATTTTTACGAAAAATCCGCAATGGGCAGTAGAAGCAGTCAAGAGTGTTTGGACGGTACGTATTTTATTCGCGTCTGAAGAAAATAACGAATTGTCTTCGAGTCAATTCAAGTTTTTCACGATATTCATTCGGTTTCCTATACGACTTCCAGTGACCCAAGTGTGCAGCGAAGATGGAATGGAATTTACGCTGCGTACCCCAGAAGGGTTCTTAGGGCGAATATACACTCACGGATTTTACGACAGATGTTTCTACAGGGGTAATGGTGGAACCGCAAACGTTTTACGGATTAGTGGTGCTCAGGGATATCCAGATTGTGGAACTCAACGGGTAATATTATTGTGATGGATTTAATTACGCTTAGTTATAAACAAATTGTACCTATAACATGAAGCCAAAGATGTGCGAACACAAGCACTAAAATAATGTTGTCTACTGCAAGTGTAGTTGTCGTATATTGGAAATTATTAGAATAATTAGAATACAATAATAGTTATAAAAATAATTTACTGCGTACAACACACAAATTCTAAATTTTTAAATCATGATTATTTTTTATAATACTATAACTGATTGTCGTTTAACAATAATATATTATCTGCATCTGAATCTCGATGTTTTCATATAAGTATCATAACTTTAAATGAAATACTCCTTATACGACTTAATGATAGTAAGAATACAATAATATAATATAATATTATAGTAACCTACATAGTACATAGTAGGTAATATAATATTTGATCTATATGGGTTTGTGCATTTTACTCGAAGTAGGCACTTTTAAAGTTATTTCGATTCAAAATGTTATACAATATTCAAAAACCATATTTTCAATAAGACACTTACGAGGTGTATATTATGATTATTGACTAGTATGGAGATACAATGACCAACATAGTCGTGGTACAGTTCAGCGATTACGTGCAGACTAGCCGAGACAAGCGATACAACCTGACATGTTTATTTCGAGGCCCAGGGGAGGCTGTCGTCACTTCGAGCTACATGACCGCAAAGTAAGTGGCATATACAGCGAGCATGTTGATCATCTGCATCTGTGTACTTTGGGTGCTTAACACTTGATTTCCGCTTACAGTTCTGGAAGTCCGATTCCTATCGAATACTTACCGGCCGAGAATTCGCTGAGTTCGCGTGTGCGGCTGATGATACTGTTCCAGGGCCGACCTACTCAAACCATTGCCGTGGGAGACCCGTTGACATTCCGACTGGAGGCTCAAGACGGATACAACTACGCCAGTGACATTTTCGCCACCAACGTCATTGCTAGGGATCCGTACAGTGGTAGAAGTGTGCAGTTGATAGATCGTTACGGGTAAGTCTCACACACTTTTCGTTTCAGAAAATGGTCCTTTTTTGGTTTCATTATCTGTGAAAATATTTCAACGAACACGAAATAATTGTTTCTGATCTTTATTTTCAGATGTCCCGTGGATAACTTTGTATTTCCCGGGCTGGATAAGGCTCGGGAGGGTGATGGCCTAGAAGCGAGATTTAACGCTTTCAAAATCCCAGAATCGAATTTCTTGGTGTTCGAAGCTACCGTCAGGACATGTCGGGACGGGTGTCAACCGGTAATAATATTTAAGTTATATTGTCATCGACGTTCTTGATCGTTAATTGTAATCTTTACAGGCGTATTGTACATTGCACGCCGGGAGAACGGAACCGTCGTTGGGCAGACGTCGTAGGGACGTGGGTGGTATCGATAAGAACGACACGGCAGTAGAAAAACAAAAAGAATCAGCAGAAACAACACCCGGCGAAGAAGAGAAAGTGCGGCAAGTCATAGAGGTAATTTTAGAGAAACCGTTATAACCATTAGCTGTCAGAATGCACTGTTTACCCGATGGTTCTATTTTCCAGGTGTACGAAAGTCGATACGATATGCCTTTGGAACAACTTCTGACCTCAGAACCGGCTCCTCAGAGCGTCTGTTTGACGAGCAGGGAATATTACAGTATGGTATTTTCGCTGTTCATGTTTTTGGTACTCTTGATCACCGTATCCATGTCGGCTGGAATATACTACAAGTAAGCAATTACCTATACTGATCGCGGTAATTGTATTATTAGCATATTATGGCCAATGGTCGACGCGAACATAATAATATGCCGTCCGTGCTTAATACACGAAATAAAACAGTGGGGACATTGATTTACATGCCCGATTTATTACACCCTTTGATATATTACCTATTACCACAAACTAAAAATATTTCACAGCTCATTATACTTTGGTACTTTCGTTAAAAGTTTCAACTACATGCGTACGGGTAGGTATTAGACTTTGCAAGCAATTGGGGTAATATAATAGGTTATAGGTAAACTGGTATTTTTTTGTTGAATCAAAAATAAAGTTTTAAATATTATAATTATATTAGTTATTAATAGCATTATATTATATATTAAGTCTATATTAAATGTATATAATATCTTGTCTAAAATGCTTAAAATCAGTCTCAAATTATAACTATACAAGAAACATGTAAATCATGTAAATACTAAGCTATCACAGCAGGATATGCTTTACCATTAAGGTTCAACGAGATTAACAAAGTATATTCAACATTGTAAACAACACATTTTTTATTAATCTAATGAACTCAATAATTTAAAATATTTTTCATTCGTACTACCTATTAGGAATATTTATCATCCTTAGGATTTTAGTCTTATATCGTTCATGGTCATGAGGTTGTATATCTATCCACAACCGTGGTAACTTATCACTTTACAGGTACCCACAATGTAGACACATGATATTTACATAGTTATCATGTATCACTATATTAGATATCAACGTAAACACTTACATACATGTTGTAAACAGTTTTTATTGCAATTTAAATTAACTTTCTAATTTTGTGAAAATTCTAAACAAAATTAAGGTACTCTTAAATAATATCTGAATATTTAGTAAGTCTTCCTGCCTCCTTTCCACAAGTCAAGCACTGCATATTTTGACCGACGGTTTCTCGTTCAGTGTCAAACTCACAAACACTTTATCACATACCTAGGTATGTGGAAAATTTCTAATCGCAAATAATAATCGACTAAAACTGTATCTGTAATAATAATAATTTAATAATTTTAATAAACTTTAGCCCAATTTGTATTATTTTGTAATAATGCAGATGATACATGATACATTCAAATTAAATCCAACAATCTAATAAACAGAACAAAATAGATATAAAAGAAACATAATATGTCACCATAAAATAAAACGCAAACAGCTCCAAGTACGTTACATTTCTTATACAGGTTATTACATCTGTCTCGTCCTTGTAAATATATACTATATACCTATAATAGGAAAGGCTTGTTAATACAAGTTAAAAAGTTAAAGATAAGTTAAATAGTTAATTTAATTTAAACTTTTTAACTTAACTAGTTACTTTTGGCTTTTCATTAGGTTAACTGTTAATTTGCTAAATTTATTTTTTAATTAACGTGAAAGTAACGAATTAATTTTTCATTTTAAGAAGTAAGTTAAGTCAATTTCTTTTGTTTTTAATTGTATTATATTTCACTTTTTGGGTTTATTTCGTTTTCATGTCAAAAAATATTTACCTTGAATATTTTTTAAAGTTAAAAATGTATATCATTTAAATCTAACTTATATGGAAATACTGTATTAAGTATAAACACTATAGTCTATAGTCTATAATTTAGTTTTAGGTTGGAAAAAAAATAAGTACGCTAGCGTTGTATAAGCAAATTCACTTTTTTTTAACTTAATTATAAGTTAAAATGTTTATTAACTTTTATCCTAACTGAGTTAAAAAAAATATCATTAACTTGCCCAGCCTTGCCTATAGGTACGTAATTTTTTTTCTCTATCAAATATTATCTAAACCAGATTTTTGATGGAAATGGCTTTGTCTAGTTTTTGCAAGGACCCCTTCACATGGGTAGTGGACTCATCAGAAATTTATGTTGTTATATTATATTTAACGGATCAGAGAAGAAATAAATTTCAGGATAATAATAATATTATGTGTATAGTGGTAACATGTGTAAATTATTATTATCGACTCACTTACTCACGAGTGACACGTGCGATTGTTCTCACAGGCGTTATTGGCTGTTGGCGACTAAAAACGAATTGGCGAACAACAGTTGTCTGGGCAGCACGGCCAACTGTAGCAGCGGATCGACAGGGAGGATGTCGTTTTCGGGCCGCAGCTTCTTCTCGAACATGTCATTTGGAAAACGCAAACCGTTCCTGAACATAAGGTTGGTGCCTATAAAGTTAAGGAGAAATATTTACATGCGTCTCTGCAGGTCAAGGTGATTGATTTTGGAGGCAATTTATTTTTGTCACTCGATAGTATTAAATACGTATGATTTTATTGAGCATAACACTATAATAATTATACTAATCGGCAACTAAATTCGTTGTTCAGAATATTATGTTAAAAGATTATTTGTTTTTTAAACGACCAGGCAGCGTAGTAGGCATAATCTTGAAATGTTTCGTAACGTAATAATATTCACTACTCGTCTTTTGCCGCGGTGTTGGGTAAATGAATTTTGAAAAGTAATGAAATCACGTTACTTGTTACTTCAAATATTTTTATATAAATTACATTTGCGTTACCTAAAATTATTTTTATCTCGTTACATTACTTTTTCATTTATAAAGTAATTCGCTACAAATAACGTTACTTTTTGTATCATTGATAAAAGTTATAATTTTTTTGAACCATATTCAATTCATATGATTCAATGTATATAATATGTATATATTTTACAATCATAGACCTAGTGATAATATAGACCTATTATATACAAATGTACAATCATCTTACATATATGGCTATATAGTCATAATTCATTTTAATTACATTTTATTTTTAAGCCGAACTCTTTAATTTCTGCTAATAAAGTGATAACATTCATTCTTGGAATGTTTAATTATGGTGTTAACTATTATTGGAATTGAAAATAAATAAAATTCATTTTTCATTTTTCTGGAATATGCTATCGGCCTGTAATGCATTCAAAACTATTATTTTAATAACGTGAAAAATAACGCGTTAGTGTGTTACTTCATAGAAAAAATGTTTAAAAAGTAATTTTGTTACAATTGAGTTATTCTAAGTAAAATTTAATGGAATTACTGCTGCGTTACTGAAAAAGTAATTGCGTTACAGTATTTTTTAATTTGCTTTTTTTTGAATTTTTCACTTGGCACATCAGGATTATTATTCTGCAACGGGTTTTTAACTGCTGCAGTTGTACTCACAAATATTATCCATCACAATCGTTTTTACGTGCCTAATGTTTTTTTTTTTTTTTTAATGAAAATAAAGTCCTAAGTCTGTAAAGAAACGTAAGAAGGAATATGTGTGTACCATTTTCTATTTTAAAAATTGCCGTTTTCGTGCCTACCGAGTCTCGTTTCGATGGCGTTTTTTTTTTTTAAAAACATAATAATTGCCTTTTTTTAATCTTCTCACCCCGCAGAGCTCCTGTGGAATCGATGGAAACGGGATCGGCCAATCCAACGGCAATGGTAGTTGGCGGCGGAGGCGGAGGTGGTGGCAAAGGATTCGAAGACCCGAGCGAACCTATTTACACGGACCCGTCGCTGTTCGAGCGATCCCGAAGCCTGCGCAGTATTGCGTACTCTTCAGCCGGTCAAAACGTGTTCAAAAATGAAGCCTTCTGTCATTGATGCCGATTCCATTCAAGATCCATCTGATTTATATAGATTTATGCCCACAAATTATTATTATCCAATGCGTCCAAAATATCAGATAAAACGTTACCGGTAAACGTGACGAAATAATAATATTATCATACCTCCATTCGAGTTTCGCCGAGCCCGTCACCACAACAGTGCAACACGCGTACCTACTATGATATACCAAATATTATTATGTTGTATTGCCCTCCTTCCTTGCCTATCTAATTGTAATCGAATGTAATTTTTTTTTGTGTGTGTGTGTGTTTTTAACTGTCGATAAATTATCTATATTAATTTATTATCGCTCTTAGGATTAAAACTTAAAATCGCACAAGCCATTTGCTACGGCACTAAGTATACTCGAGCAATTTTTATTTTTAGATTTTTTTCTCGGTAATAGGTTAGAATATAATATTACAATATGATATAAGTACCTACACAGTTTGAATTCAACTTACACATGTTCGTTATCACGTTTTTTTTTTTTTAGTTATCGTCTCTATCGAAATTGAAGCTTCCATTGTAATTTAAAATACATAAAGCCCAATTTTAGTGGCACGCGTTGAATAGTATAAACAATATTATTATATAGACACAATAGGATTTAACCGATGCATCAACTTCGACGTCGTGCATCCGTATGATCTTTTTTATATTTACTTATTTATTATTTTTCACAATCAATTATTTTTCGTATTATTTTAGTTTTATTAAGGTGGACGTCGGGTGTCTCAGTCAAAAGTACATCGTGAATAGAATTTATTATGATTTTATTGAAAAATACTTACCTATTTTTATATACGCAACAATTTTAGCTAACTATACTTACATTTCATTTGTCGGTTAACGATTTATTTTCCTAAATTTATTAAATACCTGACGCATTTTTTTTTTTGTAATCAGAGCAAACATATTATTTTAACTTCTATAAACCTTTTTATGACGCTTCACGCGTAGGTAAATTGGTAATTTTATTAATATATGCTTAACTTGTACTACACGACTGCTCTTCGCTGAGGTACTTGGATGTTATTACTTATTATATTGTTTTTTACATAAATATTACCATAATTTATAACTACTATTATTATTGTTATTAATACAACTTACTATATTATAATTGTTTATCCATCGTAGATTATTTATTTTATGAATAATTTAGTTAACCCTCACAGTTATTAATGCCAATAAAATATATCTTTAATAAATTATTGATTATCGTATTATTTGTTTACACGCAATAACCATGGGTAGGTATTAATCAAATTTTTTGAATTGGTCCGTTCGACGTAAAAATTGATATTATGAGTGGCGAAGTAAATTAAACGAGATGAGAATAATTTTTTTTTTCACAATAAAAGTCATAAGAAGATTTCAAATTGTGCAGTCCTTCAAAACTTTTTTTTACAGTTAATAAAGCTCTGTTAAAAACTTTGTTTAAAATCAAAAAAAAAAAAAAAAATAAGTGCATTTTATACATGCATTGTTTTGATTTTTTAGGGCATAAGAACATTCTTTTTTAAGACATTAATGCATTACATTCTCAGTCTTCTTCACAATGCATATTATTATTATTGTAAATTTAAAAAAGGCGAAATGGCCCATGTTCAAGTGAGCAACGAAATCTTCTCATCTCGAGAATCAAAACTATTTTAATAATATTATATTATTAATATAGACGCAGAAAAAATTATGATCATCTGAAAGTTATCATAATAAATTTATGGTGTCAACATTAGGGATAGGATGTTTATGACTTTGTCATATTCCTTCTTTCTTTTGGAATTTCTAGCATTCATGCACATTGCGGACCAAGTTATAAGTTCATTTTGTATGACATCAAATCAAATACATAAAATGTTGTATCACGTATTTTGGCATATTTAAGGGTTAATAGGAATAAATGCATTTTATTATTAAAAATAAAAAACGGAGAATAAACGCAAATTTTTATGAAAGCAAAACCAGGTAAGTGGATATAGCTCTGTTGTACAGTATAGGTCACAAATTGATCACTGAAATGCATGGTGTTAAATTTGAATTCAATGATATATTATCATTGTATACGAAAAATTATTCTGAGCAAAGACGATTTGTCAACCAATTATAATTTATATTATATTTATATTATTATTATTAATTAAGTTGAATTAATATTATTTATCATTAGGCACCTACTTTAGAAGTTTCACGTACCCACGAATAATATTTTTAAATTATAACACAAAACTAAAGTCGTTCTTCTTCTTTTAAATATCTAATTTCAACTAAACTTGAACTTAAAATAACTACCTATAACTGTGTTAATATACTTTTTAGATTTTTTAGTTGTAGTGTAAGCTACTTATAAGAAACCTTGTTTTGAGTATTCAATCTTTACGAATGAAAATGTAATATCTTATACATCTTTAACTGCGAAATAATTCGTAAATTCTCATTTAGATTACATTTTGTCGAAATTTGAACTTAAAATGCTTACAAAAAAAATCTTGCATATGTATTTTTAATATTTTTAAACATATATTGTAACAATGTGTGAGAAGCATTGTATTAGTTGTCAAGCTTTTGGACCTGACGAATAAAATGTTATTGATATTTAAAGAAAAAAATCTAAAAAATTGAAAATTAATAATGATCGTAACGGTTCAAAATGAATCAAAATATTTTTAAAATTATATCAAGTATAGAAAATTAGAAACTAAAACATATTATGGTGTACATTTCAAGTATCTATGGTTATTTGTTTTTGAATTACAACCAATAAGAAAATTGAGTGGATAGCCAGAGTTGTCATAAATTTGAATTTCTCATAAAAATGCAGTATAACTTTCCTGTAGAATTTTTTTTTTTTGATAAAAGTATTCAACTTATGAGGAATTTCGTATTAAGTTTTTTTCAAATCTTAAATATAAAAATAAATTTTTTTATAAATTTCCAACTCAAAATAGTTTGCGAATTTTCATGATTTTACGAATTTTGTAAAAATTCAAACTTTAGACGCTCATAAAAAATTGTTGTGGATTTACACTCAACTTTTTTTTTAAATTTCCACTAACA
Organism: Macrosiphum euphorbiae; assembly: GCA_949089665.1. Taxonomy (NCBI): domain Eukaryota; kingdom Metazoa; phylum Arthropoda; class Insecta; order Hemiptera; family Aphididae; genus Macrosiphum; species Macrosiphum euphorbiae. Next base: position 2,277,935 of record CARXXK010000002.1, on the reverse strand, counting down.
CAAATTTATGAGGAACTTTGTATTACCTTTTCAAGTTTTTTGATTTTTCGAAAATATTAATTTTAAAGAAAAACTAATAATAATCAATAATTTCATATGGCCATAAACAGCTCAACATTAGTCGAAATATTTTGAAAATTGCATGGTTTATAGAAAATGATAATATAAACATTCAATGAAAAATTTTGGCTTTATATTACTGTAACTATATTAATACATTGACTATCGCTGGAAGTGACGACTGCAGATTATTAGGTACCAAAAGGTATATGGGGGGATTTAGATGATTGACAAGACAATATTATTAATAGTTATACCGAGTAAATTACGTTTATTGAAATAAAATATAAATAATAAGAAATTATTTTACTTTACGGATGACTTGGTAGCATCAAACTTCAACGCATCTGGAGTATATTATGTTTATTATATAATGTATAATATTATGAATTTTTATGATAGGGGAAACTAGGGTAAGACGAGGACTAGAGGTAAGACTGGTCATCGTTGTATCTCGGAAACTATTGAGTTTTTGGAAAAAAATGTTTTAACAAAAAAAGTAGGATGTTGGTCACATCATATTAATATTATTTGATATCAACAAATAATTCAAGTGATGGGTGCTTTGAATTTAAAGGCAATAGGCGATGTAATATTTTGCAAACATCAAATAATAAATAAGTAATTAAATAATTGTTTATTTTTAATTACTATTGTATAACTCTTAATGGCTAATCTAGTTAGGTTTCGATTAATGTGAGTTTAGTAGAGTTTATCCTAATTTTAAAAATAATAGATACGTTAAATTTAAATATTACTATTTGGGGTAAGACGGGAAAAATACAATGGGGCAAGATGAACTATGTCCTATGTTATTATTTATTTTTTTAAACTTTTAAATTCGGGTTTATTGTTTATCCTGTTGTATGAATATACCTAGTATACTAAAGTAAATGTTTTACAAGCAAAAATAACTATAGGCATTATTATTTAGACATTAGATATGAAACTTAATACTAAAACTATCATTTTCCCTCACATTTTCCTGATAAATGTTAATATACATAATTTGTATATTGTGTTTAATTATACAACAAATAAAAACAAATATTTTAAGCTTGAAGAACATTTTATCACCTATATGATTTGAAATTACTATCCCATCTTACCTCAGTCTTCTGATAAAAATCAATGTTTATGTTTAGTAAAAATGTGTGTACAATTAATAATAATATAAAAAACTGATTAGAAATTTAGTACCTAACTACCCATAATTTTACATTAAAAAGGGTCTTTGTTTTTTCAATTAAAGAAAATAACCATTTTAAATAAAATGTAAGTTAGGTGTCCCATCTTACACAGGTTTCCCCATAATATCAATATGTAATATTATAATAATATAATATAAACACTGTAATGCAAGCGTTCCACACTATTACAATAGTATAATACCTAAATTTATATTTGCATCTTGTGATATCGATCACGTGCAAGTTCAGTGGTTGAAATTTTCTTTTTTCGGAACGATGCAGGTAACCTATAATATATTTTTTATTTTATTAGTAGGTAGCGTTTGTAAATGTGTCGTAAGCATTTTGTATTATAAATAGCGCCAATTTCGATACTATTTCACTAGTGTTTTATACAAGCATTTATGTTTTCTGACCGATCGTAGGTGTAATTGCTCTTCCGGTTCCATGGAAAATCTTATCTGACCCTCAGCCAAGAAAAAAACATTAAAAACCGTTAGTATTATACGTTCTAGTTTTGTAATTTATCATTTTCGTTCAATAGTTTCTACCGAAGTCAGCAATTTTGACGGTCAGCGAACAAGTTCCAGATTTCTAATGTATTCTTAATGCTTTAGAGTAACATGTTATAATGTTAACACAATTAAACATTTTTTTTATCAATAATGAATTTGATTGCTGATTTATGCATATCCTTGTCAAATATTGAAATGATTATATCCTTATATGCATTTAATTACCATTGTTTCAGATAGTGTAAATTACGTTTTTTTCAGACACTGACAGATGATATCCATTCTAACCATAGGTAGATTACTATAGGGTACTTACTTTTCTAACTGACAAAAAAAATGGTAGGTATATTTGTAGCCATACATTTGCATATTATTAGGGATGGTTGTTACGTACCACTGCGCACATTATGGCATATGATTCATTTATTTATGAATAGTTATAAACATATAACCAAACTTTTTCCATCAAATCGCTTTTATTTTAAAAATTACAGTGACCCAACACATTGGGGTATACTTAAACCAGGACACCAGATGGGGGGAGAGAGCAACGATAATAAATAAAAAAAATAATATTTTAATTATAGAATTAAAACAGTTTTGGCTTCGATAATCATTGGGAGGAGCAGCAACGAATATATACAAAAAATAATATTTTAAGTATATTGAATATTATAACCAGGGCTAGCAAATGCATATTTTTCTTTGTTTATCCTAGAACATCCAAAGTAAGATAAAAAGTAAGATACACTTCTCTGATGTCATACACGAAATTTTATTTTGCTATTTTTTGCTTATTTACCGGTTTTTATTGCTATTTTGCTAATTTATTGTTTGTAGAGCTATTTTTGGGTATATTTTCATAGTATAAAAATTCTGCTCTCGGATGGGTGACCACCCGGGTCTGTAGCAGTAAAAACCTTGCCATGTTTGCTTATCTACCATACCCAACACCTCACTGTACCATCCTTACTAACCACATTTTTATGAAACGTTCACAACAGCTAATGTCCATAGTCGCTAGACTCAAGATCAATAAAAATAAATAAATAAATAGTAATGATGTACAATCGTCAAACATGTATCCATAATCTGTATTATATAATTGATGTATATAGGTAAGTACATAGGTAATAAATAATAATACTATAAAATGCAACTACTCGTATGTTAACATTAATATTATTATTATATTCGTAGTAAAACCTACCTACCACCTGCAGTGTTCACATTTCCCATTTATAATAATATAGCACCTCAGCAAGGTGCCTAGTGAATTTGGATGTAACAGTGATATACGTAACGATATATTATTATTATTATGTGTGTCGCGTGCGTGCAATTAATATTATTATTTATAGTGAGACCATCAGAAAAACGACACTTCGTCGCTCTCGTTGAAACCGGTGTGATAGCCGCCGTACCGGACAATGAACTTGTTGCGCACTTCGTAGTGGATGCGGCTCTTGTTCTTCTTAACGAATAAATGATGATTGGTGCCGTGCGACGCCGTGCAGTCTACTGCATCCGAGTACAGATTTATTGTGCCGACGGATGCCGAGGACCGGATCTCGAACTTTTCGCACCCGTTCTTGATCACCCTGCGTTAAACAAAAAAAACAATCAATTCAATATGTGACCCATATTGGTTTTTCGGAAATAGTGGAAACTTTTATTCTATCCGCTACAGTCCCCCTCCCTCCTCAGCTACCCCAGTACCTACTATCCGACTTAAAATCAATCTATCTTATCTGTGGTTTTTCGTTCTGGTTGAATTCCAGGTACCATAAATACAAATACGATTACAATGATTTACCGATCGATTTTACGATTTTCCTCAAATTAATTATTCTGGACTGCACAGTTGGCTGCACAGATTTGCTATTGATATTTTTAACTCAGTTTTGAAAACTTGATTTCGTTTTTATTGCATTTAAATGACATTATTTTTTTTCGAAAGCACATTAGTTTAACCGTGCGTGCACTTATTACTGACTGGTAGTTAATAATGGTGGGTAAGTACAGGGTATTTACTCATATTTTATTTTATTAACTATTTCTCAGCGTTAAAAATAAAATACACAAATATATTATTATATGACAAGTACCTGGCACCTAAATACATAAACTACCGATGTAGCTACCTAGGTATTTAGGTTGCACCAAAAATAAGAAATTCATTTTAATTAGAAATCAAAAATAATAAAACAAACTAAAGTTGTAATTTGTGTAGATAATACTAATAAAATTATAAAAAAAACTTGATATAATTTTAGCAGGCTGACAACAGAATGACTCCCCAGATCAGTAGTTTCCGGGCACATGCCTCCTCCAACACCTCTTGGCTCTCCTAATCTGAGCTTGATGGTTTGTAGAAGTATATTATTAAACCAATTAAATTGTAAACGATTATTTAAAATAATTCAGACGTCGACGGAAATTTCGATTCAAAACCAAAACGAACATTGGAAAACGATTGTTATTTTTACTGCATATACCTGATGAATCCGTGAATGTTCTCTTGTACAACCGACACGTCGTACAGTTTCCATTCCGTACCGGTCTCGAGCACTGTGCTCTTGATGTCTGACAACAAATCGTTGCACACGTTTACGTACATGGCCCCATGCCGGCAATCCTTGTACAACACGTCCAACGTGATGTCCCTGTCCATGCGCATAAAGTTCTCCGAGAAGTTCGTCCTCACGCCCGCTTCGTCCACCAAGTACACCAGCGGGCTTTTAACGGCCTTGAAGTGGATGCCCGTTGACCTTATTTTAGCCAACCTCAACGGATGGTAATAAAACAAGAGTTAATCGCACAGGTGTCCATGGGTTAGTTTTTTTTTATTTTAGAGCATTATAAACTATCAGCTTGCTAAAAATAAAGTTCAACGGGGGTCGGCGAACTTAAAGGGTAGAGTTTCCCAGTTATTGAACAATATTTAAGATTTTCTTAAAATGTATATAATATTAAATAATATTTTCACTACCACAATAAAATTTACAACACGGCTGCTCTTACTTGTGATTTCCAAAGTCAATGTCATTCGCCTGTACGTGGACGATTTCGTCTTTTTTATACATAAAACCAACAGGGTGCATGACGGCCGATATGTTACCGGTTGCATTCACGGCTGCCACAGCGTTTGCCTTAAAAAGTCGTAATCCGAACGGATAATTATTAGAGGTGGGTCAAACTCAACATTAATTAATGGACTCCAACCGAACTCAACATTAAATGGTCTCGAACCGAACTTCTTAGTCGTATGTCCAACCTAACAATTCAGTGTGATGTGGAACTCAAACCGAACATTTGGTTCAATACCGATCTGAACAGAGCTTTTTAATTAAATTACAAATTTTTAGATTTAAGACAAACCGAAATATAAACCTTTTTTTATTCGAAACGGTTGACTAGTTTGAATTTTTTTTTTTTGGAATTCAATTTTGGATTTTTGAACTTTTTGTTTGAGTTCGGTTCGGTTCAGTCTTTTAAAACTGTGTTCGACTTTCGATTTTTCGAACTTCGAACAGTTAAACCCAACTATAATAAGTGTTAAAATATTGTACGTTTTAGTTTTTTATTTTAATACCGTTTTACAAGTAGGTACGAGAAGAATAATCAGTAATTGTTTAGGTATATATTTTTATCTTTAACAATACCGTTTGATTGGCCACTCTGATCGATCCATCGAGAGTGATGTCTACTGAAATCCCGTTTTTGAATTGAAATGATATCGTACCCTGTTCGGTATTCTTAACAATGTCACCGTTATTACTGTTCTTTAATTTCTAAAAATTAAACATAAAACAACAAATTACCAGCGACCAGCAGATTTTTTGTCAAAGTATATTGCTTACTATGGTTGTCGTCATCACACACAATTACTTGACAAATTTAATAACAAAAAGTATTTGGACGAAGAAGAAGGAACAATTTCGAAACGGTTTGTTGTGTGACTTTTATCACAAATGAACAAAACAACACGTAACCACAACGATTAACAATCTATTAAGTAATAGTTGATGCGCTAAACATTATAGCGACTGCAAAATAGCCTGTATTTTTTTGTAAAGCCCGCCACCGTAAATACTTTGAATCATATTATTATTAGGACAACTAACAATTTCTAAAATCTATTTACCGAGTTTTGAAAGGCTGGGCAAGTTCATGATTTTTTTAACTCGTTAAGTTATGTTACTTCAAAATCATAAAGTTAAGTTAAGTTAAAAGTTAATCATATTTTTTTCGTTAACTAGTAAAGTTAAAAGTTAACCCTTGAAAAAAAAGTAACTTAACTTAGCTTAAAGTTAAAATGTTTTAATTTTCAAATATTCCAGACTCATAATATGCTTTATTAGATAGTTTTTATTTACGCTCAAGAAAAATTCTGGATAAATTTAAAATGATACATCAAAGTAAAAACCTCATTCAAAAATGTGCATTATTCTTCATACGAAAATGAACTTAATTTAGATGCTTTTGAATAAAATTAAATTGAAGTTAAAATGTTTATCTTAAAAAAAAGTAACTGATTAAGTTAAAAGTTAATTTGAAAAAAAAGTAACGAGTAATTAACTTAATTTTAACTTTTAACTCGTTAATGCAAAGAATTGGGATTTTGAGTAGTTAAGATATTCAATATATTGCATACCTGAGTCTTGGAATAGTAGTGGCATATATGAAAAATTCACTTAAAAAAATTCATCATTAATCCTATACATTATTTAATTCGTCAAATCTGGTCACCGAACCAGAGACAACTTTTTTATTATAAATTTGCCTAAAATAAAATAATTATTTAAAATATCGTTTGCAAACGACGTGAGGTACAGCCTCGAGGAGTTTGGAGGGAAACTGGGAAACACTAGTGTAAAAATAGTTGCCTGCACCGAGGCATCTCAGGCGTTATAAAATATGTAATTTGCTTACAAGAGTGCAATGGTTAACCGGATCTCACCTGATGATTGTAAACTTACCCGTTTTTAATAACCTGTAAGCTATACCGATGGTGAACTCTCCCGGATTTACTTAAGTACTACCTGAAAGTCCTGAAGGGTAAATATAAACTCTTCCGGGTCTGTAATAACTTCGTTTATACATTATAATTTTAAGATTGAAATAATATTATATAAAAAATTAACATACAAATTATTAAAATGTAATATCCATTTGAATTTTATTTAAAAAAGTAAATTATTTAATATTATGTATAAATAGTAAATACTGTTTATTAAAATAATTATAATTTTAAATTTTTTTATTATTCTATTTATTCAGGAATTTGTATCATAGAAACTATAGTTTATGTTTTTATTGCTATAATATATTATATTTTATATATATTATTATAAATATATAAAATTAATAATATATTATTATATATTATATATTTATATATATAAATTTATTGCTATAGCAACCCATAACAAAACAATTATATTTATAAGCGCTTTATGTTCATAGTCGTTGTTATTTAAAAATAAATAACTGTTATCAAAATTAAATTATAATTTAGCTATGCGTTGCTATGGTCACCAGGTTGCTATAGTATGTATAAATAAACAAAGTGGTCACGCTTTTTCGTTACGAAAAATTTTTTTCAGTCACTACACCAGACCTGCGATAAAAGCTATGCAATAGCTTAAAATTGGTTTTGGTCCATTTGAATAGGTTTTTAACAAATATTTATGAAAGTACGTATTTGTGGAATGATAAAAGTCACAATTTGAAAAAAATTTAAATTAAGTACAAATAATAAGGAATTTAAATATATTTTACTCTATCCGAACATTCATAGAATCATGTTCATGAATTTGGTATCCTCCCCCCTTTGAGTTATCGATGACATCAAACCAATGCTAATATTTGTAACTGATTAGTAGGGCCTGGGTTAAAAATGCTCAAAAAATTTTCCAAAAACGATCTAAAAAATAGAAAAAAATTCCTTAAATGCATTTTAACATATGTCCTTACCAAATGTCCCAAGATTTTTCTTGAGACTTCTTGAGCAAATGATGAAATTTACGAAATAAACGTGATTCCGATGTATCACCATTCACCAATTGACCAATTATATGTTACTGGTTTCAGGCCTAGACGACAAAAAGACCAAAAAATAATAACAAAAACACTCTAAAAATCCCAAAACGCCTTATATTGAAAAATGAACGTTTAAGTTTTAATTTATCTGATTTGTAAAACGGATTTGTACTTGCAAAGTAATTCCTGAGGCTTCCCAAAAAATAATGCATCCTGCTGATTAGTAACAATTTGGAACACAAAATGTTAGTTTCATAACACTATAACTTTACATTAACACTAAATCTGAAAAATTTTAGAAAGAGATCAAAACGCTCATTTCTCCATGCCCCTTTTTGCTATGGATTCAACACTTCATGAAATATTACTACGTATTTCTAAAAATGAGTATTTTGAATTCAAAACTAATTTTCTCTTAGGGATGCAAAATTTACGCTGCACTCCCACTTTATGTAGTCGACTGTGACCTTCTAAATGTTTGCAAATCAGCTACAAAATATCGACACTGATTTTAAGTCGACAGCTCTAATTTGAGGGGGGGAGGTATACTAACTTCACGAACGTCGTAACATAGAATGTAGCGAAGCAAAGTCCTGTACTTCCGCGGTGGGTTCCTGTTTTTTGGATCCGATATTTTTTGTAAACGATACCGAAGGGCAAGAGAGTTTACGTTAATTTCAATGAAACGACGATGCAATGTTGTCTCACCAGCGGACGGCAAACCGCCAAACTAGCTGGTCGTAATATAATACATCGTATTACACAGTGGTCGGTGGACGACCAACGCTCCATACACGGACCCGGACGGGTTGTAGCCCATAAGCGCAAAATATGACCCAAAAGCGCAAAACAGAATTACCTTTTTAATAACCCATAAGCGCAAATCAATTTATAAAAAAAAGTGTATTTATTAAATAGTTATTATTAATATTTAATCAAGCATATACAGTGATATGGAAATTAGTTCAAAAATTAAAAAATCAAAAAACTAGTAAAAAATCAAAATTAGAATTTTGAGTATTATTTTAAATAAGTTAAAAAAGTATCATGAATAAATAAATGAATATATTAAACTAATATAATAATGAGTACTTAAAATTAAATTTGAAATTTGAAGCCCACTGTCTTCAAATATTTCAATCGGGTAATTTTTTTGCTTTATACATGGTCCAAGTTTTTCATGACTTCGGATTAGCGATTCGCAGTTTTTCGACCATTTGACTGTAATTTTAAATAAACTTCTGCTTCAATAATCACTTCAATAAAACTATAAATAGTTAAGTTCGGGTTCTGGACCATTGGTAGTCCTTGGCTCGTTCGAAAGTGGCTCAGCTCTTTTGTGTAAGTTAATGTAAATTACATTTTAATAATTAATTTTTGAAGAATTATAATTTTAATTTTAGCGAAAACCGGACACATACACATACGTGACACGATCGTATCACAGACACCAAATTATGTAGGTGGAATTCTGCCATCCATTATACGATTTAAAACATTTTACTAGAATTTCAATTAAAAATAAAACGGATCAATAAGCTAAATATCTATAGAGTAATAATCTATATATTTACAAATTTATAAAGTTGTCAAAAATCAAATTTAATGTAAGTTTATACCGTATAATTTTACTATACTATTATAGTTATCTTAAATGATTATCATTTTATTGTGTTAATAAGACAGAGACAAATAGACAATAATGCAATGAACTTTGCAACGCGTTGTTGCATTCTGTCGTGGAATGGCCACTCGTACATGAAGAGCATCAAGCGTTAGGTTAGTAAAATATTGCATCATTATTCATTTAATACAATTTATTTTTGAGCTTTTATCCCACTACCAAGGGTGAGATCGACTCACAGTGCATTTGGCATAATATTACAAACCTAGTTGAGAAAATTAATTTTAGAACAGTCCAATTAAAAAAATATATATTATAACAATCGTTATGGATTTTGAGTTAGGGTTTTGAAATTCCAAACTTCGACATTGGCTTATTGATGGATTATAAATATTATAAGTATCTGATAACGTTAGTTAAAAATTTAAATTAAAAAAACCCTTTTTAATAATCAAACAACTAAACGTTTTTTATTACAACCTTATGGTAATATCAAATTGTACTGCATAATATTTTAGTAACTTATATTGATAAATTATCGATTTTTATCAAAATGGCAAATATATTTTTTTTAATAAAGTAACTTATTCTGTTACTTGGTCAAAAGTAACTTAGGTACAATTTTTCAGGGCTTGAAACCGATTTCAGAAACCAGTATAAATCGTTTAAAAACTGAAACCGAAAACAAAATCAAAAACAAAAACCAAAAAAATTGGAAACCGTAATATAAAATCGAAATCGAAACGGAAATTTATCAATCGGTTTCAAGCCCTGCAATTTTGACCACCCTTTATAGTTTATAGTAAATTAAAACGCGAATAAATATAAAAATATACATGTATAGTATAATTAACTATGGGGCATTCAAGCTAAGTCAACGTTTTTAATTATAAGTTCTAATGGCTCAACAGGTTTCCTCAAAACAGTCGCACACATGCGTTCATGCAATGTGTTTAAAAATTTTTTTATTATTATTATTATTATAGTTATTATTTGAACACCTAGTGGCCATTTTCAAAGATATATAAACAATTTAAATACAATATATCGATGTATAATTAATAAATGTAAAGGTTGTAGAGACGTAGAGTACCAACATAAAAATATAAGTAATGAAAAGCATAGGTAACATTGTAACAATATAAATAGATCAAAATATTATATACATATCCAATTATCACAAAAACTATTTGCTTGTTATATTATATAGTTAAAAGTAAATTAGTTATTTATCCCGCCTTGGTAGTAAATTAAAACGAGAATAAATATAGGTAAAATAAACGTTAAATGCATATAGACAGAATAGTTCATTTTTAGTTATAACGACTCAACAGGTTTCCACAAAGCAGTAAATCGAATGAGATTATAGAAGACACAACGAGACTATCAAAGACTTCCTATAGTAGCATAATAGTACCTTTTCTTTTAGACAGACCATTTTTGAATTTTCTCAATAGTTATTTAATGCCTCTGTAAAAACTACCGACGAATTATAAAAAACCGCTAAAGATGAGATTTTAATTTCTAACGCTTTGTTTATCACTATTGCAACGAATAAAAAATAATAATCTTATAATATTAATTTATTCAATTTAGGTACAGACTATAATAAATAATAACAATATAAAAATCCAGACTGACAAACTATCTCCGCTGAGAATCGTTTTTTTTATACAATGATATTGTATCATTTAATTCAAGTGTAATACAATCCATTATATATTGACTCAATTGTAACCTTAAACCTACTGTACAGCAGAGTGACATCAACTAATGAACTTTTTTAGATACCTATTTGTTAATACAATCGTTATGGAATCTATTTCGATTAGCCTAGCAGAGCGTTATTAAACTAATTTATTTCGATTTAAATGGTTTAATATAATTTGGTATTCATACATAATACCTGCAGTGTTGTTGAGTATTTGAGTAAAAGTATTCAAAAACTTTTTTTCGTATTGAATACTTTTTTTTTAATATTGAATACTATTTTATTGAATACTTAATTTTTATTCTTTTAATTCTTAATTTGTTTCTCCTTATAATTATTCTTGCTAAATAAAAACACACACAGACACTTTGGTACCTATCGGTTTTTGTCGATAAAATGTTTTTTTTCTCCAGGAGACAGTTTATTGTCGACAAAGATTGAAAAGATATATAACGTCGACGGCTTTATGAGATATCCAAATACATATTATAGTTTTGAATTAATATATAACTTTGTAAAGAAAAGTTCATTGTTGTGACTTGTGGTGCAACTAACATGACTGATCAGAATTTTTATTATTGAACAAATCATGTTTTTAAAATGCAATAAACAAATTTTTGATTATTACAAATTTTTTCAGGACTGAAAAGTAAAAAGAATTTTTTTTTTTGTATTTGATGATTATTTCAAATACTTCTAAAAAGTATTTGATGATTATTTCAAATACTTCTGAAAAGTATTTGAGTAATACTCAAATACTTTACTATTTATAGTATTCGGGTGGTATTTTAAATAATTTATTTTAAGATTATTTGAGTAATTACTTAAATACTTTTAAAAAGTATTTTTTACAACACTGCGTAATACTATAATAATATTTTATATGTCTAATTAGTAATTATTACATTGAACTCTTTTTTTTGCGATGAGAAACATAATAAATTAGTAAATCTACACATATTATGTACAGCCCCTCGTCATCATGACAGTCGGCATCGATGGTACTATATATATTATAGGCCACCGGCTTTAATCACAAGTCGTACCTATGATATACCTATAATATAAAAATAATATAATAAATAATAATATATGTGCATATTACATAGGTACTGTCAGACACACACACACACACACACACACACACACACACACACACACACGCACACACACACACGCACACACACACATATAAATTATAAACCTATTTTGAAACGGTCCGGCAGGCAGGTCGCTGGAGTGTGTGTTTCGAGACCATATTTGGCCGCGGCAGATTTATAACGGTTAGACCTGGTGCAGTGTTCGGCATAATATTATAATACACGTTCACATCGGTACAACACGTGTTATACTATATTGTAACATTCTGTACTGACGTATTATTATAGGTAAGTGGATGTTGTATTAGTAATAGAACGTGCACAGCATTGTGAGTAAAGTATATATATGTAAAGTTTAGTATATTATATTGTTGTTAGGTATACTTCTACTGATACGAAATATAATTTTAATATATTTCATGTAGAGTTTAATAATATATAAGTGTTGAATAGTATACATTTTAAATTGTTCCTTTTTTATTCATACGCTAATCATACATTATGTTATATAAATATAATTTTTTTTTCAACCCGAAGGTTGGTTCACAAATCTAGTTCTCCATTCTAACCGATTACTCTCCTTTTCTTTAGTTCCTTAAAGGTTTTGACTTTTGCATCCCATTTAATTTGTCCTATATAAGAGTTCTGGGGACACAATATAAATTATAGAATACAATTTCACTATTCACACACATAACAATAATAAATAATAATACAGCAATTTATTAATAAAAGTTAAGTCATTAAGATGATATTTATCACATAACACCTGTCATCACAATATTATAAATAATAATATTGTTTTTATATCAACAAAATAAATGACTGGGTTCAATCGTTGGATATTTTTTAAATAATAAATTCTTAATAAAATGTGTATACCAAATGTAGTGTAGACTTCATGTAGGTAGTGCATTGTAGAGATGTAGTACTATATGGAATCCACGTAGTGAAATATTGCTAATTTCACGAAGATTATGGTTTTATTAACTAATTGTTATACTTGTACAGTTGTACCTACATTTTTTTTATTCTAAAATTCAATGTAAGTACCTAATATTAAATTTAAAATCAAACATAATTTAATTAAATATTTAGGTACCTAGATATAAGTGTATAACAATAACAATTAACAATACGGAAAAAATAATTTTATCACAGATAAGAAATAAAAATTCCTATTGCATAGAAAATCGTAATTTTCAAAACTGGAAAAGTAGTTTCAATATGTTTTATTGTACTTATTTAAGTGTTTCAAAAATGTTTTGTACCTAGAACTTATCCTGCAGTATACCTATTACCTACAGTTAGTTTAACCTATTGTATTAGGTACGTAGGAATATTCTTAGAAACAGAAACTGATATATGTGTCCCTTAAAAATGGTTTTCCTTAAACGATTTAATTAATTTAGTTAATTTATACTATGGCGTTAAACTCATGGATTTTACTTGCTAAGTTAAGTTAAGTTAAGTTTTAGTAAAAATACTAGTATGTATCTATCTGATCTTAAAATAGCATTAATTATAATATTATAACGTAGGTACTTAATGAATTCAAATGTAATATATCCATCATAGTGACCTAATGACTCGAAATCGATATTAAGTATACGGCTGATCGAATTCCATTTTTTTTTTTAATTTAACGGCATCAGATAATAATATATTGTTCAATTTGCTTCTAAAACTGTTGAAATATAAAATAATATACAGATTAATATTATACATAAAAAACTAGCTGATCCCATGCACTTCGTTGTCCGTTAAATGTACCAACTCTATATGACTCAAACTTTTTTCAACTCGTTATTTAATATTTGGTGTATGGTGTTCAAAATGTATCTTAACTTTTCCGTTGCACGGAAAAAAATTCTGATTCGCAGCAGTATATTATCAGTTGGACAATCTACGTGCGATAGATCGCGGACCCCGTGCTGTTTGTACATAAGTGTATGATTTAACTCTAAAGTATCAAAGTTATAACAAGTTTGTCGTATTCCACCTAGGTACCTATATGGTGGATTAATATAATCAATTAATACAAAAATCCTAACTTAACCTAACCGTACTAATATCAGATTAATGAAAAAACCAAATTTAACCATTTTTAAAGTAGCCTGTCTTTTTCCCAGAGGTCTAATCTAAACGAAACATAAATTTATATATATATATATATATATATATATATTATATTGACAAAAAATAATAATACAAATCAACAAACATGCCCCATTAACCAATAGCAACCAATATATTATAATACACTGTTGCGCCACTGTTGTATCTGTTGTATTGTTTACATCCAGATTTCCTACTTTTCCAGTGGATTTTCTTAAAATTTTCTTTCGCAAAAACCTTCTACTGGAATTACGAATATGATAAAAAAAAATTGAGCCACATCGGACCAGCAGTTCTCGATTGATGAGGTAACGTACATATTTCACGCTCCATTTTTATATTATACAGATAATCATTATTTTAGAAATTAGAATTATCGCACCTCGAATTTACTAACATTTACTCTTGTCACACATCAATAGGTAGGTATTTAAACTTAAGCTGTGTAAAAAAATATTTTTCAAAAACCCTCACGAAATAAAACTAGGAAAATAACTGTTGGTAGCCTGTTGAGTGAATCTCCTCGTTTATTGGAAACATAAAAATACTCTGCTATATAGTACCACCTACTGTCACAAATTTTTGAACCGGTATTAAAAATAATCCTGGATAACGCACCCTGTGATATTGCGCGTTCATAAAAAATTGACGCCGGTACAATGTCCCAACAACAAATTTGCGTCTCTGCCTGAAAATTGGACGCCAGCTCCACACTGCCCTGCTTTCTGTTCATAATTTATCATGCAAATTTTAATGTTTATATATATACCTACATTATTATTGTAAACATTACGCTGTGGCCTGTGACGGTGGTCGTCCGTGTAATTGCGTCAAAAATTACGAGTGTGTGTGAGCGTGAGTCTAAGTCTGTTTCTCGGTGTGATCCCACCGTGTGCTCGTGCGCGTGCGCGTGTCGTCTCATGAGAGCCACAGCCGCCGCCGCGAAAGATTTATTTTTAAATCTCCCGCCGCCTCCGTCTCGCTGTGGCCATCAAACCATCCCAAAGCCACGCGACTTTGGCGGGTCGACACGACAAACGTACACGGCCTCTCGGCAGTGTCGCACCAGCAGCAGCTACAGCAACAACAAAAACGACGACGGCGGTAACACCAACTCACCGTTCTCGTCCAAAGACCATCGAAATATCAAAGATAATCTCGATCTCGATTTTCCCGCTCACTGTTACGACGACTCTTGCGCGTCGACGCCACACGAAATTACAACCGAATCGTATCCATTTCGTCGGTACCTATTCAACTATTTTCGATAAAATTTCACTCGAATCTGCAACGGTCGCGTGAACGACAATAATACTATAACTACAGATACGCGTTTATAAATTGTTGCGTCGGGCGCTTTCGACCGGATTTTATCAGCCGCAGCGCCACCGTCAGCAGCCGATCGCAGACCTCTCCGCTCGTCTTGCCGATACGTACGTATATCATTATGATTAAATAGACTCACGATATGACTATTATGTTATTAAATACCTACTTATTAGTATGCCGAAACTGAACGCTGAACGATAATAATTGGAAAAATTTGATAGCGACGGTGAAAATTGATTGGCTATTTCTAGGTACGGGTTTTCGGCTTAAGTGGTAATTCGCGGCTACGTATCCGGTGATAATTATTGGCGGGGTGACTTAAAATAGCTACCTTAACAGGATAATAATAAAAAGAATTATATTACGTCATGTATGGTTTATTGGCCAATATTAAACATAATATTGCTTCTTAATATTAATATTATGACGTGCCATTCGATTTAATACGATCAGCTGATTTCATCTCGCTGAACATATACTTCTCTCGGTGATTTTATTGTCTTACCCAGATAATATTGTATACTCTCGTGTTCAAACGTTCTGTGGCTGGCATAAAATGGTGAACCCATCGCTGCACGTTTTTCAACAGAAAATCCCAGGTGGTTATATTATGATGGATTTCGTGGTCTCTTTTATCTGGACGGCAATATAATATATTATAGTGATATTATGGCCTATACGCAAGTTTAATAGTATTATTTTCTTAAACGCTGAATTTCTAATTATATTTACAGTATTGTAAGGTGGGCAAATTTGTGTCACTCTGCTGTACAGTAGGTTACAAGTGTGTAACTGTAATGTATGGTGTTAAATTTGAATTCAATGATATAATATCATTGTATAAGATAAACGATTTTGAGCGAAGACGGTCAGTCAGCCTATGATATTACTAAGTATATTTGATGATATTATTGTGAATAAAGTAATTTATGTATAACATATTTACGTGGAACCTTGTTTTAAATTTTCAATCCTTAGCTATATAATTTGAACATTTCATACATTTTTAACTAGTTAGTACATTTAACATTTTTTTAAATGCTTGGAAAAAAAAATGTTCCTCTTTTTAATATTTTTAAAATACTATAATAACAATAGGTATATCAGGAGACATGTATTACATTCCCACACATTTTTACCCAACAAATAAATTGAATTGACAATTATAGAAAAAAAACTAAAATAATTGGATAGGTAGGTACTGAAAATGTCTGTAAACAGTTCAAAACAAATCAAAATATTTTGAAAATGTTTGTAGAAAATGCTAATATAAACAACCAGTGAAAATTGCAACAAAATAACAAAATCGCTACACGAGAAATCGAGTGAATATTCATTTTTATAAAAATTTAAAATATGAACTTCAAAGTCTCATAAAAATTTAATCTGAAAGAAAATTACTGGACATTTTAAATTTTAAATTAGCACCAACTAGAATCACATTCCCACCGAACAAGATACTGAAGTTGAAAATCAAATCATTATTTTGACTTCTTATCGTGTACAAAGACACAACCAAATATAAAAAAAAAACACACATCATTGTAAAATCAATACATTCATCGCTTCGCTCATAATCTAAAATTAAATACCCTACATCAACGTTAACACATTACTTTCGTTGCAATACCTTTAGAATATATTTTTAAACGCAATTTCTTATTAACTTTTATATTAATTTATCATGTAGTTAGTACCTACATAGTACCTACGGTCTACGGACTTACCTATCTATATCTATACCTATTTATACCTAATGGCTACCTATAATGTCATATACATACTGATTTATGTGGTATATTATTGTATATTATACAGTTATACTTTTTTTTTTTTTTTCAAGTAAGTAAAATATAAATTTGTTTAAATTTTTGTATTTTATTAAAATTTTTTTTGGAAAAATTAAAAATAATAATTAACTATAATTCAAAATTCAATAATGTTTGAGAGTATTAATATATATTTTTTTTTTAGTAAATTTATTCGAAACGTAATAATTTTTTTCTAAATATTTGTTGTATAATTTTCAGACAGGTAAGTACCTAAATCTTAAATTATATACTATCCAAACAATTTTCATGAATTTTTTCATACGATTAATTAGGATTACATTTTTCATTTGTTAGGTATTTCTGTTCCACTTGTATTCTGAATGTTACATTGGTACAAATAGCGCATTATCTTGCTTTAAAACAAAACATGAGAAATTGCGAAACTTTTGATTCTTAAATAATTTAATATGCATTTTATCTATATTATTATTACTATCTTACATTTAAATATTTATCCACTCGTTGGTCGTTGTTTGCAATCGTCATTATAGAAAAAAAGGTTATAAGTACATGTATTAAAAATAGATAAGGAAAGAAATGCATGTAATTAGAATTATAATAATATAGTACCTATATGCGGCTATGCTATTAACCAATTTTCAACAGGTACCTACGTTAATGCGTGTTTTGATTTATCATATATTCATATTACATACAGAATGAATCGTAAACTGGGCAATATCAAATAAAAAACAAAGAATTTTTAAACGTAAAAACACAACTTATATTTTACTCTGCAGATAACCGGAAAAATTTTTTTTAAATAAAGCGTGTTTTTAAGTCTAAAAAAAATATATTTAAATAATTATGTCTTCTAAGAGTAGTTTTATTAATAGATACAAATGATCACCCTGTATGTTATATTTATATATTTTAATACTTTTACATTCAGCAGTAACCATATCGGTACGAACGGCGTGCGTGTTTTCTCCCGGATTAATTATTATTTCTGCAGTACCCATGTACCTATATAATATAATATTATATAATATTATACATTAATACAGCATACGCGTACAAATCGTACAGTATAATAATATATTATAACGTCGACCTCGGATCACCAATAATACGAAACCATGAATAGACATATCATTACCAATATACGCTAAATATTGTACGCATATGGCATATCTGTTTAGGAATTGTCAAGACGTATTCGTATCCATATATGGACAATAATATTATTATACACCAAACGCTTTATGGATTTAGTTGACGGGCTTACGCACTGCACATTGCGTCACGCATAATATATTTTCGTTTGGGCATATAAATAACATATTATAAACGACATTGTAAGCGGCGGCGCCGTAGGTACACATTTTAATTTTTGAGTGGTGGGTCGTGGGTGGGGTGTCGGGGAGATCGTCCTCCCCCATAAACAATATAACACGCAATAATTTTTTTTGTTTAGATAAAGTTTTGTTTTTTCATAATCAAAAAAAAAAAAATCAACTACTTTATTTTTTTCCGAATAATTAAAATAAAAAAAATATTAACATACATAACAGTTAATAATTTAATTCATATTATTATATTAATCTTATAATAATATGCAAATGCAATAGCATTCAGTACATATTGCATGAATACTAGCTATGAGTACAATGAACATTAAACAAACATGATTTAATTATTTTGATGCACATGATATTTTCAGAGATTATAAACTGATATAACGGTCTATGAATTTCTCTGTTCGTTCTATATAATATAATATAACAAAAATAATAAAATAGAAACACGTATATTGATATTTCCTCAAATCCTATGATACATATTCACATATTATGTAAAAAATAAAAACTCACGTATATACAACGTACATAGGTGCAGAGCCTTCCTGTAGGCCATAACATATCATAATATAATATATTATTTTATGTACCCAGTGTTAAACTATGATAAAACAATTTTATTGCAGATCCACAAATTATTTACCTATTCGAAGGATTTTTCACCATTTAAAGATTAAGGAGATCTTAAAATTATTTTTGGACTGAAAATGTTAAACTTATCCTATTTACTAACTATGATTAAATAATGAATGGTCAACTATTTATTCTGTTAATTATTAACAATATCAATACAAATAGAGAAAAAATATTATTTTCCTATATTATTATCCTAAAAATTTTGATTTGTGACGACTAAATTATGTAAAAGAAATATTTGCAAAAACTTTAGTGTTCTTTGAACTAATACGAGTCTCTTACGTAAAAGTTGATCACTCCGTTTAATTATAATTTATAATATTAATTCGATGGTTAACGTCTTAATGTTTGGATACCACCCAGTGGTACGGTAGCGAAATAGTCATAAATTGTCGGAAGTCTTCGGAACGGTCAGCACTTATCGTTATCATTCGTGTGGGATATATTTTTGTTTATGCTCGCATATTAATTAATCACCGAATATATTATGGGAACCGAATGTTTTATTTACAACAAGATAAAATATACCTTTAAATGTTCACTTGTTTACACAATATGGTTGCTGTTTGTTTAACACGTGTTTGTGTTAAAGCGATTTCACGCCTTAAATATTTGTAATACTAAAAAAATATATCAATAAAATATAGTGGTAACTTTTTGTTGTATTTTTTTTTCTGTTTTATAGAGTCGTGTATAACAACGTCGTGTATACGTTCTATTTAAAAATATAATAATATTGTATTTATCTATTTTTTTTTAAAACTGACATTTATTTCGGCTGCCATATATAAGGGCGTTATTAAGGGCCTGTACAATATTGTGTATGTTAAAAGTTATATGAACTCAATAGAAATGTATTGTGTAAACTGTTTTTAAATTGCTAACTTGTAATTTATGAGTTAACACATATTAATGACATTATGAATCAATTATTAAGAACATTTTATTTTAAGGTCGATTATATTATTACATTTGTACAATTTATTTTGTATGCGTAAATTAAACAAACGAACATTTCAAGGATCCGAAAAACCACCACCTCCCCTTAAATACGGTCATAATAATTTCCAGATGAATTGAAGGTACCTACTTGTTTACCTTCAAGTGCAATCAAAAGATTGGTTACGAAATAAAAACAAATCGTATTGTTAGGTGATTAAAATGTCAACGCATCGATAAGACCTTACTGCAGTTTACGGTGATGTTTTAATATGATTTGTTTTCTACTATTCAAATATTGTTCACAACTATAAAAACTGTATGCAATTGGGGACTACTCAGGTTCTGTAATAATTGGTTATAATCAAAAGGCTCGAAAGTGCATGCATTAAAAACTATTAAGATATGCGCATAAAATCACTAAAATATGCTCTAAATATACATTTAATTTTTTTTTTTTATGAAAGGTTTATTTCGTTTTTAGTAGAAATCATAATATTTAATTAATTTAATATGAAATATGTTGTATAATGTATACCTTAAAAATGACATAATATTAAAGTACGGCCTAATTTTAAACAGGATTTTATTTTA
This sequence comes from Macrosiphum euphorbiae, assembly GCA_949089665.1. Classification (NCBI taxonomy): domain Eukaryota; kingdom Metazoa; phylum Arthropoda; class Insecta; order Hemiptera; family Aphididae; genus Macrosiphum; species Macrosiphum euphorbiae. Next base: position 2,256,941 of record CARXXK010000002.1, on the reverse strand, counting down.
TATTGATGACGTTGTATTACCTATTAGGTTTCCACAAAAATATATTTTTCAACAAATATAATATTTTGAATTTGAAATATACTCATAAGTCCGACATTCTCATGTAACGAATTGGCAAAATAAAATAAATTTTAGAACGCGTTAGGTTGTGATTGGAATTCGTTGCTGATCCATTAACTTTTTGGTGTACCTACTCGGTAAAAACATTTAAATGCATACATTTCCCTCTTATAAATAATATAATTTGTTAAACAGTTTTTTATAAACATAACTATTAGAAAGTAAACTGCAGTTTATAGCCTATATTATATTATATAGAATATAGATACTATCATGCAATTATTATTTTGGATTTAAGTATGGATTTTATGGGACCTTGCAATTGTTATTATTTAAATTCGATGTGACACACTAGCAACATGTCGTTTCAATTACTTAAGTGGTGATAGCTATTGCTGATTTAATAATAAAGTGGAGGGTTAAAGTTGGTTCAGATATTGGTCTAATAGATGCAAAAGTTTTTGGACGGCTGTTGATTCATTAACGTGTATAATTCTGGGAGCATATAAAATTAAAACTCGAAAAACGAACGCAAAAAAATCCAAGTGTTATAAAAAAAGCACACCAAATATATGGACGTCGTGTATTCGACATTCGTCAAAGTAAATTTATTGTCATCGACCACTGAAAGAGAATCCAGTGTCAGCAAAAATAGGTGTTCCAAATTAAAAAATGTTTGCGTTATATAATATGAGTGTATAACAAAGTAGTGTTAACGATTTGAAATGTTGCCAAAACTCGCATTACCTTAACCTTCTTTGTCTCTCGAAATCTTGAGTTTCAGATTCATGAACGACTGTTGCTCTGAAATAAATTGACAACAAATATCACGTCATATCAAAAGCGTGAATCCAGAAATTTTAAATTTACTGTATACGTAATATAAGTTTATTCTTTGGTACGTTTACATTTGTGAATTTAATGTTTAGTCGATTTTTAGTTCTTAATACCCAACCATTTGTAATAATGGTAACAAAATATTATTTAATGAATTAATAGTAATAACTAATAAAACAAATTATACAAATACTTACTACATTTTGAAGGCAAAAAACTAACAACTATAGAATTTAAAAATGTGTATCTAATAAAATAATATAAACTTACAACTATAGAATAATATATAATATATGAAAATGTCAACCATTTTAGAATATTATTATTTTGAGTTAGAACTGTCTAATTTCGTTAAAACCAATTGCATGTCAAATACCAAAGGTCGTAAACGTTGCTTCGTGTATTTTAGACGTATTGTACGACACTGGTTAAGTATTGAAAAACGTATTCATCGTACCAATTGGGTTAGAATAAAAAAAATGCAAATAACGTCCATCAAGATTAAAATGTACTTATAATTAAGTATTAACGATTATTATTATAATAACGTATAAATAACTATTTATACGTAATAACTATTAACTTATTTATTCGTATAGTTAAAAAATTAAAATCTGAATCTGAATATTCTTACAGTTGGAAACGGACCTATTTTAAGGAGTATAATATAGGCAACACTAATTGCGTACGTGCGCGATGTGCTAGTGTGCATGTGGAGGATACACAGACTTCTATTATAATATAGAAGCCTGTGAAAGGATGTGAATGTAAAAAAATATAGACAATTGAAACCTAGTTTATCAGTGACACCTGTTTATAACTATAGATAAAACATAAATAAAAGGAAATTTGAAACCAAACAACATGCCAAAATTACTTCAAGGTAAACATAATGGTAATTGCATGGTTCAATTTGGTTACCTGACATTATGACTTACTATTAGTAATAATATGATAATTTTTTATTCGTAACATAGATAATACGTCATAAATCCAAGTTTGTTTTGGTTCATAATTCTATAAATAATTAACTATTACACATTATAACCTATTTTTAACTGTTAATAATTGTTTGCACAGTGGTAGACAAACATTATGCAGTTTGTAATTAAAAAAACTATTTTGTTATCAGATAATTTCAGTTTGATACCATTATATTATGGTTTTAAGATTTAACCTGAAAAATAATAAGGTATGTCTGGGGCTCTTCTAGCACGCTATACCTCATATTCGATTAACATAGGAACCTTGTCATATCCTATCCCTTTTGTATTATCTATGTTTATATCCGACCTCTTTTGACAAAAAGACAAAATGATAAAGTGCTTGAGAAAATATATACCTTTGTTACATCGTATTTTGACCTGATATAACGCATTCGTTCTATTACGGAGAAAGGGAGTAATATTTCGGCTAAGTCCCAAGTGTATTTTAACAGACAATATCAGTTCAAACTCTAATAAAATAAGCAAGGTCCAAAAATAGTTCATACATATTATAACCTATATTTCTTTATTAGGTATATATTTAGTAAAAATATTATTTACGAAAGACAAACAATCTTATTTTAACCATAAATAAACTCCATTATGTTACTATAAGATTGTGTAAGATACTTAGATGTAATATATACGTCTTCAATAATAATTTGTACCTGATCTGCCAGAATAAACAATGACAACTAAACATTTTATAAAATAATAACTATAACACTATAATGTCATGTAATATGTAGGTACCTACATAAATGCATTCTTATAATTTTAAATACAACATTTTCATATTATAATATGTACTAATCATATGATTTTTACTATAAAAATTGTTTGTAATAGGCAGATTTTTAGTGTGATAATAATAATAAAAATAATAATAATAAATAATATGAATATGAATATTAGTGTATATTATGTGCGTCTATCTTTCAACCGACGCATACCTTACCTCGTAAGTCACCAGCAGTGTGTGTAAAAATATATTTTGTTTTTTTCTAGCATGACCATGAAAAAACGAAAAGTGTGACAACTATTTACCTAGTTCCGGTTATACGATTCTAATTTTAAACAAAACAGATATAATTTCTTTTCATGGATACGCAGGTTGTATAAACGTTATTCAGGAACACGATTTAAAGTTCACGTTAAAACAATAATTGAAGAAAGTTTTGAATCAGTCAATCAGAGATATACCTTACCTGCCCCAATGCTGCCCATATAAATAGGATTAAAGTTTGATTTAAAATTAAAAAGAATTTTAGGACAATTGATTTTGAATTATTGTATTCCGACCACTAATTTGGTATTATATTATTATAGCATACATAATAAAAACAATTTTGAATAATTCTGAACTCACATAACATCATATATTGTTATATTGTTAAAAAAAAAAGTATACCAGATGTGGAATAACGTTTGGGTTTTGTTCTTTCTCTGGAAAAAAAAATAGATTTTACGGGGTCGTAAAAACTATACAAACTATAAAACCGACATTTACGAGATCACCGCCCACGAGTACGTTCACCTACGATCGACTTGAAAACTATTAAACGTGAAATCAAATCACCTATTGTGAGTCTTGTTAGTATGTTTATTATTCAATATAGAAAAATAGAGAGAAACATTTGAGTTCAAATGAACTCGCGCCCATATATAATATACAATTTTTTAATATTTTAGAGCCCGGATTAATTGTGTCTGGGAGCCAGCTATTCATTCCCAAAGTATGTTCCGTGGAACCGAAGGGTTCCGTTGGACAACCTCATGGGTTAATGATAAAGGGGTAAAAATCCGGGAGATTGTGTTTTTTTTTTGTAAGGTAAAACTTTATCCTTCATATTAATCTCCAATTTTTTATTAACTTTAAGCAACGCCAGGAAAATACATTTTAAAATACTCAAGAATGAATGATACGTATATTGACGTTTGTTATAACTTCCGAAAATAGTGTGTTTAAAACCGAAGTACCCCTACAATTCGACCTGCATAAAAGTCTTCATTTTTCAAATTAAAAAAAATTGAAATAATATGACGGTTTCATGAGGTGCGAATGGTATTATGAGGCAAGTTTTGGTTTTAAAAACTGGTCGGCTCTGACACCCTAACCCAGAAATTTCCTGCAGGGGAAGTACTATGATTTTTTAGGAGACTCAAGTCGCTCATAAAATTTTTTTAAAAAAAAACGAGGGGAGTAGTCCGTAACTTTATAGTTATCGGCTTATAAATAAAAATTATATATATAATTTACATTCCATATATATTTATATAATATATTATGTAAATTATACAAAAATAATACAAATACTTAGTTGGCAATACAATATTTTCTCACTATTTTTACTATGGAAAATACAACAATTCTTATCGTCAGTGTTTATATGGCATACCGAAAATAAGATGGGCTAGGCCTAACACAAAAACAACATTTTATTTAATTTTTTTCCAATATTGTTTAATTGGTCTAATTTTAAACTTGTAGAAAAAAATGATATTTTCTATTAGCATTTACTTGATTTAATTTAATTTTTTTTCAATATTGTTTAATTGGTCTAATTTTAAACTTGTAGAAAAAAATGATATTTTCTATTAGTATTTACTTGATTTGGGGGAACTCGTTAGAGTTAATATATTTGTGACAATGTTATTGTCGAATCTACGTAATCAGTGTGATTGTGAAGCTGCCAAATGCCAGTCGCCCTCGTTAGTTTTCATCATATCAGCAGACGAATAGTGTCCTGTTGGTGCTCAATATGTTATATTTTTTATGTACATAACTATTATGGTTCCTCACGTCATAAACCGTTATTTTGGTATATCTCACAAAACAACACACAATAACAATATGTACGAAATTTGTGCCAAACTTTTTATTATTATAAATGTAGTTAAAAAAACGTTAAAAAAATAATATTGTTATGACCTTTACAAGTATACCTACCTATATAGGCTACATTTTAAACAAGTCAAGCAACAACAACTATCAACAATACATTTTGCATATATTTAGGATTAAATATTAATTATACAAAATTATTACTATGTAATATTAAATAAATATTTAATATTTATTATTTTGTTACTGTGTGAAAAAAAAATGGAAAAAGTGCAGTAAAAAAAAAAACTTGTCAGCATTATAATTTAAAATAATTGTTTTAAACAAAATATAATTATTACCTATTACGTACAACTAAATGATCTTATAACATACTATAGTGCAGTTGTGCAGACGTAATTTAAACTATATAAGTACGTATATTGTGTATAGGTACATCATAATATTTTAGTTGTATAAAGATTATTGTTATAATTATAATAATTAATATTAATATTTAATATTATATTGATTTTGTATCAGAATTAGGTAATGGAAAACCTAACCTAGGTATTGTTTTCTGGCCGGTGTTATGGGCTGTTGTAAATAAAATATAAAACTGGAAAACCCTATGTTTATACGAGTTAAAAATATATAGGAGTTGTGTTTAAACATTAAAGTACATCACGACATTCAAATTCGAGCTGATTTATTAACTGAGCAAATTTTAATGCCTAAACACAAAAAATATAATATTTTAGGAGATAAAAGTTTGCGGGAGGAGATTTGGACCCTCGCAGGGTTTTCCTGTTTTTATTTCAAGAAGCCTATAATAGCTAACCAGTTACTACAGCAACCAAACACTTATATAGTAATATAGAATTCTAAATACTTCAGAAAATAATTTAAATATTAATTCCATCGCCGTGACAGAGGACGTTACATGCTCATCGTGACGGTTTGTCGTCGCCGGCATTTAAATAATAAATACATTACAAGAAACGTCATTATAATAATTTATGAATACACTCTTCAAAATTTCAGAAATTGAAATTTTAATTTTAAAAATATTATAATATATTATTGTGTCTTTGTATTATTATTTTTAATTTAGTGCTCGGAAGCTTGCATGTATTTTTGGGGGGAGAATTATTAGATTTATTCCAAATATAAGCTTGAAATTAATTTCACAATCCTACGAAAAAATATTAAAAGTTTATACTGTATAGTTTGGTATATTTAGTGAGTTTGTAGTTTTAAGAGTATATTTCTCAATTTTATCATTTTTTTAGACGTAAATTATTTTCATGAATAATGATGTGTATTATAATATAATTTGAAAAATTGACGGTAAAAAAAAAAAAATACTGTATATATTATTTTGAGAGTTTCAACCACATTGGCAATATAGGTTTTCTCGTTTTTATTTATAAATAATTAGTACAAATTATTAAGTGTAAAAATATTTGAATTTGTCAAAACTGTGAGTAACAAATAGCGCATGCATACCTGGTACCTATAGGTACTTTTTAATGGCATTTAGTTCCGAGTCCTATAATTATTATTAAAAGGAGAGGAATATTTCGATGCACTTAGTTTTCCAATTCTAGCAACGCATTGCTGTTTCTATAACATATACCATATACCTACCTACGTTTCATGTATTTTTGAATTAGAATAAAAAGGTTTTATTTTGCTTCTTTTTTGCATTTTACATTTAAGTTTATTTAAAAAAACAAATTAAAGAATATACATTTTTTAGAGCATTTTAACACTAAAATGCGGGTTTTAAAAACCTTTTAAAAACATTGTTCTAAAGTGTTTATTTAAAAAGTAACTTTGTAACGTGCTAACAAGGTTTTTACCGAATCGAATACTTACCGAATAGTATCAATCAAAAAACTCCGCAAGAGAAAATATATTTTAGTTCAAACCTTTTGTTCCATTTGATTTCTTTTTTAGGGCATCATACGACATACACTCATATAGCATATAGGGAAACATATTATAATTATTATTAATTTTCTGTTATATTCGCAGGTACGCCACATACCGGCAGAGGGCGCGGTTCGCGTAGTCCGACGACGACCACCACATCCACCATAGCCACCGACCGACAGACCGACCGACCGACGAGATAAACGTCCATCGATGTCGTTATTTTAACAAAATAATAATAATAATATAATACCATATTATTGTATACACCTACCTATATATTATTATTATTATCTGTTTCGTACATCGAAATCTCGTAGTCATATCGTACACACGCACAGGCGCGCGCGTACACCCGCACACCGCACACCGATATTAGCGCACGCGCACGCACACACCCGCGAAACCGGTATGTCAGCTGTGGCAGCGGTGGCGGCGGCGGCGGCGACCGCGACGGACGACCCGGACGGATACGAAGCCGGCAGTCAGGAGGACGACATGGGAGCCGCCGAACGGGACTTGGCCGAGGACGCGCGCTGGAAGCTCATCCAGCAGAACACGTTCACACGATGGGCCAACGAGCACTTGAAGACGGCCGGCAAGGCCATCGGCAACCTGGAAACGGACCTGGGAGACGGGCTCCGGTTGATCGCTCTCATCGAAGTGCTTAGCGGCAAGCGGCTGCCCAAGCACAACAAGCGGCCCACGTTCCGGTCGCAGAAGCTGGAGAACGTGTCCGTGGCGCTCAAATTCCTCGACGACGAGAACATAAAACTGGTCAATATCGGTATGTACTTCGCTACTCGACAATAATAATATGTCATCATATTCGACTTTGCCAAATTTGGCGGTCCGACTTAGTTTTAAAGTTACAGCGGTCCGTGGGTCAAACGGATTACGTGTAGTATACATTATATTATTACACCTAATTAATAGTAGTACACTATTGAGTAGGTACTTTATCATTAGTGGTATTAAACCTACATATTATATTAATATTATAGCCACCCCGGCGTAAATATTAGAATATTATTATTATTATAATATAGGTATAAAATATATTATGGTAACGTGGTAGGTAAATTTACTCGGATTTATATTTTTGGGTTAGGTATGTCCGCGGAGAAGTATATAATTGTATTAAACACATATTTTGTCTTATTTTATACTTACGAGTTGCACGTCGGGATACGAATGGAATGTTGTTCGTGATTGTTACGATGCATAGAGACGTCAGGGATATTAACTTGATGTTGATTTTATGTAAAATAACTATAATTCCAAAAAAAAAATAAAAAATACGTAAGATATTTCAAAACGCCTACTTCACTGTGAATAGTTGTAAATTATAATAGTAAGCGGGATAATAAGTACCTAATTTATACTAGTAGTACTATAGTAGTAGGCTAGTACCTCTTATAATACGCTTTTACGCTCTTCCATGCAGGTAACTATTTAATACCGTATGTACTCATATCAGTCATGCCAAGAAAGTTAACATTCAAACAAATTTTTCACCGTAATATTATAACAAACAAAAGTATTGAATTGTTGATCACATATTATACTATATTATTATACATTTAACAGCAAGCTATTGACATTTACAGCCTGGCACATACAAAGTCAATGTAGATAATATAATATTAATATTATAAATGGTTGTATAAATATAATATAGAAAAATAATAATATACCATCGTAACAAGTTCAATTTAGACCGATGACCATCTTTTAAATAAGTGTAAGTAGGTAGGCTATATTGACTATATTGACCAGAATTAAATTATTTACTCAGAAGTCTGACATTTGTACTATGTATATAGATATTATTATAGCTTGTAATTATTTGCTTGGACTTCGATTCAAACGCGATAACGATTATTGTCAAAAGTTCGGAGATATCGATTATACTTAGAAAACTTATCTACTTGTATAAAAATAGAATATATAAAATAAACCCACTTTTCGTTTTAAAGTCATAACATGAAATTCGATATTATTATTGTGCATTACCAAAAAAGTCTACGGTTAATTTTTTTTATTTACAACAATTAACAATTAGGTAATAATCAACATCGTTATTTATTGTTACAGTATCCAATTTCGAAAAAAATTGAACTAAAATGTCTATAAAACAAAAAATTATCATGCCTAGAAAATACTAATATAAAATAAAAATTTTGGATTTTGTAAATATTACCGTTTTCCAGTATTTTTTTTTTCGTTTTTTCTCGATTGTTATGAAAAGTATTGAGGCATTTTAAGTATCAAATTTCTCCAAGAAAACACCCTCAAAGGCGAAGATCTAAGCATTTTTATTGTTTCAAAAGGACATACTAAAAAAAAAACACATTCTATAATCAATACAAATTAGGACCGTTAAAAATCTAAAATATGTTATTTACCAATATGTGTAAGCACTTATTACAAACGGTCTTGTCAAAAACTTCTCACAGTCCCCGTAACTTCCCACGGCTATTACTAAACATAAACAGTGTCGAGGTCTGCTCAGTGCCTAATTATATAGTTTAATATAAGTATTTATAATTTATATATTATAATATATACAAATTTAATAAAATAGAAAATCATCCAAGATTGACATTTATCCTACGTGAACGAGGCGAAGCGAGCGAAATAAGTGGCTGCACTTCTTAAAAATGGGATGAGGTTTTTTTTTGTGCTATCCCTATAATATTTTACATTTGATATATTGTGTCTTTTCAATGTGTAATGTATTTAAATTTTACCCGAATTTGAAAAAAAAAACAATTTACTTGTATTTTGACAATTATTGCACCAACTGTTTAACTAGCTGGTGGTATAATAGACTTTTTATATTTAATTGAAATAAACTGTAGAGCAATGATTTCTGTACCTGTGCAATAAAGTTGCAAATATACACAAAATATATCAAAAAAAATTCCATCGGCTATAGAGCAAATAGTTTATTTTTATATATTATTCAAACTATTTTACCAAAAACGTTAGGATATTATTTTGACTTTGGAATGTTATGCTTTCTTGATCAATAAAAACTTGAGTAAAACATTTAAAACCATACTTTTGCAGGTTGTTCTTTGTATATTTATTACGTAAGAGTACATAATATTGTTTTCTGTCTTCACAATATTCCACGATCGCAAGATATAAGGTAGATAATATATCTATCAAAATACACAGTTTATTTTTAAAAAAATATTCGAATATCAGAATAGGTAAAAAATTTAAATTTTAAAATTTCCTCAAATAAATCACGAGACACGTCTAACCTGATAAATACTAAACAAATATGCAAAAATAAGCAATTAACATTTTCATTCACAACGTTATGTTATATGAATCGCATTTTGTGCGTGCTTATCCAGCAAAATAATATACAATATACCGTTGACCAGAAAATATGCAAATGTCTACGAAAGTCCTTGCTCTAATTAATAACATAAGTGAATACACGTATATATTTGTTTGTGAACCAGTACCTATATGGATATATATATTAGTAGACACACGTTGTTAATGTTAATGAGTACACTAACCGTACCACCTATTTTTTTCGAATTTGCTTAATATTTTTTTCTATAAATCTACCTATACGGTACGAGGTTTTGGCATGATAATATTAATGTAATATGTCAGCCATCAGCCTGACGAATTACTTTTAGATTATCCAGGTCATTTTAAGGGCGTTTTACAAATCAGTGGTGTTAAATGTTAACTTAAAATGTTTAACTCTGTTAAAACTGCCCATCTTTGTTTTCTATTTATATATAATATTAACATTTAACAACTATGCTTTTTAAATCTATCGATCAAATTCGACAGCGTTCTTTTATTATTTGCTATACTTTTAAATACGCATTAACGTGTTTATTGTTTTAATCAAAAGTTCGAACATTATTTTTTTAAATAAACCATAGTAGGAACACTCATTATTATGTAGGTACCTTTATAATACCTACATATAATTTATACATCACTCAACAACGCGGTGCAATAAATGTCTTTCCTGGTTCACAATCATAAAGTGCGTGGGTTTATACAATGCATGATTTTGTGAACTCAAAACAATGGTTATCACAGTCATATTTTGTGTTTTTGTATGAACATAATATAGAATAAAGAACTTGTAATAAAAAATCTTATTTTTTACCTCTTTTATTGCCTTATTAGGTTTTTTTATTTTGATGACGAAGTGAGTAAATTGTTATATACTATACCTATTCTATTCATTGAGATTTTATACCTCGAAGAAAAACTTTTTTGTTTTATTTTAAATGTCGACGTATACAAGTATTTTAATAACGATTGCTGAATTATTATAGTTTTTTTTTATTTTACAAGCATTTAATAAGTTTACATAAGACGCGAGAAGCGACCGTGTGGAATATTCTGCAGTTGTGCCCCTCTCGTCTAAACTATCTTATAGATAGCTAGGTACCTACCTAGTAAACCTAGTCACAACTTACCGTTTACTAGACTATTTTTCGTTTAATATTCGTCATTCGTACGTTGACATTTTTTTGAAAAGTATTCTGATATTCTGAGCAGTAGTATTACCTCTAAGTCCATATAAAAACACAAAAATATATGGTGATTGTTTTGATTTCCAAAAAACCGTTCTGAACAATATTATAAAGGAACCATATTATATTTTAAGCGTTAAAAAAACGTATAGTGACACACCGGAATAATTAACGATCAAAACAATATGTGTTGCTTATAATATATTATTCAGTGTTGTTACTTTATAGTAGGTATTTGCGTATACTTGCAGGGATGATAATATACAAAAAGTTAGAAAAGTTCCCTCTGCAAGCATGCTAAATTTCCAAACTTATTTCAATACAAAGCAATAAACTATATTTTCAAATACAATTTAAAAAGAATTTTGTATCATTAATATTTTGGTAGTATTTTTTTCAATACTATAGTATAAGTAATCATCTTAATATCGACAATCGTATGAATTTACTGGTAACTAACGGACGGACGGGCACAACGGGGATATGATGTGCTCTGAATGTTTTATGTTTAAAAATATAAAACGATTGAATGTCAAATGAAAAGCAGCTAGGGCATGTTTCTGCAGGGTTTGACAGGCTTACACCGAAAATGCATTTTATTAGATAGGTATAGACGTATAAAGGTACAACTATGTCTTCTATATACATGATCGATTTTTACCCTCGAAGTTTTACCACGGTTATATAGTGGGAGGTACCTATATCATAAAGCAATCTAAAACATTTTTAGAAAACAAATCGATAACGAACAGCTATTAACATTTAGCTTGTAAACCTCCGGTATCACTTGTTATAATATTATACTATGATGGTTGTTGTAGAACACATACGTAGGTAGTTTACACCGAGTTTGTTTAGTTTTTACAATATTTTACGATGTCATAAAATTCAAACAACCCATTGCACAAACATCGGTATGTTTGGGTTGTATAAAATACTGTTCCTCGTCCCTTGCGATGTCCTCTGCATACATGTAAAGGTGTACGACCGATACTCAAGGAGGATAGTTACCTATCGGCAATACTGATATTGTGTGGTAGATCGCAAATAAATATTTGCCTTTTTCGTAAAGTTTGTTGCAGGAGAAAATGTCGCGTCGTAAACGCCGTGCAGGTAATAAAAAAAAATATACAAATAACAGTAGAAAATATTATGCATTTTCGTAAGTTATAAATATTATGTTTTAGAATCTTATGTTATGCATATACGTTTATACCTACTTTACATTATTTGGCGTGGTGTAGGTCGCCGTTCGAAGATTTTTTTATTTTTACCACTTCTTTGGCACACGCTGTCTTATATTATATTTACTCTATTATATTATTACACGGTAAGTATGGGTTTTATTATAATATTTTTATTCTATACTTATCACGGTTTTAAAATAAAAATTCCATATACCATATACCATACATATTCTATACCTATATTATTATTGTTATCGTACCTACCGTTAATATTATCATAATGCATGCAAATCTCACGTTGTTATAAAACATTGAAATGTAAAAAGATAAAATCACAATATTATAGTTGTACACATTTAGAACGTTTCGATGTTTGAAATCGTGCATTGTCAGATAGGTATAGGTAGGTATTGCGTATACGATTTACACTTCTTTGCAGATCGCGGTGATCGCCGGGTATGTAAGGGTAAATGCATGTGATACGTATTATTTATTATTAAACGGTTCAGTGTTCATATTATTATAATACGATGCGAATCTTATAATATTATTATTATTGTTATGGAGGCGGGTACGCGTCGTTTAGCTTCGGCAGGTGCAGGTCGGATATCTGACGATCCGAGACGGCGCGGCGGCGCTATTGCCCGAAGTGTTCATACAATAATATTACTATTATCTACTATTTTGTTTTTCGTACTTGAAATAATGTATAGGCAACTGTAATCAGTGCACTGCAGGTTGACCCGCTTACATCAATGTAGCTAACATTTTTAGAAAAATATTATGATTTTAGCTATCAAGTTATACCTATTATATTATTATCATAGGTTGTTATTTTTATTTTATTTGTAAAAGTGTGGTGCTACAACTCTTAGTACATATAAAAGCTGTTAAATTTGAATAACTGATCACCTGAATGGTATTATTAAAAAATCATTAATCACGGCGCTATATGTATGACGTTTGTTATATATTATATTAAGTGTATTATTATATTCAATTGGGGTAGCATACCAGCATAACAAAATTATATTATAACTCTTGAAAAAATAGATATGGATGTATAAACTATAAATTGTACATAGGTGTATGTAAAATAACTATTTAAGCTTTCTGTTTATATAGCAATTATTGTATATCTTAGTTTTTTATTCTAAATTGTAAGTACTTCTAACTTTCTAAGCAACTTATATTTTATCCTTATTTTTTTAACACTTGATTTGGATAGCTTATGTACCTATAATACAATAAGTATATCGATATTGAGTCTTTAAATTTAACCAGAGTTTTTACGATGCTCCTCTCCTCACCCACCACTCAACACTCTACTCAACTCATTTAAACTTTAAGTACTTATAACTCATAAATATTTGAACGCAGTGGCGTACGTAAATGTGTTAAAACCCACGAGACAGTAAATTAACCATCCCCTCTAACAAATATTATCTTTATGATAATTCAAAATATATACGTAATATTATGGGGCCCCTCTGCACTGTCCCACTTTGCCATATGATATCTGTTTTTATGTATCAAAATACTAATATATGGAATTTAAATTGTATGTTGTCATTCAAAAAAGCTAAAAAAAATAAAACAATTAATTAAAAAATAAAACGCATTTTTAAAAAATATATTTATTTTTAATATGTTTTTAACGACTAAATAGTAAAAACCAAGTAAGTTTTTTATACTTATTAAAAAATGAGTGTTCAATGCTAAAAGAATCCACCTTTATATCACGTAATTTGAGCTATTGATTTGTTTTTTTCGGCTGCCTAAAATTCTCATCTCTTGTTTGACATTTACATAACAAGCACCACAGCTGTTGAAAGTTTGTTTCAGAATAAGTATACTCGCCATTGGTTTTGTTTTTCGCCAGCCGATTATTATGATAAAGTATTTTTATTTTCTAATTTTAGTACATTATATTTTTACCCAAATTCCAAATAAAACGTCGCCAACCATTGAATGATTAAAAAAAATAGTTTATTCTGCAGTGTCTGCAAGCCCGTCTCAGAGTAGGTGGGCGCAATTTGTTATTGCCACTTTTTCTAGTTTCTTTAAAAAACGTGCATGATCTCATGATTTATACGTCATACGATTAGCTTAAGATTATGACGTATTGCTCATAGTAATATTTTTATACTTGCAACTGTATTATTGTTGTTTGGTTACATGACACAACCAAACTATAATATGTAAAAATAACCAAAATCTAAAAAAAGACATAAACGATTTTCATGCACCTTCTTGACTGTGAATCGTTGTATCTAATGATAATAATAATATGTACTAGTAAGTAGTAGTAGGTTTATAAGTACCTACGATCGTCCATGGTGGTAAATCATTGTCATATCTATGGTATATTAAAATAACTATTATGCGCTCATAACAGTATAGTTATACCAAGATATTATTATGGTGTTAACATTCAAACAAATATTTCGTTATAATAAAAAAAAAAAAAATGTATAACAATATTATTATATTATGCTCATATAGGTTTACTAAGTATATTTTAGGTAGGAACATTTACCTAACAGCTCAACACATAAAAAGCCAAACTAAATATATTATTATTATAAAATATGTTTGTATATAGGAATAGCATAATAATAATATTATTATATCGTAACAATTTAGACCGACGATCTCGCGTTGAATGCCTTTCATGTTATTTATTTTTTTTTCGGATTAACTCACATTAAATTGATATTTAGTGTATAATTATTATAACTCTTGTACTTATATAGTGAATTGTTGGAAGTTAAATAAACGAACACATAGGCATCCGACAGCGGTCGGAGCAAATAGTTCGTAATATTTGCTTTCTTGCACCCATGGACATCATAATATTATAGGCTCTGCATCACACATTGTATAATATTATATTATGAAGTTGATAGGTATATTGTTTAATATGTGTAATAGATAGTTATGCAATACCGAAACTTGTTAAATCGACAATCATATTATAATCGTCATCAGTTTTCGAATTGTTTAATTCAACCATCGTCCCTATAGTCTTATACTCATGTAACGCAAATACGTATACAAATTTAATGTCGTATTTCCGACCGTTTCTATTTAGTTCGTGTAGCTATTAACCACAAAATATTGGACATCCGCGAACGTGACGGATTTCTTAACAACCGTTGTAAAGTTTATTTGACCATATTCGGAATTCGCACTGTCGCGTCGGGGTCGTCAGTAATAACAAGCACATAATATTTGTCAGTGATAATATATTATTATTACCTATATTAATATGTTCGTCACCAATTATTTTTAATTGGCGAAAGATAATAATATTGACCATTCGTGTTCGTTTTAAACATTCGAGTTGGGTTTATCGAATACAACTTTCGTTTTTATTTCTTATTGTTTCGGCGATAAAATCTGTTTTCTTTTCGCCATTAATCGACTAGCCGAAATAGTGGCGGAGGATTATGAAAAATAATACAGTCATTAACTTGATGTATAGCTGAATCTCTAGTGACTTCCAAAATGTATATTATTTTAACCGAAACAAAAATTAATAGGTAGGTTTCTGATTAGAAAATTACTACATGGTTTTGGAAAAACCATTTTCAAGAAAAATAGGGATATATGAAAGCAGAATCGATAAATATCGAATAAACGGTTTGTGTTTATGGTAAATATAATTGTTTTCCCCAAGTATGTACCTACCTAACCTACTCGCAACTATCTATCATATGCCTACATATTTTTTTATTGTCGTTTTAAACTAGTTTATAGTTTATAGTCATTATACCTACTATTGCCGTATAAGAATAGAAACTATTAAAACGTCATAGTAAAAACTCAATAAAAAAATTTAATCGAAAGTTATTGCATTCAATATCGACGCGTTTTCTAAGATATCGAACTTTTTAGAGTCACTACGAAAACCTTAGCCCAGTGGAATTATAAATATTACACACTTGAGTCCCATCTCATACGCACGAGACTCGATCTCGAATATCAGGTGATTATAATTTATAACATTGTGAAACGAGTACCGAACTTCCTCATAAATCATAAATCCGTCAAAAGCAGGTATGTAGGTAGGTATAGATATGAAGTAACGACAAGTGGAATTATATATTATAATAATACATAAGAGTGTCAAATCGTCAATCTATATAATATGTTTATTCTTCCGATTTTCAAACACGGTTCCTCGGCCTTCGAGAGTTTCGATTTTTAATTCATCCAAGCATCTTAAGTCGATTTAAAACTTAAGTCAGCTACTACTCACAAATGAAATATTTCAAAGTTTTCATAATATTAAATTAGAGGCCATAGTGATGGATTATTTTGAGTATAAAACAATTTGTGGCCGAGCGATTATACTTCAACTCTCACGACTGGTACGCGGACTTCTTTAATCTTTTATTACGGTTCTACAATATAAAAATATAATTATATTAATTTAATATATCAAAACAGACAAGTCACAAGTAAGTATGCGGTACCATTCCGATTTACGAGATCCCCGTTAGCGTGACTTTATAAATCTTTGCTGGAGTTTTTTTTAATCTCGAGTAGACACTTTTTTAGTTTAGGTTTGTTGTTAATGTTATAATAATATTAATATTTTTCTATGAATTTCAGAAATTGCAGTTCATTTTTCCATTGACTGATTTTACATTTTAGAAAACTATTTTCTGAAGTTTTAATCTAAAGTAGGATTACAGCGGATAACTGAGATACTTACTAATTTGTACGTGTGTTTAGTATACCTACACTGCCCTCCTAAGCCGAAAGGCAGTAAGCGAAAAAATTCGAAAAATGAGTTTATTATATCAAATTATTCGAAATTTTGAATTTTTTGTTTCCTTAGCAAAAATACCGTAAATGCAATAGATGACCACGGTATTCTGTAATTTTGCTTAGTATTGGCTCAAATACGCTATTTTCGTTTAGCATTGATGATAATTTTCTAGCCGTATCACACAATATCATATCATCATAGATTATAATAATTTATAAACATACGCTGTTAAGAGGACGCTACACCCGCATGTGTTGTCTCCGTCTTACAAATGTACAACATAGCAAAAAGTCTTTTGCGCGGGAAAGAACCGAGAAGGCTACAGTCATAACTAAGAAACGAAATTTTCACCACACAAAAAGGAGAACTTTGGCTGTGCAACGTCGTTTTTATTTTTTTGATATCATTTATATGAAAAAAGTTCTTACTGTTTCAAAAACCATTATTGTTTGTGTTTTTCAAACTTAAAAAACTTTTTTCATATAAATGATATCAAAAAAATAAAAACGACGTTGCACAGCCAAAGTTCTCCTTTTTGTGTGGTGAAAATGTTGTTTCTTAGTTATAACTGTAGCCTTCTCGGTTCTTTCCCGCGCAAAACAGTTTTTGCTATGTTGTACATTTGTAAGACGGAGACAACACATGCGGGTGTAGCGTCCTCTTAACCACGGTCTTAGAAGACCCCGCTTTTAACATTCTGGTTGTTATTAATTCTGTGGTTTTCTTTGGCCCATCGACCATTATATTATATTATATTATTTTATATTATTTCATGGTTATGTTATTAATAAATGTGCTCATACTGCATTTTCCCTCTGTAAACAATAATATTAATGTCTCATACCGTTAAGCTAAAAGTACGTATAATATGCGTTTTGAAGTGTTGAGAGGTATCTTAGAGTTTATCCATGAGAGTTATTGGATTCTACAGGAATAGTTATTTAAGAATCATTAATTAACTATTTTATTTTAATAATATGATAAAAATAACAAGGTGATTCAGAAAAAGTTATTTTTCTCAAAACTATTACATTGTTGCTTACTGAATTTTGGCTTAGGAGGGCAGTACAGAGGCATACATGTATAGAGGCATGAAATATATACCTACACCAAGAACGTTCGTAAATCTCTCTGTTGTTATAATATTATACTGTTCACATTCTTTTTCTCGCAAAATAAACGTCCGTCTTTATGTAACACGCGCAATCGTGTTTCGTCACGTTTTGAAATGATTACGGTTTTTGTTCGCAAACCATTTCAATACGATATCGGAACAACAAATTATTTTCGTACAATGTGTGCACCACTCCCACAGTGCCACACACACACACAAGTATATTATATCATAACAATAACCACGATAAATAACAATTCTCTTAGGATTTATTTTATAGTGCATTATCATAAATCATATTTAGAACAATTATTTTATAAGTTACGAAAAAGTTGAAAATGTGATATTATTTATATATTATATATATATATTTTATTTATATACAAAATTATATTATTAATATAAATTCGTATAACATATGATTGTATGACTAAGAGTTAAATATTTTGGAACGCAATCAAAATATACAAACTATAAAATAGTAAACGAAACTTGATATATTTCGTACTTCTCGTATATATGTATAGTTAAATTTAAACGGATCGACTAAATTTAGTTCATTATATGATAATAATATATTCTACTATAGTAAAATCATGTTTTCCGTATTTTAAACGCTAAAAAAGAAGCACTAATTTTCTAAATAATATATTTTTTAAGTAAGATTTTGATAACATATAGGTAATTTAAATACATTTTATTCAAAATCCAGAATTTCGGGATTTACAAGATTTATATATTTAACACCAGTACCGCACTAGAAGATACAAAATTAAATATTTAGGACTGTTATCAAAACCAAAAAACAGACATTTGTAAACGGTTGAGAATTTATTTGGATACGGGTACTCATGTTGTGTTAGAATGTGATGGATATGACGTAATTGGACACGCAATGTAAATCCAGGATTTTTAAGATATTACGAGTAGGTATGTAAAATACTTTATTGAAAAATGACCACATTTTCCACTGTTAAATTATAATGTTTTAAGTATTTATTATATTTAAGACATTTTTCCCTGTTACTAATTGAAAAACAAGTAGCTTATGGTGGTTATTGTGGCTATAATGTAGACTGTAACTATTTATCAGTCAGCAATATAGTATCAAGGTGTATTTAACGTAGATATGATTTATTAACCGTAAAAATAACACCACTGACTGACAATTACATAATAGAACCAAGTGTACGAGAAACCACGAGATCAATAGCCTTAATTGGTATGTAAAACCCTTAATTTCTGGGTTAACAAGAATTAGGTAAGTATTTAGTACAAGCACCATGGTAGAGGAATCAAATATAACATATTTGGGACTGTTGAGTATAATATCGAAGTCAAGAATCAGACATTTTCAAATGGTTGAGCATTTATTCGGGATCCAACGATGTGCTGAAATGTGATCGACACATTTTCAATACATTTAAAAAAAAGTCACCCATGGTGGTTATCATGGCTGTTGCGGTACCTACCAATTAATCGGTGAACCTTATAAATATATAATAATATAGTACCTATCGGGTATTTATGATCTTGACGATTTATTTGTCGTAAAAAGAACAACACCACTGAAATTAATTATAATATAGAGCCAAGTATACTAGAAAATACGAGATTATAATAATCATCTTGATTCTTGATATAAGCGTTGATGTAATATTTACAAAACAAGTAAGGCGCTAAGGTGGGAGGTATTATAATGTCGGGTTGTTCAGTAGGTATACTCGAGCTCTTGTAGAACAATAATACAGTATAATAATATAATATATTATTATATAGGTAGGTACAAAATATAAAGAGTATGATGTGTACGCCGATGAACGAATAAAATGAAATGTATATAATAATACATAGGTATTTTACCTGAAAACTATTAACCCATGACCACCTGTGCCGCCATAATATAATCGCAGAGTGGCGATGTGACGGAGAGAGAGCGAGAAAGAGAGAGTGAGAAAGAAACAGCAATAGCATAGGAAATACGAAACCTGATTTTTTTTTGTTTTTCGTTATGGTTCACCGCAGTTTGTTAGTGGTTCACCAGCATAATATACATATATACATATAGAGAGAGATTTTATAAACGTAAAATAAGACGACCCTAGCTTATTTGCGATCTAAAACTTTCAATATCGTATGATAAGTTGTAAAAATATTAATTTGTTTGTTACCCTATGGCAAGGGTACATTGGCATATCGGGAAATCGCCAACTTTCATGACAGGCCGAACGGCGATGAGACGGTGAGAGAAAGAGAGATAGAGGCAGTGACTATTGGAAATAAGAGACCAGTTTTTGTTTTACTTTTCTCTATGGTCTACTGCTGGCGTGTATAATAAATAACATAGAATTGACCATATAGGCTACTTAGCCCAAAACCTATAATTAATACATAGGTACATAATGTGCATAAGTCATAGACAAAAACATATTAGATAAAACACGAAAACCATTTTTAGCGAGTGGATTTAGCCCCCTCCCAAGATCCTCCATTTCCACCTGTGGACTTTTAGGTATTATATGGGTTTATTTTGAAGTTTTTAATTAAAATAACATAGTAAAAAGTTATAAACTTGCGTTTTATTGTTACCAAAGCTATCGTATGATATTATTATAATCATATTGATATTCGAGTTGATGATTAAAAACAGTTTTGTGGCCATTCTGTTTACCAATATGGCAATACTATTGTTGTCGTCGGACGTCGATGACTTGAAACCGCGTACGTAGTTAAATGTTTAATTTTATTAAACATTATTTAATATGATGCAATCTATACTTAATATTATAGAGCTGAAGAGTTTGTTTGTTTGGTTAAAATCTTAGGAAATACTCATTCGAATTCAAAAAATTATTTTTGTGTTGGATAGCCCATTTATCGAGGAAGACTATAGGCTATATATTATATAATATCATGACCAATGGGAGCGGAGCATCGATGACAAATTATATTATAATATTATATAAACTATTTTGAGATTTACTTTTTTTGTTTTTAAATGGTTTCAATAATAATAATTATAAACCTGTGTTTTTTAGTATACATAATTCGAATCACGGTTTCGGTGGACCAATTTTTCGCATTTTTTGATACTGTAGGTTTTAATTACGCACACTTACCGCAGGTAGATCGCCTATATCTGATAATATACTACTCGCATAATGACAAGCAAATCCCACGGACAACTCCGGTCGAGATGGCTATAAATTCAAATACAGTGGGTACCGCTTAATGTGATCACATTGGTTCAGACCATTTTGATTCTATTAACCAGTTGATTTCATAATAAGCATATTTTTATCAATATAATATTTGGTTTTGGGTTTTCATTTTTGATTCCAATAAACGGTTGATTCTATATACCAATGATCACATTAAGTGGAACTCACTGTATAATATAATTTACACTTAAAAAGGCATTGCTGCCACAGCGTGTTACACCCGAAAGGAGTTGAACAATCACAGACACCTATAGCAATAGCAAGGCATTACCGTGTCAGCTAGTTATTAATATTATTATTCATCCATTTCGCTGAACCGATTTGTCCTATGCTCTAGAGTAAAATATTATTTATTTTGTTGAAAGTACCTATACATTTTGAAGAGTACTCCAAAAATAACCATTGGCTATATGGTCATAATATTTGAAAAGTTGTGAGAAGGAAAAACATTGCACTTGTGTAATTGGTGTGGACAAACAATACTCTGAGCGCTTAAAATATAAAATTTTTAATATGTTTTACTATAGTGTAATCGACGAGTGTAGTAGCTGTTCCAATAATCATTGTCATATTATAACGACGACAATGATGAGTAAACAACATACCATAATATGACATAACACATTAATGCCATACGAATATCGATCAGTTTTTAATGATTATTTCTCCACGAATCCTCGCATTATATTATTGCAGGTATACTCGCTTAACGGGCTTTTAATGTCATCCGAATACCACAGACGGGCGTTGTCCCTAAAATAATGTCATGATATTATACCTAGGTACTTTCCATCAAAACAATACGTTTTTTACGTATAACGTTTACAATTTATTACATGATAACAATAATATCACATTCCACCGCATTCCACATATAGGTAAAAATAATATAGAAGTAACTATTATTCTAAAAATATAAAAAAAAGTAACTATTATTGTAAAAAAATATACCCAAATAAATGTAATTAAATTAACTATACATTATTATTAAAACAGTTGTTTTTAGTTCATTGGCGATCACTAATGGCACCATTGTTTATAAATGTAATCGTATGGTATTGTTTAACAAATTGACTACCTAGTTAAAGTTTCAGATAATGTTGGTTTATCAAATATCTATAAGTTTTGCTTTTAAAATATGAAGTTTTGAAAATAATTGTTCACACATAACATGTGTGGGATTCACGGAAGTATGAAAACTTATTTGAATGCTATCCATAATGTGTTAAGCAAACTAGACTTTGTCATTAGTTCAAAAATAATTTTAAATGTCTGAGTCGTGACTCACGAGTTTGAAAATTTCATGAAATTTAAAAAAATGAAATATTTCAAAATATGTGAAATATTTCAGTATCTTAATAGATTTTGTTTTATTTTTAAATAAGTTTTATATTTACATATAATTGTCATAAATTACCTTCATCACTATATGGTACCTGTATGTATACCTAACCTTTGGTATTATACATTTAAATTAGTATTCAAAATTTTTAAATATTTTAATGTTTAAATGATACAAGTAGGTATACAATATTATACATGTATATTTTATACCGTGATATAAATATATATTTCCCATTTGGAAAACTTCCCACTTGGGCCATTTGAGCCCACAATATAAAAAATGGGCACCCAGTGGGCCAAATTGGCAGACTGACACAGAATATTGGTCTTTTTTTTTTCACCCTTTTTTCCTCAAAAACCATTTACCAACTGTACAATTCAGAATTTTCATCGAACATTTTTTTTTTTTTTAATAAATTGTTTTACAATTCGTTTTCTGGCTACCAGTTGCTTTTCAGGGATTGTCTTGTTTTATCCGTTCATAATAATATTATCAATTAATAAATAATTATTTTTTCTACGTTAATATAGGCTAAAAATAAATTAAGCACAAATGATTATAACCTACTTACTATAATTTGGACAGAATGCTTAATACTTGCACGTTTTTACAGCGATGTCTAATATTATAATAGGTACCTACTATGTAGTATATTGTGCTTATATTTTTGTCCAGAATACGTATATTCTAATATTGTGTTTTTTTAGTTCTGTGTAAGTCCTTCTTAACCGTAATCCTGCTGCAGTATACCTACGGACGGACAATAGCTCAGCTCGTATGTATAGTCGTATCGAGTGCACATAATATTATAATATAGGTAGAGATGTTGTCGCCCTCAGGTCGGATTCCTGCATCCTCACGACATTATAATAATATAATATATTATTATGTTACAGTTGTATAAGTAGCCGGCGCGGCCGGTATAGTTATATAGGTACACAATAAAATGATAACATATTATTATTATTATTATTCAGCTAGCATAGCGTGCGGCCTCGCGTATTTGCAGTTGAAATCGCTTTTTTTTTTTTTAATTTTCATTGGTCGTATTGACGGCTGCAGGTCACCGCGTCGAACAACTTTTTATTTTTCTTAAATTTTCGATCTCTTGTCTTCTGCCGTGTCGAGTGACGGCTCCGACTGTTATTCAGCTGTACTCCAAACTATTAGGTATCGTGTTATTATTATTATTACATGTTGGGAGGTTACCTATCTACCTATCTATATATACCAACCTATTATTATTGGGGGTCGGAAGATCTTTCTATTTCGTTTTCCCCCGTGCCCCGTCGCCCGTGCCAAACAAAACAACTAATCGTTTCCATTGTACACTGTTCCAGAGCTATGTCGAGAAGCTGTCTACCACGCACTCGTGTGTGCTGGTCTTTGGGGAGCTGAGGGGGGGGGAAGAAAGTTTCTAGTCAATTAGACGCACGCGTATACACACATAATACTCGTCTTATTATTGTGTGTTTTTTAACAGTCACGGCCCACAAGTGCATATATATTATTATTATTTTTGTCGAGATGTTGTTGTAGCTCTTTAAAAGACTCAGCAATGTACCTATATGTACCATAAAAAGCTTTAAATGCTCAAAAATAAAAATGTAAATAATTTTTAAAAAACTCTACTTCAGTACTACCTAAATAATTGTTTGATTTTACACTCTGAAATAAAAAAAAATATATATATATATAATATGTAGGTATAGTTTATACTGTACCATAAAGTAAAATCAATATAGAATTTTCAAATTACCATATTATATAGTATACTACTTACCTACCTAGGTATACCTAATAATTGGCATGTGGTTTAAATTTCATTTTGAATAATTCGAGTATATTATGTCCAAATTTGGGTGTGTGATAATGCTGAGTAAGGCATGGTGGCAATGTGGCAAAGCGATTGAGGATCATAACATTGTATTGTTGTATCACTGATCGTGTGATAGTTGTAAATTGATTGTAATAATAGCTTACATAATTATGTCGTGAGCTTATGACGAGATTCGTTGTTATGTCGCGTGGGTGGCAGTAAGTGTGTAATTTTTATACATAGTTGGTAATATTCATACAAACTTAACGAAAAAAAAATCTAGTCTGGATGTCTTTATAGATAATTTATATTATACTAGCTGATCCCGTGTACTTCGTTGCTCGTTAAATATACTAACTCTATATGATATATATATATTGACAAAAAAAAATAATACAAATCAACAAACATGCCCAATTAACCAATAGCAACCAATATATAACACACTGTTGCACCACTGTTGTATTTTTTACATCCAGATTTCCTACTTTTCCACTGGATTTTCCTAAAATTATTTCGTAAAAACCTTCTTCTGGCAATAACGAACATCTTAAAAAAAATTTGAGCCGGGCCAGCCGTTCTCGATTGATGAGGTAATGACATTTTTCACACTCCATTTTTATATTTATGTAAGATTATGTACTTACACCACCGAGTAGTAAATCATATTAATATTGTTGTAATGAATTTGTTAGCTACGATTAACCATCGCTTTCAAAAAAAACTATACGAGGGTCATAATTAGAGTTTAGTATAGATTTAGTCAAATTGCTTGGCAGAGGTTCGTTTCTCTGAAAAAAAAAATAAACTAAATTCTTAAGTAAATACAAAAAAACATGATCGGATATTTTTTACGAATAATATTTTATTTCCATGTTAAACCCGCACATTTGCTTTTTTAAACGATTCAGGTCGTACAGTATGAAATAAATATATCCATTGCCCACATTGACGGTTACAACTCGGGTACTGATATTACTGTATTATACGGGCTCACTGCAGCAGTTATTATTATTATTATTATTATTCAACAAATTTCCAAGGCTGGGCCAGTTAATGATATTTTTTAACTCAGTTGAGTATTCTTTTTTTCAGTTAAATTAAAAGTTAAGTTTAGACATTTGTAATGCAGAAATTAAGTTTAAATAAGTTAAAAAATACTCTTAACTTAACTTAACTTCAATTGATAAATTTAGTTTAATTAATTTTTTTATAAATGCATTAAAAAGGTATTACAATAATTTATAATCACTTGCATATAGTATAATTATACCTATAAAAGTGTCAATCTATGAATATAATATATTTTACTTTCCTATACAAAGTCAAGTGGAAACAAATAACAATGGCAGTATTTTAGTCATCGATGTTGAGAAATAAATCACAGTTTCGCTAAAAATCTCTAAAAATCGTTTGAGAGGGGCTGCAGTTGAACCGGAAAGCGTCATGACGTTTTTTTAAAGGGTTGGAAAAATGGTAGTAACTGCAGCTTCATCTCCATGTGTTTCACCTGACTATAGGCAGGTCGATTGAACGACTTTATAAGTCACACAGCCTCCCAGGTACGGTTTATCTCCCATGTGAGTCTGGTGGTGTTGCTTCATATTACTGTTTCGGTTTTTGTTTGGGTCATAATATGATTTGGTTTTGAACATTTACAATCTATGGGTTTTGTGAACATTTTTTTTAAATCTTTTATTTTCGGTTGCAAGCTATGTTTCAAATTTTAATTTTTTTGATTTGTTGAACAAAAAATTTGGTTTTTAGAATGGTTGCGATGTGTTGTTATGTGTGTGTTAAAATATTTGTGAATGTATCATTTTGCTATTAATAAACTACCATTACTTTTAAAGTTTATAATTTTATACATTAAATATTTATATAGGTATTGTATTAAATTAAAAAAAGCCGAGTTGGAATTGATAGGTAGATATTATAGGCTGCGGTAGAATAATGTTCGTGGTTGTGAAAATTCTTGTATGTTATGAATAATTGTGTCATCGTTATTATCTGCTGATGAGGATTTTTCTTTGTGAATTATTAAAAAAAAATACATAATTTTAATGATACGTCTACAAGTTTTTACATTAATTAGGTAAACACGATTGACGCTTGGATGTTGAGTAAAAAATGTGAATTTTAATGAAACTGTAACTAATATTTAACTTTTGACTAGCTGTCCACAAAGCAGTAAACCATTCGACGGATAAATATTATATGTAGTACTAAACAAATCGACAGAGTACATTTGTACATACCTAACTACCTACTACCTAGGTATATTATATTATAAATATCGCGTCTTGCTGCGAAGTTTCAAAATTATCATTAGGCAATGATTGTTGTATTTAATTTGTTATTTTGTAAATTTGGACAATGGAAATTACTAATTAGTGTTTACGAGTGAAATGGTAAATAATAAAAAAAAACAATTGTATGAAGTTCTCTCGTGAGAGAAATCAAGCTTTCGTACGGTCATCAAGTTGAGTTACGACTTCAGTAGATATAATCACGTATTATTGATATTATAATAGACAGATATGAATATTCGGTGACCATTCCATTTCACTAACCAGCGCTGTTATCACGTGTACTTAAAACCACTTCGTCTCCACTCTCCCTCGTAATTGGTATTTGGGAGGTACGCGGGAAGAATACTTTGGTCGCGCCACGGTCTGCGAGGGCAAATGTTTTGCTACAAAAACGATGATAATTTTATATTTAATATTTTCTTATGATGTATTGAACTCCGGGTTTTTATTTTATTTCAATTAATGGTATAAAATAATTTGTAAAAACAAGCTTAAAATTGTCTAATTTTTAAATGCACATTATAATGTTTGAGATTAAAATATTAATAAACGGTGATCAATACGGCCTGTAGAATATTATCCTCTAATAGTTAAAAAAAAAAAATTGGTTGATTCTATAGGCCGGGATAATTATTCTTGTAGGGTGTATTTTTGTGAACACAATTATATTGGAACATGGTATCAGCCAGCCAAAGTTGTCTTTCACTTGGCCTAATGACTTGTCATTAGACCATTGTCACTAAGGTTCACGACTTTTAAATACTATGTCCATGTAAAAATAAGTCTCACACGTATTTATGTGATTAACGATGCACAATATAATATGACGACATGACGTACTATCTACGTCTTTGTCTCCGCCCTTATTCGTTTTAAACATTTTAATTTTCTTAAATTAAAAATCATGACAACCAACTCCAACTTTTGAACTGCTTATAGTAATCATGCGGACATTGACGACTGTCAGATAATGAAAATCATTGATTCAACACTACTTATTTAAAATATACATATATTATAATATTACAGTTAATTATTA
The DNA here is from genome assembly GCA_949089665.1 of Macrosiphum euphorbiae. Taxonomy (NCBI): domain Eukaryota; kingdom Metazoa; phylum Arthropoda; class Insecta; order Hemiptera; family Aphididae; genus Macrosiphum; species Macrosiphum euphorbiae. Next base: position 2,228,950 of record CARXXK010000002.1, on the reverse strand, counting down.
TTGTAGACCAAATATTTAAGATAAAATATGAGTATTGTTCGAAATCCCTTCAGCATATTTTTATGGACGCAATTATGCACCTCGGGCAATATATAATAGTATGTATTTTAACCTACATAATAATAATAATATATTATTATTGTATGTTAAACGTCGGTTCGAACCCATTGCTACTTTTTTTTTTAAAAATTTTATTTGGTTTTTTTGAAAATAAATTTTCTTTTTATATTTAGCAGTAAAGTCAACGAATTTAAACTCGAGGCGTGGAAATATTTCTATGGCGTTAGTAATAGTAATAATTGTTCATAGTAATTGTTTCTTTTTTTTTTTAATATAATTACTTTTTGACGATAAATCATAACGATAAGTGCCTAATATGCAGTGTTGTAAAAAAAAATTTTCGTCGTTATAATGCTCGTCGTATTTTGTAAATTTTCTTCGACTCTTATAGTTATATTTCTCTACCGTTTGAAATCGAAATAACGTGTTTCGCTGGACGACAAAAATAAAATATGGAAGCCGGGTTTGAGCGGGAACGATGCTCAGTGCTCGTATGAGAGCGAAAGTGAATACCACGACCTTGCAGCAGCCGAAGAATCGGGCAGCACGAATATTGTCATACGATTTTATGACATAATTTTATTATTCGCATAATGTCCGTCCCGCTGACCTCGAGAATTTTTTTTTCCTAATTCTCTCTGTCCAGCCGTCTGCGCACTAATCGAGGTATATATTATAATATTATCGCAATATATTTCGTCTAATCACATTTTCGGCATTTCAACTCATTATAGTCTCGCGGACACAGGCTCATTATTGGCATGTATAATATAAACGTTTGTTTGTATCGCACAAGGCACACGCTCCGCGTTGCACAAAATGTTATAGTAAAATATCTGTACCACATCCACCGTGAAAGTGCACGAAAACGACATTTCTGGTGGCAAGAAGGGGATGGGGAGGGAAACTGCGGCTGCGGCTGCGACTACAAAATATAATATAATATAATTTTTTCCTCTCCGTCTCGGCCGTGTGAAATCGCCATTGCCCATATAATATACTCGTACAACACACAAGTATACCTGTAGGAATACTTGAGATATTATTTATATCGTGCAGGTCACACCACGGAGGTTCGGTCGTAGCAGTAGATTTTTTTTTTATTTCGTTTCACTCGGACGACCGATACCGGTCCGGCTGAGGCAGATAAATGTGTAATAGATACGCGTGTACACTGACCAAAAATGGCAATCGTCGTGTATGATGTATTATAGATCCTCACTATTCCAGGTAAAAGCGACGAGAACGTCGCAGACGCCGTTGATGGACTTCACCTCGTCTGTAATTATAGCTGGTTGTCATCTATATGTAAGCCGTAATATTTATGTGACACGTGTCGCCGCTGCATCGTACGGCGATGGTCGTGTCCCAGATTATCGGTGTCGGCGGATACGCGGTGGATACATGGGCGTGACTATGATTTAATGTAGTTATAGAGGCTAGAGTCCCAAAGAAAACCAAAAAAATACCAAATAAATCGCGGAAGGCAATATGAAAATCCTCCTTCCGACAACAGCGGCCCTATAGTCTAGTGGTCACAGAGAGTTGTATGTAAAATCAAACTTGAAAATAAATAATTAGCGTCTCCTATCCCCCCGTCATTAAAAATTATTTTACACATTGAACCACCATCTCAGTTTTTCTTATGTAAGGACTTAGATTTTAACCAGAGAGGGATGAAAAGCATATGATAATGGCTGAGCCCCCCCCCCCCGAGTTACGTCAAACGGTGTACCACGTGTCCACATCTATATCTATATAACCAAGTCAAGGCTTCCCATGGGGTTCGACACTGAAGACATCACTGAGCATTTAGACAAGCTTGATGGGGCTACTTGATTAGGTTAGGTATCTCTCGGCTAGACTTGACCAGAAATTGTGTCAAATGTATATTAAATTATATTGTTGAACGTTCTGTTACTTATTTTTTACCATCTTGAATTAATTTGGGTCAGAATACATTGATGTGTTTACCGCCGTCGACATTTATTTACAACCACTAAGGATGTGCATCTCAGTGTGAATATTAATATAATAATATTATTGTATTTATATTGTGTACTTAAATACATTTTTTTTTTTTATTATTGATCATTAAGACCGGCAACTATGTCCATTAGCTGTTTGTAGGGGAGGGTAATGTAGCGGTTGGTAAACACGTCTGTTTGGTTTCGGCAGAATTTCAAATTGGGCACCCCTAAGTTTTCTGTCATGCCCGGTTGGGGGATGGTAGCCTCTCTCTTCAGACAGTTGCTTGCCTGAGAGGGGAAATCCGCCCGTGGTCGTGATTCGAACCTAAGACGGTACGCGTCGGAACCGTTATTTTAATATTGGTTAAGAACTTAAATTTTGACTTGCTTGGAAATCATTTGCTATTTTGTTCCACTTCATATTAATTTCAATTGTTACCATTTTTGAGTTATCAATTCTAATAGTAAATAAATGGTAAACATTGGTATTGGTAACACTAACAACTTATCGATCGGACGCACAGACACATCTGCGTGGATATTAGCATTGACTGTACTATATACTCAATAATATTAGGTATCTAAGTCTAGAAACAATCATTATTAGAGCTTAGTTCAAAATCTAAAAAAGTGATGATATTATATCATATTGATTGTGACAGTAGTAAATGTATTATTTAATTGGTATTTCAGTGGTAAACAATAATAGTACAACTGGTGTAAGCAGGCTTGTATTCATAAAACTACATCGGCAGACGCCCAATCTTATTTTAACGACAGTTTTTAAATGGCAATGCATTAAAAAATAATAACTATTAATATTGTACATAACTGGACGTAGATATACTTTTTCGATGGATCGATTGTACCTCTGCTCGAACCAATAATATCTCATCAATATCCTATGTTCCAATTTATTAATGTTAGAGAAAACTTAAGTAGGTATATTATGCGGAAGCGAAACTCATAAACTATTCAAAAATGACTCGACAACGTTGATTTCTACCAAACATATTTCAACACGATATAATATTATATAACATATTTACCTACCTTTTTTACATAATAGTTTAATTTTTTTTTAATTTTATAAGAAATATACAATCTGTACCCTGAAGCACAATAAGAATATGGGCTAAATTACAGTGACATTGGAAAAATACGTTGTTGGCAGGAGCCACCCAGTAATGACACTTCTCAACATAATAATATTATTTATAATTTTAATACAAATTCACAGTATATTTCGTCAATATTGATGTCGAATATCTACGCCATTTCACAGCCAGTTTGGTTCACGATTCTTTTCCAACTCATAATATTGGATTATTATTTCGAATGTTTGTTTTTTTATTATTATTTGCTAGAAAAATTGAATGCGCTAGTTCGGGTAGTTTTCTCATTCATATGGGAATTACGTCTTCGTGAGGCTAATACATAATCGAATCAAGTACCTATACATAATATTATTTACTGCAATTTTATCATTATTATTTTTATTACTTTATTATACTGCACCGTATTTGTAAATAATATAATATATACGAGTATTACGAGGAGTATTATATGTTCAGCCATATAAGCATCAAGCAGTATTTCCTTTTACGATAGGTACGTCGATATCAAATGGGGTCGAGAGTTAAATTCTTACGATTACATAAACTCGCTCATCAATTATAAAATATTATTGTAATATTTGTATTCTATGTTTTTTGTTTTATAAAATAATATTGAAGTTGACCGTTTTCTACCACAGAATATTATTAAACCTATATAAGTTCAATAGGTAGATATACCACCTGTGATGACATCGTTTTCGGGTCTAAAAAAATAACAAACCATTTCGAGTTTCGGGTTACCATTACACGCGCATAAGAGAATACCAAATTTAACCACGCGGGTTTACTGGACGAAAAAACTTATCTGTGTAGTCTGCACAAAACACAATGTTGTGTCAGTTACGACCTTGCACAAATCCAAGCAACCTCCTAATTTTAATGACGTGCCAAAAACAACGAGTTTTATCTATCCGATATAATATTTAACGAAGTATGAGTATATATTATAATAGAAGTATCTATATCTATGAATAGGCGTGCGTATACAATGGACACGTTTTTTTTTCTTCGTATTATATGATTTTAAAATTTCTGATTACTACATAATAATATATTATAGAAATGTCGTTGAATTCGAACACTTCATAATTTTATATAGCTAGGTAGGTATAATAATGCTAAAGGACTGTACGCTTATCAACTCGCATTATAATGTGATCTGCCCTTGTTGAAAAAAATACATTATATTATTATTATGATATATAATTAATATTTATCATTCTCATTTTTTCGGTGTCATAGCAGGAAGGTACACGCCGTATATACAATTATTATAATGTACAAAGATACTTCCAGTGGCTTACGGATAAAAGGGTAGTTTGTGGTTACAACCAGATTATGATATAATATTAAATATACTTAAACTTTTTTTTTGGTCCTAAACGAGAACATAACGTTTACATATGTTTTTCGATGAAAAGTAAAAAACTAACCCAATACTCTGGCCTATCGTTGTCCGACAGACTATCTTATTTAAACCTGCCAAAAGTCTACCTACCTTAAATTTTGACTTGAGTTAGTGTCTTCTGTTGGAAATAACACGTCATATTAGGTAGGTATCTACGAATATGCGATTACGCACTAAGTTTCGATCCTGGTTGAGTAAACGATATTCGATGCATTTCGTTCTCCTGTAGTGTAAGGCAATTATTCTATATATTATGCTGTAATGGCCGCAATGGTCGCAGCTATTTCCCTAAAAGAATAAGATAAGCACCGTGTTTTCTCAACAAATAAAAATAATATGATAAAAAAAAGTTGAAAAAATCTAGACAATTTTCGCCACTGTGGAAATAATAAATTATCACCCTCTTGTTAATTCCAGTAGGTACAACCTATTATTTTCCGACCAAGAATATATTGTTCAAAATATTTTTTGTAACTACAGATAAAAAATATGAAATATGAAATAAATTAAAATTAAAAACCATTGTGATAAAATATGGTAATATTCACTCATAATAATCAATAATTTTAACTATAATAACTTATTATTGATATTTCTTATAATTGCATACAAAAATAAATATTTAAATATTTAAAAAATTAATATCTATTTGATTATAATATTTGGAGGAAAATAGACACGACTGTAGTTTTAAAAAATGTGTGGAGGAAAATGGAAAGTAGGTGGTATACCTACTACGTTTCTTTTCTTTTTTTGCAATATTATGTTCTCTATAATATATTATGTATGCATGTGTATTAGTTAAATTATTATAGCAGCATGTGTATCACAACGTGTTCCCTAAACTTTATATTTTCATATTCACAGTTCACGATTTCACACCACGATGACAGTTTGGTGTAGTTATTTTCAACTAGGTATGTTAAGCGGTCGTTCACTCGACCCTTACAATATATTATTATTATCGTTCGTTTTATTTTTAATTTCATATTGTAATATGTTACACACACTTTAACGCAAACGAAGTACCGCAGGGTATATACTTCCAACGAGTATAGCACTATATTATACCTAATATAGTATAATACATTTGAAAATATTAATCACAGCGATAACAATGTGTCGTTAAATTCGATTTTTGGATACGATCCAAAATCACATAAATATATAGTGAAATTGAACGTTCATAAAACGTTTTATTTTTGTTTACCCAATCTGCACTCACGCAAGCGTAAAAATACGTGTATAAATAGAGGTGTACGCACAGAATGATTCACCAAAACATGCTCACCCTAATTTTTTAAGTTTTTCAATTCTAGTGAATTTATTTGAATGTTCCGATATTTTTTAATTTTCAAGTACCGTTACTTAGGGGATCATATTTTCAAATACTCAGATTTTTCACACTATTTTAGGAGTGTTGTGTGATGATACTAACATCTTTATACTGTAAACTATATAGTAGATGATTTTAATGAAAGTGTTCAAATATATTCAAATAGAAATTCAAAATAATAGTACATATTTCAGTTGTTTAAATTTGATAATAATGAATAGGTCCATGATGTTGGTTAGAAAAATTTGAGTGCTATGATGATTCGAGAATTATAATATTACCTAATTAATATTAATATATCAACATATTTTTATATTTTGAAAAAGTTGTCCTAGTAGGTTTAATAGATAATGATCGTATTTGAAAAATGAAATTTAGGTACTTCTTGAAGGACTTGAAAAATCAAATAGGTATTTAAAAATACCGGTCTTTGAGTAATAATTATACTCAGAAATTCCAAAAATCAGAATTTTAATACATTTATCATTAAATTCAAAAATGAGTATGAGTATGCTTGGTGAAACATTCCGTATAATATACAATCGTTTTTATTGCCTATAGGTACAGTAACATTTCGCCGATCTGTAGACCTTCATTGCTAATTTTTTTTTTTAAGAAATATTTTAAACTGACCGTTTCTTTTATATAATATTCAATGTACACAATATTCGATATTGTTATTTCTGAGGCCAGATTATTTTTCATTTGATTAATATAACGGGTGGAGAGCACTGCAATAACTATTACTATAACTATAAAATATTATTACCCAGACGAATCATGCTGTCAATCGGTTGGTGTAGGTATACCGTAGTTGGTTGTTGGTACTGTGCAAAGGAACAACAATTATAACGATTATATCATTATATATATGTAATAATTTGATAAATGATAATGAATCCGTTCCAATTTCTTCGTTGAAACGTAAAACTTGATTTAGTTATGCATCGACGTTATGTTTTTTATTGGTTATTACCCACATAGTTATGAATAGTGACGTGGTACGATGAAAATCCCACATTTCGTTTTTACCAGGTCGTTGGAGTGTCGAGTTGGGTTAGGTTAGGTATTTACCATGAAATCGTGTGCCCGAATACAAGGCTAACATATAAATAGGCAATAATACAGAGAAATCGTCTGATGTTATCGCGTAGGTCATGGCGATGGTGACACGACATATTTACTGTTTTCTTTTCTAGTTTTCCGTCTCAAACGCAAACATTTTATAGACGACGACGACGACGATAATCACCCAGGTAAACAAAAATGGTGTTTTGAAAGACGCGTAGAACAGCTCCGGGACCACGGGACACACTACACGTCCGTGTGGTTTATTATAATATTCATATTATTATATTTTTTTTTCGCCGTTACTGTCACCGCCTCTTGGTTTCACTTTTCCACAGTGACCTTGATTTTTTTCCATTCCGATTTATTGTCTAAATTATACACATACCTACAACATAATGTTATTGTACCTATATATAGGTACGTCGAAATCGGGATGTCGGATAATCGTTTTACAACGAGACGTTTTAATTTTTTTTTACATTAAATAATCCAACCAAATTGCACAGAGGTACCGAGTGATCCATTTAACGTAAGAAGCAAAATTTTATTTTTTTACATAATTTTAATTCGCTTAAACTTTAAACAACATTTTTCTCAAAACAATATATTTTTTACGATTTTCTTATCGATGCCAATGCCATATTTTAATGTGTTTTTGATTTTAGAGTTTATATAAAAAAATTATTTTTTTTTCTAAAACGTTTTCATGTAACGTTATTCAATAGAAATATATTCAAAAACTTTATGTTTTCTGAAATAATAACAGTGGCTTCTTAAAATGGATCATCCAGTATATTACCACCGTCGTACCACTAATAGGTGGTAATTATGCAGCGATATAATAATAATAACAATAATATCATATTCGAACACAAAGGGTGTCCTCGCGCGCTGTTGAGATGCTTATAAGTTATAACACTTATTATAGGTAACCACGGCTGAGTATTATTGGCTTGGGCATGCGTATCGACGACTGTGTCAGCAGCCAGCGAACGGCAATCCTGCTAATAATATTTAAGATTAGATCATCGTTTATTTCTGGTGGCCAACTCGTGAGTCGCGATGACTAATGTAATATTTCAACAGATATTTCAATGATAAATCTCGCAAATGGCTACAACTGCAATCTACGGCGAGCGCCGGTGCAGCCGATAACCGAATAAGCTTTCCGAAGATATTAATATAATAATATTATAATATACACTTACCACGAGCCCGTGATATCGTTTAAACGGACTTTGTGGCATAAAATAAATATACACACCTGTAAAAGTCAAGTGACCTAGTAACATTAATCGTAATTTGAAGCATAGATACGCATTGCAAGTCATATAATTTAGTTATATCAGTTTAAAATGCAGCTACAGTATTAGTCCATTTCCGGACTGTTGAGGACGTATGTAAAAAAAATTGTCTATAACTTTTTATAAGGAGTATTCTATGGTTTTTAAAATTTGAACACCCCCTTTTTTTCCTGCAAACGAGTAGTTTTTCAGTCATTAAAATTATTATATTCAGTATGATACTCCTTAAAATAGTATTACAAACATATTAAGACGTATAATATGTAGTATATTGTATAATATTGGATCTAGTATTTATAGGTATACTGCCCTCCTAAGCCAAAAGGAAGTAAGCAACAATGTAGTAGTTTTGAGAAAAATAACTTTTTCTGAATCATCTTGTTATTAGTATCATATAATCAAATAATTATATTTCATATATTTGTATCATATAATCCTTTTGGCTTAGAAGGACAGTATACAGGTATATACTTGATCATTCCTTATATAAATGGAATAATGTTGATTAATATTAATCATTAAACATTTTCAAATCACCATGATAAGCCCCCATATCTGCCAAACCAATTATGCTTAGTATAGTTAGTACCTACACAGAGATAAATAACTCAAAAACTAGGTTCTAATTTGAATTTTCAGTCTGATACTTCAACGTTTTCGGAAAAATGATCTACTAAAATAATATAGGTACAGTAAAAAAGGTGGTTACTCCAAAAAAGTATGAAAAAATCTCAAGAGTTGGAAAATATGGTATTCAAGTATATTGGCTAATTATTTAAGTGAATTCAAAATATGTATTACATTTTTGAGTAGGGTTCTGCCCGTTAATAAAGATAAATAAATAATTATTGAGAGCATGCTTAGTGAAAATCACCTTATATAATATATTAACTACTATTTTTAGTCTGAAATTTCGAACATAGCGATGTGGCTTATAATGGATTGACGACGACGATATTTAACTCGACTTTGACACAGGCTGCCCGTTATCATCGTATAGTTATATTATAAACTATGCTTTGACGCGTGCCATGGCAATAACTAATATCATTTATTGTGTATACACACGATCGGTCGTTATACTATTATGGTCGTCGGTCGATAAGTCAGACAACAAACAAATACAAAAGCGACATGGCGCGGCGCCGCAAGCCGTACTTCAACCGTCAAAACGATTTTTGTTGTTTGTATAATACATTATACATCACTATAATAATATAACAATATTATAGTCCAATTACAAATATTAGTATTATAGTACCAGCATTAGTAGCGCTTATTGAACCCGTTCGCCCGTTGGACTCAAACAGGTTGCGGTCCCTATTTACACATGGGAAAAAATTCGTCTATCGGACTCACTAAAAGTGTGTATTTTTAAGGTCATATAATATATTTTAATATTTTTAGTTCACTATCCCAATTTTATTGCGTGTTATAATATTATGACGATGAATACAATGTCAAAATAAAATTTTTGAAAAATGCACTTGAATTCGCATGTTAGAATTTCTCATATTTTTTCCACCAGATAATGAATGATAATATTATATTTTGTAATAACTATTATTTATAGTGTGTTTTTACTGAAAATGGACGAGGTCACATTACGTTGTTTTTACTAGGTTTTCCTTGGATTTTTCAAACCTACCCTTACATATATTATAATAATATGTAAGTACAATCAATTCTAATTTATGAATATAACGATCACTGGGTGTAGAAACTGTTCCTATAGATAATCTCCGTGAATAATATAGTAAGTTGAATTTGTGCATCCTACCTATTGATATCGTCTGTCTCGTTTAATCCTCACTAAACGACCAGGACACGTTTCACCATTGCACAGCACTATTATAATATTATATTACACTCTCGCAAACGGTGACTCGAAAACGGTTTGTTATTAGTGGTTCCCTGCTGAAATTTTTTCGCCCTCGAAAAACATTGAAAAATAATTATTATTTACTTAGCTGAAGCTTTTTGGGTACCGATAAAACCGATCGATCTCCATATTATTATCTCAAAAAAACCCACTTTTCAATAAGACTATCTGTTTTAGAGATTTTGAGAACACTATATGTATATTTAAAAAATTTAGTAAACATAGTAATAATTTGAATTTCATATGTCGTTTTTGTATATAATCGAAAAAAGTATAACCGTAGAGCCTTGCCATGTTACCTAACATTTAATTAACTTTTTTCTGAACACCTTATAATTTTAAAAATATTTTGGATCTTTTGTTTTATTATTACAAACATTTATTTTGAAACTTTCACATTTTTCGGGTTACGTTGATAAAATGTTTTTTTCTGAGTAAATAGCTTTAAAATGTAATACAATAGGTTCCTCATAAGTTATCCTTAGGACAATAACCATATTTCGATATAGTATTATTATTAATATTATGTAGTCAAAATTTGTTTTGAACGATTTTTTTTTTTATTTTTTTGTTGATATTATTATTGTTATTTATTTTTATTTTTATAACTGTATTTTTTTTAAAAAATTGTTTAATCATAATTATAAGACTGATATTTTTTTTAAATAATATATGACTGTCTTTTTTCAAACTTTCATAAATTTAACAAAATCTTGTATAGTTGCTAACCATTAGAAATTTACTACTTTAAGTTGGCACTTACCAATTTCCGATTTCTTCGCTATTCAACAAATATATACGCAATCGTATTCCCACAAAGCTAAAACGTACATAATCGGGTTCTACACTAAAAACACTAAACAAAATTAACTACACGAAAACAAGTAATTCGAAATACATTTTATAATAAAACGTTTAGAACAAACCTTGAATACCCAAAAAGTATTTTATTACATCATGTGAGTACTATTTAAAATCCATATCTAAACATGCTGACATGCTGTAATGTTGCTTGTTCCTTTTTATACGTATAAAGTTATTCATATTTTAACGCTTTCTGCGAAATATTGTATGCGTTGGTACCTATTATTATACCTATTATAGTATCAAAAGTTATTATTTTTTAAGTTTTTAACATTATTTTTTAAGATACCTTGCGGGTGAAGCGTATTAAAATTTAGATTTTAGTACCTACTGTGCAAAAAACCTTTTTTCTATTTATTATTTTTCTTACCATAATATTTTATAATAAGGTAATACTCGTACTTTCTGATACTGTAAATTATATAAGTCTATCAATATAGAGGGGGGGCTACATATTATTTAAATTGCGAAATTCAATAGACGTAATATTATATTATGGTAAATAATGAACAAATGTCATAATACTGATATGCTAAAATGCAGTTATATCTACAGTTTTTCAAAAATATTATAAATAAAACGATGGTTAATTTTTGGTTTAAATAATCCATATAAAATAATAATATTATTCGTTTATTTTAGTGTCCCCGAATCTGGAGCAGACCAATCTAACGATACTCCAAGACGGTTTATGTTTCAAACCACAACCCATACCAAACTCTGGAAAAATGTAAGCCCATAACAGAATCTGAATATAAATTAATATCAGAATCGTTAATGTTACGACAACATACTGCAAAAAGGATTCGATTATAGTTCAGTAAAAGTTCGGTAGTCCAAGCCCTGTTCTCGGACTAGATTTTCGGTCGGGAAACTGTACATTTATAACATTAGGTCTTAAATGTGAATAAAATCTGCCCTGCCCTATATTTTCTTTATGAAATATTTATACAACAAGCCCACGAATATTTAATAGTGGGTACATTATTTAATTTTTCAATATGGGGCACCAGCATTTTCGAAACCACCTTGCGGCTATAAGACATAGCGCAAAAGGTGTAAAAATCACATACCATTTGCACCAATATAAAACTATTCTCAATGTATGTAAAAAGCTCCAGAGATATTATAATAACATTTGTAGCTATATAATAATAATTTTGGCGCTTTTGAACAATACGATTAATTGTATTATGTCTTCCAACGGTGCTAGAACCACGCCAGTTGTAGGCATAAGGGCATAATAATAGGCATCACGTTCACGTAATAAAAAAACAATAATAATTATTGGGTTCGGTGTTTGCGCCCATGATTATTTACTTTTATATTATATGAAGTAATCGTGGTTACTCTATGGTTATTCAATGACACCGTGTCAGAAAAATGTTCTTATCCAAGCACATTTCTTCTGTTTGTTGCTATTGGCACCTGACGTCAGTCGTTGTGGAATGCATACCTTCGGGTCTGCTGAAAAAATAATGATAATAATGTGTATAGTCGGTACGCATAAACAACACGATCTGAAATAAATAGAATTTTACTCTACCAGTACGAATTATAACGACAATGGTAGTTACTAAATATCACATTTTTCATGAAACACGTGTGGATTTAAAATGCAATTTATTATTAATATTAATGATGACCTTAAAATGTATATATTTTTATCGTAAATATTTATATATTCTAGTACTAATTCTATAAATTAATATCATGCAAAAAAAAAATATTTTAGATAAATTAATTTTTATGAGCAAATTCAGAGATTAGAAAATGAAGCTTTTTAAGTAATTTTCACTGGAAAAAACTATTTGGCCATTCCGATTATATAGAAATTATCGTGTACCTATATGACCAAATAATATATATCTATTCATTGCTACGGACGTACTATTACGTTCCTTTGTCCATAAAAAAAATACACTTGGGATATCTGCAGATTGGTGGTTATACTGAAAAATACATAAAAAAATTACGAATTAATACATATTTGTGACAATTATTTTAATATACCTAAATGTTTGTATAATTTTGTTACTGATAATCTAACGGATAATTATTCTGTTCGATCAAAATTAAGACACAGAAATCATTCTTATATGTTTTAATGGTTTTTATGGTTTTTTTTTTGTACATATAATTTCACTGCTACAGACGTACAATTATGTTTCTTTGTCCATAAAGAAAACAATACGCGGGTTATCAGATTGGTGATTGTACCGAAAAATACAGAAAGAAATACAGCATTTTATGTTGTAAAAAAACGTTTCTATGTTAATTTTGGTGGGAATGTTGCAGATTATAAATCATTGTTATTTTTAGTATTACCACATAAAGTGACGGTACTTCTAATGATTAAAGTAAATTTTCTAGGAGCTGTGTTTGGTTACTCTGTTCGTATCAATTTAAAACTGAAAATTCGGGTCAATGGAATATTTTCCATCAAACCTATACACAATAATATTTCTCAATATAGGCAACTAAATTTATCATTTTAGAATATTAAAAACTGAAATAAAATCACCAGAGATGGATATTTTACGGGAGAAAACTTAGCAGTGAAAAGGTTGATAGTTGAAAATGGTATAATATTAATAATTATAGGTATATTCGATTAATCAAACACAGCCTTTACTCATGCGATCGGTTTTGTAACTTGTTTCACTACATAGTGTAAACGAGTAATGGAAAAGTCACCCTTTCGGCGTAGGTACCTGCACTATAATTGTACTAGACACGTTTTCCAGTTGCTCGACAGTTACTGATTTGACTAGGTTTCCGCCCATAGGTTAGGTTATGGTTAGGTTATACACAAAAACAATACATGGGTGTATGTGTGACATACAAAAACATAATGCGTTAGACGAACGTACAATCTGACGCTGATCTTTCAAATGATTTCAGTCGTAAGATAAATGTGCCCGGGATGAAATAAAAACGTAAAACACAGAGTCGTCTAATATAATATTATTATTACTACCACATTGTTGTGGGATACAGTTTCTGGTTTGGCGGTAAAAGGAATAATAGAGAACGAGACGAAGACGAAGAAGTAGAAGAAGATGGATAAAAAGAGGGGAAAAAATGAAAACCTGTTATCCGTAGCGCATTCGTACCCCTTAGGCAATTGTTATATTCTCGCCGTCGAGAGCGGTCAGACGAGAATTATCTCATTTAAAACATCTAGACGTTCCTACCAACTATATAGTATTATAAACGTTCCTCTAAACATGACTGTATTTTATTTGTAAACCGAACTACTATTTTAATTTCATTATTTGGCGTAACCGCGTGTTTGACGAAAATATTTATATCGACAAGACTACCTATGTTAATAATACTATATTGTATTTCATATTATTATAAATTATAATAGTTTATAACCCGCGAAATGTCGATGTGCATTTTTTTTTCTTTTTGTAATGTCATACAATATAAGTAATAAATAATAATATGAGCGAACTGAAATAATATAATATTTTGTTTTAACGATATAACAATAGTGTCTATAATATATTATATTTTTGTCAGATGTTGATATAATATACTTATTTTTTTATTATTTTTAATGATTTCACTTTTTGATAAAAAATATTCTAATGTTTATCTACCAAATGATTGTTGGAACGGACTCAGGTTTTGAGTAAAATAGTAATTAGTAGTGATTATAATGTTTGAACATTTCAAACGTTAATATTTATTATGATTTCAATTATAATTTTTAATATGAAACAATCAAAGTTCCTGCTACGTGATTTCAATATTAGAACCTTTTATTATTAATAATATGTATTATTTTAGAGGTGCCGTAGCCGACAGCGTTCTGACCTAAATAATATTGTAGTGCAATAATAAATCTTAATAATTATAATAAACCTTTCTTTTTAATAGAATTTGGAACCGTTTCATGGTCCTTTGATGTATAGATATACTAGACAATAGTTGTAAATAAATCGCCAATTCGTAAAATGTACCTATTGAGAGATCAGAGACACATTGGCATTTGACAAATGTAATTGAAGTAACGGATTACTGCGAATTTAATAAAATAACCTCTACGTCAACAAAATTAGGCCAATTTTAAGTATTTAATTCATTAAATTATGTGAAGTCTATGCTTGCAATCTTCGACTTTCGGGTTTTATCGTTTTGTTATACAACATATTGATATAATTATAAATGTAACAGAGCTTCTAGAAAAAAATTACATATTAATGTTACTAATAATGATATTTTATCAAAAATCATTTTTAATTCCTGAGGTTTTTAAATTGTATACATATTTCGTTCTAGAAAGAAAGAGTTCAATTATTTTTATGCAACCCTTTAATGTTTTCCCTTTTAGAAATGGAACTTGGCATACAACAGTTAATTAAATTTAAATATAATTTATGAACTTTATGTTTAAGTAATATATTGTCAAGTATTTATTTACATAATTTTGATCGGCAAAATGCCATTGAAATGTTAAGGTAATCATATTGGATTACGTTTTACATAATAAAACGTATTATGTTGGCTTAATTATTTTGGTATTTCATGCAATATGACTATAAGGTCTCTTGGGACTAATTCAAGGTTCAAGTTAAAATTGTTAGGTGTATTCTTTTCTCATGTGTAACAAATTACTAAAAGTATGTCAAATAAGAAGTACATTTTAAAATAATTGTCATTGATCAAAAAATAATAAAATTGTTGAATTTAATTTACTATATAAAAAAAAAATCAATTAATAACCTATATATAGTCAATATTCAAACAAAAAGTTGCAGTTAATTCGAAAAAAAAAATTTAAATATTTGCAAGGCTGGGCAAGTTAATGATTTTTTTAACTCAGTTAAGTTAAGTTAATATGCACCAATAACAAAAAGTTAAAAGTTAATTAAACTATAGGTTAACTCAGTTAAGTTAAAAGTTAATACACTATTTTTGTTAACTTTTAATTAAGTTTAAAAAAAAGGTTTATTTGTTTATAAAATGTAGCGTACTAATTTTTTTTCCAACCCAAAGCTAAATTATAGACTATTATAGTGTTTATACTTAGTACAGTATTTCCATATAAGTTAGATTCGAATGATATTATGCATTTAAACATTTTTAATTTTAAGCAGTTTACGATAGGTACATATTTTTTGACATGAAAAAGAAATAGACTGAAATATTGAAATATAATTAAATTAAAAACAAAATAAATTAACTTAACTTACTTCTTAAAATGGAAGATTAACTCGTTAATTTCATGTTAATTAAAAAAGAAGTTTAGTAAGTTAACAGTTAAGTTAATGAAAAGCCAAAATTAACTAGTTAAGTTAAAGCCCAGCCTTGAATATTTGTCAATATCAAATTTATATATAAGTTAACATATTTAAAATAATAAGAGTAAAAAAAAAAAACAACAATTTAATTAATTGACATTTTAAACAATTTAAAAATTGAACTCAGGTTAATATCTGCGTAATGAGTTCTAACCTATTACAATTAATAGATATAACGGATATTTGGTCGGATGTGTAAGGGCGTTTGACACTTTTATCTATTATTAAAATTAAGCTGTAGGTTTCAGCATGAAAGTTGAGTGACTGCTTAGATTTTGTCCTCAAATATGTATAAGTGTTTAGTGTATATAAATGGAAATAAAGTAAACAAATAAACACATAATGAGTGAATGAGTGATAATATTATTATGTAATGTTATAAATCTTTAAGTATTACGTATAGGTACGTGTTGAGGAAAACGTCTAAAGAGGGATTAATTAACTTGAGCCTAGCCCCCCCCCCCCCCCAAATAATTATCAACAGTGGTTATAGTGGTTATTATAGAAAGAATAGATTTATTGAATTTATCGAAAGACATAATAACGATAATAACACGGTCAAGGGTTATAATATTATAAGCAACCACATGGTATTTAGTATTCACCAAATCTTGACCTACCTATATATACATTAGGTTGTAAGTAATTTAATATTATAATTAAACAATTTTAATGGTACCATATTATTTTTATTTAACCGCAGTCCGTTGCGCACAACTCATTAACTGGAAGTATTTTTGTAATGAAAAATAACTGTATGGCGTATGCAATTAAATCAGTTAATCAATTCCGTTTGACGAAAATTCGTTTAATATTGCCTGAAATAGGAAATATTCAACATATATATTAATTTAATATTTAGAATAAGTCTATAATATAAGTCTGATTATAGTTTAATTACTAACATTTAAAACTATCTGTTATTCCTGATAGTAAATTTAAATATGAAATTGAAATGAACAATAATACTAATATAATTAAAGTTAAATAATTATTGTAACGGGTAGTTGCTAGTGTAATATAAAATCGATGACCGAGAACAAATGAAAAATCTACCTAGTAGTTATCCAATCTTGAAGTTACTCGTATCGAAATGGAAGTAGTGATTTTATATTTAATAAAAAAAATTGTAATTAACAATTTGTATCTTGACAAGCTCGCATCGACTGGATATTCTCTCAAAAAATGTCTAAAAACAATAACCTAACCTAGTGGTTTAATCACTTTTACAATACTAGGAATAGGTAAATAATAATAAATACATTAGGTAGGTATGTCGTGCATTAATGTATATACCTACATATAATATTATATAACAATAATTATAAATTATATTTCAATATTATTAATTGTAATTCTATTTTAAATTGTATCGTTATCATTGCTTATATCATTATCAAGACTTTGTTTGACGAAAAAAATTAAATCAGACTATTTTCTGTGTGCTTTTTTTTCCTGTGCACGGTGGCTCAGTATACACAGTACACACATTACATGACGTCGTGGTACACCATCGCGGGAGTATATTATTATTATATTATTTTTTGAGGATGAATGCGTCTTAAACACCGGTGATGTGTGATATTTTTAGCACAGGTATTAACACGATATTAGTAGGCACTAACACGATTATATTATTATGATGTATCACTGTATCAGGTAAAACATATTATTATTGTTTTAGCGTAGGTAGGCGAATAAGTTGCCTACGACTGCGTGGCGGCTACATATTAGGTACCTATAGAGTATAGGTACACGAAACACACCGAGTTTTACATTATTTTCGTTTGTTGCTGCACCGCTGCTGCTGCAATGCCATTAGTCACCGGATTCTTTTCGGTGACTACACCGGAACAATAATAATAATAATATATTATGTACACACACAGCACGTTTGGTACGCACACATATTATTATCATGTACCTACCGATAGTACGCGTGCGCGGGTATAATACTATATATATACCTATGTGGCTATGGAAAGTAACTATGCGTCGTCCGATAATAAATTACCATAATCATATTATATTATTACTGTTTGAGGTCCGAAAGCCAAACTCATAGTACCTGTATGATTAAAAAAAAACAATATTATTGTTCTGTACCTACCTACACTTACATAATATCGTAAAATCATATTATTATTATTAGGACTCGGATTTAAATGCCTTTAAAAGTTTAAAAATATCGAAAATGCGTTTATGGCCTGAAAACTCTAAAAAATTTCCTAAACACATTCTCCGGAATTCACCTAGGACTTCTCTGAAAATCAAGATCAATTTGTTAATCGTTTTATTTGAAAATCAGATATTGCATTTATTATTTGTTTTCATAATATTATTAGAAATAGGTTAAAACATAACTTAAAATTAAAGATAAAAATCTCGAAAAATTCTAAATATGCCCCGAAAAAAGTTCGTTGTTAGCATAGTGTATACTTGAAACACATTTGTATCTTGGAAACAATCGTGTCAAGCATTCCAAAAAAAACATGTAAATGCGTGGAAATCCGAGCCCTAAAAGTATTATAATTATTAATATTATTTTCTCGCGCAAGTTGTACCTGAAGGATTTACCGAGCTCACATCAGTTATAACTTATAACACATAAAACGTGAATAAATAAACTTGCTGATTATTAATAAAATTAAAAATTGTCAATTGATATTTCTGATATTTGTATATTTTATTATTATCTAAAATATTACTAATTTATAAAAAAGTACGTAGGTACTTACCTACAACTACAAATAGTTCACATTTTTATTTTACTTTATTTATATATTAGTATTTTTCTTGAAATTATGTGTATAATAATGTATCCAATCTCGATTAAAATGAACTTCATTAATGAGTAAAATATAATATAAGAATAAGTTTAAAAAAAAAATTATTATTCATTATTTTAGTGTTTAATTACAATATTAAATATTGATAATGTGAAAACTGGCGCAAGTTACCAAAATGTATTTTTAGATGTGAGACAAATTACATTTTTTTGTTTTTGGGGCAAATCACATATGCCCATACATGAAGTCCTCAATACTTACATATACCTGTTAACTGGTATTATCTGATATTTACTCGTTAAAAAACAAAATTTAATTTGACTTATAAATTATAATATAGTTATTGAGTTTAAAATGTTTGAATCGACTCAACTCTGGCTAAACGAGTAAATAGGTACTCGGAATTCTGTTGGTTGCGATTTTTTTGCTGTGGTTAACTAGGATTTTTATGGATTTTTTTTTTTTATATCGCTGGAATTACCAAATCGCCAACCGGCCACATTTCGCAGTATAACAGTGGAATGCAGTTAGACCGAAAATAAAGATACCTCTTATAACATATAGATATTACACGTCTGAGATATCACGTAGGAACCTATGCCTATATTTACACCGAAAGAGATATTTTTCATTGGCTGAAATCAGATGCTGATGATTTCAATTTTCGTCCCATTATAAATCTATTATTAAGAAGCTTAATACAAGGAATGCGTTTTTTAAATAAAGTTTCCAACAATGTGGGTACGTAGGTATAACATTGTCGGACCTGTTGTCGTTTGAGGTCTGCAGATGCTGATGTACCTGCAGTAAAGGTTCATACTATTATGATAATAATTGGACATAAAATCTAAACGGCGCACATTATTTCTAGAAGTAAAAATGATAATATTATAATTTGCATACCTATCAATATATATTTTATTCCTGGACCTAAGACGTAACAGCGGACTTCGATGTCGGCGTATCGATCATCTGTCAACCTGTTGCACCTATAAACTCATATTATTATACCTGTTGCTATAGCAATAACGTTTCGCGGAATACATAAAATACGATTCACGGGCGACGACGATGACTTGTTCGGCAGTTAAAAAAAAAATATCATATACCTATGTTGTGAGCGCGTAATTGCATTTTTTTATGATTTCTGGTATACTATGCTTGTTAAGTTAATATATAAAACTCTTTTAGTCTCTTGCGCGGTATTTCATCTTGTTTATCTCACATATGATTTATACCACTCATTTATCAAGACTGCTTCAACCCACCGCTTCTGTCTTCTTTTTAGCTGGTTTTTATAGATATTATGCTGAATTCAAATTATTATTCTCCTGTTTCTTGTCCGGTAATATATTATAAATATATAGCTAATAGTACAAAGCCCGAATCGTTGAACACACGATTCGTCTATATGGTGATATAATATAGACATATAGTTCACCGGTGTCCGGTTTCATAAAAATTGTCCATATTTGATCGTCTAAACTTTAAGACCCACGCATATCTATTTGAACACTGGCCATCATATACATATTTTTTTTTTCGTTTAGGCAAATCAAAAATTATTACATAATATGAATTGCAATAATCGCTGTGGCTCGAAAGTAATAATTAAGTAATAGTTTTAAAAGCAGAAAACCTTTACTGAAACTGAACCGCAATCTAGATTGAGCTTAAGCTTAAACTCTCAAACCTTTATAAGCTAGTTTATGGTGTGCTCGTTATTGTTAGGTACGGAGAGAGACCTTTATGCGAAACCAAGTAAAATTGGCTCAGAAGATTGCATTTTTAAATTGTTTTTTGTTTTAAAGAAATATGCTTTGAATTGATTACGATCATTATTCATTATATTATGACGCATTATAAAGTCTTGACGAAAATTCGAGTACCTATAACTATCTGGCTAAATCTAAATTTGAATTGAACATATTAATACAATTTTATATACCGTGATCGGTCGCCACATTAAGATAAGCTACAGTTTCTAATGAATAATAACTATAAGCCAAACATTATAATATTTAGGTACATGTATAAAGCGGAATAATGTACATATACATATAATGTTTATAACTAATATATAAGTACCTACGCGCTCTTTTTAATGAGCCACTGCGGCACTGTTTAATGGGACAACAGGTGGTGTAGTGTTGTAGATCTGATTTTCGATTTACTATTAATTTGAAAGCGATCGCAATTCGCAATATTATAATTATTCGGCGTTCTAAAAACGATTACAAGATGATTTGAATTCTAATAGTATTTCTATAATAATTTTTATAATAAGACCGTCTCTTTTATTTCAATAAACTCCGTGTTATTAAATCTGCTGCTATCCACGCAATTTACTTACATAATATTAAAATGTAGGTATATGACAGTTTTTCGGAATCGTTTCGATACTATAGTCCTATAGATCCTGTTTTTAAAAAAAAAAATGTTTCACATAATTACAAACTTTGATTTAACGATCACCTCTTGTATTACATATATAGTGAGTCCTACAACATCTATCGTTATAATATCAAATAAGAATCCACAGGATAAGGACTGTGCCTCGTTTCTTGCGCTACAGTGAGATACCAGAAAATTATGTAAAAATAACCTTTTTATTGCGGTATCTTAATATTATATAACATTGTTCAAATATTTTAAATTGTATATTATTGTTCAACGTAGAACCTTGAGAAAACGATGGGGATTATTGCAGGGTTATTAAAACAAATAATCCGCACGTGTTTTGTTTTATAGGTATAGAGGTACCTTGTTATTTAGGTACAGTTATCTAGACTCAACGTTATATAAAATAGACTTATCGCCTTATCGCTAAAATTTCGTACGGTCTGCACCTATACTGCAGATATTATTATGGTCGTATAGATAAAATGTATACATTATTATTTATTAGTATTATTGTTGCCGTATGAGGTGCTTCATTTGAAACGATTCCAAATGCTCCGATACGATAGTGTTGCGTAACGATTTTTTCATCGATTTTTTCATTACACATACGACATGTATATGACATACGTATATGGCTATATAATAATAATAATATAATAATCGCATATTATAATATATATAAGTACCTGCAGCATTTCAGTCGCAGACTAGCTGATGTGTACCTCGTAGGTATAAAGATAAAATATATATTGAATGCTTTAAACACAATCCGATTTCTTCCCTAATGTCTACAATTATTATATTCTAATACTATGCACAAGAAAATATAATTTTACAATAATTTATCTGCATGGTTGTTCTACCAAAACCTGCGTGGGCAAGTTAATGATAATTTTTAATTGGGTTAAGTTGATAGAAATTATTTTAAAAAGTGTATAAAGGTAGTTAAAAGTTATCTTAATTTTTTAACTCAGTTATGTTAAAAGTTGTATATGGAAACTTAAAAATATCTTATTAACTTAAGTTGAGTTATTTATTATTATTTTTTTAAATAATAAAAAGTAAATGTATATGCAATATATATCATCAATAATAATTGTATTATATTTATTAAAAAAACAGTTTTTATGACTTCTGAAAAAACTGTAAGTCTTACAATTTTTATATTTTTTAATGACCGCCTACATATTATATTTTAATTTAAAGCATTTAAACCTTAAAATTCAGATTAGATTAACACTTCACCCATCCCCCTGTCTGACGTGTAAATGTATTATTAAAAAAACATCAAAAATTAGTTATTAGTTAAATTATATTATATTTGTTATTTAAACGACAAAGCCTGTATAAATTATTATCTGGTTTCGCACAAAAAACTTAAAAACAAAAATATTGGTCGTCGTCAAAATAAAAAATCATTGATTGTAAAGAACGAGTACAACGTATGAATGAATTAATTAATTATCGTAGTGTAATGTTATTATGTCAAACAATAATATTATATTATATACTTCGAACATTATTGCGGCCTCCAATAATTATTATGTTATTATTTATTTTCCCGAAATCGATTATTTCACAATCTATCCAGAAGATTTGAGCAACGAGTGTAGCATAGGTCTGCTTCTGCAGGTGTCGGATTAGAGGATCCCCCAGTAGGCCCGGTAGGTCTGGTATAGGTCCGGTATAGGTCCGGTAGGTACCTAAATATAATATTATAACACAAGGTATGCGTATGGCTTCGTTGTTTTACATAATATATTTATAATATACCTTAACGTGCGTAATATGTATGTATATAGGGTACATGGTAAAAAATTACCAGGTAGGTACCTGCTTACAAGTGTACACGCACACACAATCGCGCGTTACGCTTTATGCTCCAGATACCAGAGCATCGAATTCTATACCGTATACGCGGTATGTATAGGTATAGGTACAATAGGTACACAGACTTTTTATTTTTTTAACCCACATTGAACCGTCATCGAACCGATTATGATGTCATGCCGCTGTTGGCGTTGTCTCATTAGTGCTATACCTATATAGGTTAGGGATGACATGTCATAACTGTGTATGTTTTTGAACAATTATTATTATAATATCGCATTATTATTATTATAGGTACGTATCAATTTGTCCATATTTATTTAAATTCTGTTAGTTTTCTATTATAGTATTTTTTTGTGTAAGCACTTCTTCGATGCCTCTTATGGTGACGTCTAATGTCTATGATAATAGTTGAGTTTTGTGTCTAATAGGAATGCCTATTAGGATTGGTATGCAATTTAAATGAAAACCAACTTTGGATAATTACGCATATAAATTGCAATAAATGAAATTTTTTGATGTAGACGATAAATTATGTTTTATGAGTTACGAGGCATTGATTTGGAGAACCGTGTAATACCTATGTGTTAAATGCCATCGGCTAACGGTCTTTTTGTAATGGTTACACCCACATGGTTGCTATCAAGTAAAATACAAAATAAAAGTATATAAATTATATATTTTACTGTTTTTTTTTTGTTGTTCAAGTCAATGTTTACTTTGTACGATTTACAGTTTATTTTTTGTTTCTATAATATATATATATATATATATATATGTTAAAATTATTAGTATAGTCGTCAATCATATTATTATTTTGACGATTTCTTTAAATTTTTAATAACATTATTTTATCTCTTTTGATATTTATTCGTTCTACCAATAATATTAATAATAATAATAACAATAATGCGTACACCGATAATAATTACAGGCATAGGTAGGTACAGAGCAGACCGTCTACATCATTATAAAGTTCATCAACGAAAATGACTTTCGATATTGCATTATTGTCATATATTATTTTATGTTTGAAACACGAACATTATTTATCATTGTCCGCACAATTAACTATAATTGCACGATGCGGAATGTGATTGGTATAATATTAAGGAATTACCAAGATTTCGTGTGCCAATGCCTTATTACACACAAAATAGAATTATATAAAAAAAATATAGTATTATCATATTATTATTATTATTATTAAAATGTCCGTTAAATATGTTTTACGGTATTAAACCGTGATTATGTGTTTGGCATTTCTTGTTTTTATACTATGCGTTTATCGCTACATTAAAAACGAAATGACGTTTAACACAGACTCGTGCGCATTTTTACACCGAATATTATTACCTATTTTTTATTTCCTTAACCGTAAATTAATTTAATGTCGATTTGAATAACGTTACTTATATTATTATGCACGGCAAGTCTTAAACGGGAAATTCAAGTTCACTGACGATCTAACTAAATTCGTATGCATATAGGTACCTACTATAATAGATAAATTATACATTGCAATACCCATTATACAGTGATTTATAAGCATTTATTGTTAATCTCATTAAGTTATTATGTATGTAGAGTGTAGACTTATATTTTTCTTAAAATAATTTTTGGGTGTTAAAAAATGTTTCCGTAAGATTTTAATGTATTATATATTGACGTTGAAGTGTTTCTTCGATTGTCACATTATTATTTTAAATTATAGCCCTCAGATCGCTGTTGGGTCATACACTTTTCTGAATCGATGACATTAAATTCGTAAAACAAAAAAAAGTCGTATTTATTTGAAAACTTTCCAACACTTAGTAATTTTTAAATGAATCGGAGAAAATTAACAACAATATAGTTAAAGATAATGACTGTATATTGTATTCATTGAAATGTTGATTATTTAGTTGTGACAAATTTTCTAAAAATTCTCGCCTGAAAATCGTCACATATTTGATATTGATACACAAAGCAAAAGAGTATTAGAGTAATATATGTAGACAAATTGCTACCAATTCTAAATTATAAAAATTGTTAAGAAATTTAAAAGTAGCATGAAGTTTAATTTAAAAATTAAGTATAACCTACCCATGTTTGGATGCATTAAATCAACATTTTAGGAAACAATTGAGTACTTGGATGTTTTCCGATAAATGGTATTTTCTGTACAAATCATATTAATATTATAAATTATAAATCATTTGAAAAGACTCTTTATATTGTGTAAAAAAAAAAAAAATTCATTTTTTAAATATTGAAACAATTTTCTTAGCTTAATGATAATAATATTATTATTTTGTAATTATTTTACAGATTCTTCCGATATTGTTGATTGTAAATTGAAATTGATTTTGGGATTAATATGGACGTTGATTTTACATTACTCTATATCGATGCCAATGTGGGATGGCGAATTTGGTGGCGAGCAAGTACCAAACGAAAAAGGAGCAACACCGAAACAAAGGTAATACTGAGTTTAATATAATAAATAAATAACACATCATTATAATCGACTTGAAAAATAGGTCTGTGTGTTTAAAAATAAAAATAATTAATGTTTTCCTCAACACATACCTTTCTTATTATTGTTGATCAAAGTTTGAACTGCGTGTGTCAATTATATTTGGAAACATTAATTGCTAGTTTATCGCTCTTATTAGAGGTTTTGACTTTCGAATGTATAGATATTAACTGTGGTTTATCAATTTATCATCGCATTTCGTTCTATTTTTATCGACTCGCGTCTACAGTAATATTGTACGATAAAAAAAACCGAATAGTAATAAAAAACGAGGTTTTATTTGGGAGAATGAAACGGATATGTACAATTATTTTCGAAATACATAATATTATATTATGCCACAACTGCAGTAGTTGTAGAGTTAAGGGCGCAGACGGTGTGGAATGTTAAGTAGGTAGGTAGTATACCCGACGAATAAGAATGCATACATTCGAAGGGTGTTGTGTTGGGCATACGATGAAATAGGATTAAATCATTGTTGTCTGCTTGGGCTAAATAATAATAATAATTTTTTTTTGTACACTTTAAACGTCAAAAAAACACATAATGGACGAAACAAAATGGATAGAAAAAAAAATCAACCTACTTAATGCGTTTTCCATGTAAGACGCGGGAGGTACATGGGGCATTATAATACGTGCAGGGGCACTGCAGCTAAGATTAAATCTAACAAAGGATTAAAAATAATATATAATACGATGGTAACGACGGATCGACGAATTTTCGTTTTCTGGCTACCTACCTAATATAATAATATAATTGTATGCTTGAAAAAATATTAAAATACGGAAATCTACTTGCGGTTTAGATTACTGAACTGGATCCAGAGTAAGGTTCCCGATATACCGATTTCGAATTTCACTACAGACTGGAACGACGGAAAGGCCGTCGGCGCTTTGGTCGATGCCGTGGCTCCGGGTAATTATAAGACTTGCAACGTCGTGGTTTAGCCAATGAAATATTCAACGGCCGTTTAATTTGAAAACTATAATTTATATTTGTAGGCTTATGTCCGGATTGGCAGGATTGGAAATCAAACAACGCACTTAAAAATGCATCGGAAGCCATGGGCTTGGCTGACGATTGGCTTAACATCAAACAAGTAATAATAATATTGTCTTTGCGGTGTTGGGACGAACGTAACAACAATCATTAATCGTTATAAACTATGTTTTCAGCTCATCAAACCCGAAGAATTGGTCAGCCCCAACATGGACGAACAATCCATGATGACCTATTTGTCTCAGTACCCGAACGCAAAGTTGAAACAAGGAGCTCCGATTAGATCAAAAACCAACCCTAGCCGGTATATTATACAATATTATTATTATATTTCGATCGTGTAAAACTGAGTATCTATCTCAACAATTCTACATGTTCTGACTGCATATTAATATAAAAATTGTTTTTGTGTTTCGTTTAGCGTTCGTGTTTACGGTCCTGGAATCGAACCCTCTGGGCCGGCCGTGGGAGCCAAAACGAATTTCACCGTTGAAACGTTTTCCGCCGGCAAAGGCACAGTCAACGTGTCTGTGGAAAACCCCAAAGGAAAAGCTGAACCGGTAAGCACCTCACCGACGAAGAGTGATTCTTCATAATCAAATGGTTTTTTTTTACAATTTTTAGGTTGATCTGGTTTTCAACAACGACCGAAGTCAAACTTACACGGCCACGTACAAACCGGTCGTCGAAGGACCGCATAAAGTGCACGTGAACTTCTCCGGGGTACCGACTCCGAAATCTCCATATCACGTTAACGTGGATGCGTCAGCTGGTGATCCAAACAAAGTAAATGTCTTCGGGCCAGGTATACAACCCGAAGGCGTGTTCACGAACCGACCAACTTATTTCGAAATCCATACGAAAGGTATTTACATTATTTACTTGGGAGATCGTTCACCAAATCTGAACACCATTTTTCTATTTTTTTAAGATGCCGGAAAAGGTGTTCCCGAGGTGATAATTCTCGATCCTGCTGGCCGAGAGAACACGATACCGGTGAAACTCAAGAAAGAACCTAACGGAGTGTATATATGCGATTACACGCCGGTCGTCCAGGGAGTGCACTCGGTCAATGTTTTCTTCGCAAATCAACCTGTGCCACTGAGCCCATTTGCTGTTGGCATATCGAATGGTATGGCATAACACATTCACAATGGAATATTATTGTTTTTCAATTTAATTCGAACACGTGTGTGGCATTATTTCTGTACAGCATCTGACGCTAAACGCGTAAGAGCCTTTGGACGAGGTATACAACCACATGGCCTTAGAGTCCAAGATGAAGCCAAGTTCAAAATTGTCACCGAAGGAGCAGGCGAAGGCGTTCCAGATGTGAACGTAATCGGACCGGGTAAAAATCCTAATCAGTGTTTATGTTACGACGATCCCCGTTTACCGGATATAGTCCACATAACCCGTGGGTTAGATTAACCAGGAAAATAAATGTTAATATATAATTATTAATTACTAGGCTAGGAATTTTATAACAAAATAAATGGTTAAACAATTTTTATAATTGCCAAAAAAGCTTATAAAATATAAAAAATATACTGTGAAAAATGCATATTAAGACCAAAAAAGCATTTCCTACCAATTATTACTACCCAATTATTTCTTTATCAACCAGTTATTATTTTTTGTTGATAAATATATTATAATATGTAGTTTCTTGCAATAATATAATATTATCATTATAGAAATTAGTGAAATTTTTGCAAAACTAGCAAAACACATCGTTATGGAAAAAAATACAAAATTAGGTTTACTTAGTTATAATCAGAATTATACGAAACGTAATTTTACATGAGAATTATTTTTCTAGTTTCAATCACACTCGCTCTCACCACTTCCTACCACAAAATTCGAACATAGTAATAATCTTTACCGAGTACCTACCTTGTCATAACCGTAACTAGGAGTTATTTTGTTGTAAAGTCGATAGAAAAAATAGATGATTTATTATAATGAAAGATAAAAAATAATCAATTTAAAATGTATACAACTAGTAAATTAATAGTTATACAGACAAATTCATAACAAAAAAATATAGGTATATAATGAGTAATGATATTGAAAGTAATATGTAGGTACACGATGTAAATTATAATATGTTATAGCAATATACATTTGTTTATTATACATTTATTAATAATAATGATTGAAAGCATTAAAAACCTCGTCGAGTTTAATAATTTTTCAAAGTTTCCGTTAACGCACTTACCATTTTTTATTTCATTATTTATAGTAATTACTACTATGTTCAATGTTCATCCTCAATAGATATAACAAATAAATTATATTTGGTGTTATCGATATGACAACATCAGATATCGAAACTCATAGTAAAACACATTATTGAAGGCTATTTTATAGATTAGACAATTGTAAACATTTAAAAAACACACATTTCATCATTACCCAAGAGCAAATTATGATTCTTGAATTACCCGGGCAAATTTATGTGGAATAAAATGAATAAAATGATTTTGTCTTTGAACTGAACCGGCTAATGTTGACTTTACCCTCAGTGCGGAAATTACCCGTAACATAAACACTATTTTATTTCTTGCTTCTCATTATTATTACAATAAACATAGACGAACAGGTTGTGGTTAATAATATACAAAACGCTTTATTTTCGCGTAGGTGGAGTCAAAGAACCCGTAAACATGAAGAAACTCGACGCACACACGTATGAAGCAACTTACTATCCGAGGAAAGTCGGCCGGCACGTCGTGATGGTGACGTTTGGAGGGGTGGAAATCCCTAAAGCACCTTTCGAAGTGCACGTCAACCCATTCAAGGAGACTTTGATTCGTGCTTACGGACCTGGACTTACCGGAGGCGTAGTTTCGCATCCAGCGATGTTCACTGTCGAAACAAACGGAGAAACTGGTTCGCTAGGCAAGTAAAAACCGTAATGCAGTGTGCCAGGTGCGGTGCGTACGACACTCTCGCGAATACTAAATTTATTTTTGAGAGAAGTATCACAAGTGGCCTTGTGGTTTTGATGCTTATCAGAATCAACTAACGTCCCATATCATGTTTAACAATATTATCTATAGGTACCGGTCAATATAATAATTTTCAAACATTTAAATATATACTTGATAAAAAGAACAAGACCCATCTTTTAGGTTATAATGAATTGAGTATAATAGTCATTAGTGCCATTTCAGGTCATTTTTTTTTTTATAAAACTTCCTTTTTTAAATTGGCTTACTTAAATTTTCCCCTTATTTTGCTATTAACTTCCTATTTGTGAGTTGACTGACACATTATCTACTAACCAGTTAACGTAAAATAATAAATAAATATATATTTCCCGATTGATATAATAATATAAAATTAATATTATAATATAATAACATAACAAGAGAATATCAACTATCACTAAATACTCGAAATCGAAGCACCGTGGTCCCGAATAAATAAAAATCAGTGAACAGAGCTTTGTACTGTTATTAAATATTAATAAATATGTATATGCACGCTAAGTAGTAATTGATTTGCCAATTTATTTCAACCATAACTTTATCAATATTTTGTTGTGATGAAAACCTTTTCGTTTACAGGATTCAGTATTGAAGGGCCTTCAAAGGCGAAAATCGATTGCCAGGACAACGGTGACGGATCGGCGGACGTCAGGTACTATCCGATGGCGCCAGGAGAGTATGCCGTGCATATATTATGCGATAACGAGGACATACCTAAGTCACCCTACATGGCCAACGTTGTGCCCAGTTCGGATTTCTATCCCGACAAGGTAAGGATATATCTTAAGCAACAGTTATCGTTGATGATTATCATAAATATTAATGTGCTTACGAATGATGCTTGTAGGTGAACTGTTACGGCAGTGGACTGCAACCGAATGGCGTCATACAAGGAAAACCTGCTGAATTCGTTGTGGACACGAAAAAAGCAGGAGTAGCTCCACTTGACGTAAAGGTAACATCAGAATGGCCTGTCTTGACTTTTTATGTTTTAAAAATTATGTACACGTGGTGTGTCGCGATGATGTTTTCATAGCACATTTCAATAAGATATTTAGTAATCACCGCTTTACTCTTCAAATATAATCTTTGCGAGTTTGATAAGAATATTATAATATTTGACATTTAAACGTACGGCGGTGCCATAATCATAGCCGCCGCCCTTGTTGTTTTACAATCAGCAATAAAATACTAGAGTATAACTGTTAACATGTCGATTCAAAAATAATTAAAATTTCGCCTATACAGGTCATAGATTCGAGTGGCAACTTTATAGAACCCGTGTTGAAAGACAACAAAGATGGTACACTTTCTTGCAAGTACGTCCCGAAGTCGATCGGCAAACACACGTTACAGGTAAATCACGAAAAATACAACAACAACCCCTGTTGAACCCTGAAAATGTTAAGTCCAAGTACTCGTGAAAAAATAACTCTATCGCTTTTGTCTTGTTTCCATATCATATAGGTCAGTCACGGAGGCGTCGCTGTACCAAAAAGTCCGTTCCGCGTGTTCGTGTCACAGCCGTTGAACGCCAACAAAGTACAAATATTTGGACCCGGTATTGAATCCGGCGTCAAGACCAACAAACCCAATCATTTCACCATTGATTGTTCCGATGCCGGAATCGGTAAATTTGTGCACAGATAATAATTCATAATAATATTAAATAATACGCATTATATTTTTTTACAATAAATTAATGTGTCTAGGACTCCGTGTCTTGATGGTGATATGAGTGATCCCTAATAATATTATTTAATGTTTTCTTAAATATTTTGTTCAACATTTTTCTTATTTTGGATTGATTATTGAGATTTTTGATTGTCATTGATGTTTATTAAACGATATAAAATACAACGCAGATTAAAAAAAAGAAAAGAAAAAGCTCAGATGAAATTAAATATATAGATTAATTATTAAGTTATTTCTTTTTAACATACAAAATTTTTTTTTCAATACGATAAATTCCGAATGAATAACAAACTTTCAACTGAGGAAGTATTTAAGTACCTATATAATAATATACAAATATGTATATATTTTTACTAACTTTTTTCATACTGGAAAATTTAATAAAAACGACACAGACATACAGTACTATTAGCGATTTTCATTAAAAATGTTTTACAACATCTTTTAATTTCTCTCAAAAGTTAATAAAATTGCTTTTTATGTATCCCTCAAATATATGTACTGTGTTTTCGTTTTACTAGAAACTTTTCAGGTGAAACGTATGATATCATTGATTAGGTTGTAAAAACCATGTATAAACGTTCAGGTTTTTTTTTAAATAATAACTTTATCTAAAATTAATACAAATAAATATTATAGGTATTATATATTTTATTGATTATTAAAAGAGACTTACAAAATAAATTGCTGTAATAATTATCCGATTAATGAATTGATAAGAAAAATTCTACCTCTACTGACAAATACGTGCAACATGTTTGCATAATAATATAATATGGCATATGCCTTACTTTCAAATTAAAAACAACGATTATATTGTGGGAATTAGTAGTATTTATTGTTATTTGTTGTACCACTCCGAGCCAGGAAACACACATTTAAGACTTTAGTGCCAAGCAGGTTATCATAAGTAATCCTCAAATTGTTATGGAGCAGTCGCGATGCAATTTTAGATTACTAAAAATAATACAAAAACACATTTTAAAAT
Source organism: Macrosiphum euphorbiae (assembly GCA_949089665.1). Lineage (NCBI taxonomy): Eukaryota > Metazoa > Arthropoda > Insecta > Hemiptera > Aphididae > Macrosiphum > Macrosiphum euphorbiae. The sequence continues at coordinate 2,196,401 of CARXXK010000002.1, read as the reverse complement.
AAAACATTAATAATTATGTTCACGCATAATTTATTATGCACTTACACCAAGGTCGACGCCCCTGGCCCGCAAAACTTTTTTCGCATTGGTCTCATAAAAATCTATTTTTATAAATAATTGAAAATGTGACCCAATAAATTATGTCTTCTCTGAGTCATTATAATTTATATAATTATTGTGTTATTGTCAAACTCTACCTGGCGATTATATTGCTAGTCGAATTGATACATCTGATTCGAAACAATTATTTTGAATGTTTAATTAAACCTAATATAGGTATTATGTATGTCGGGTTGTTAATGACCTAAAAGTTAGTGACCACAGAAACAATAAGTTTATAATTTACTATAATATTATTATCATATTAAATAATAATCAAAACCACGGATTATGATATAATTATTAATATGCAACTTGTTTAAAAATTAAGTAGTTTTTGTTTAGTTCTTAAAATTACTTAATAGTATTTTTCAAAATTGAAATTTTTAATTACTACTATACTTACTAAACATTTTTAACTACTGCCTATGTCCAAGCCAATTTCTTTTTTTCGATACATTTACATATTTTATAATTTTTAAATATTAATTTCATTCGAAAAAATGTAAAAATTGATTAATAATCGTATCCTCGATGGAATTTATTTAAATCTGATCTTCATATATAACTATCACTAACTTAAACAATATTTTTAATATTGAGTCGAAAATAAAATATATTTTGTATCGGAAACGTGTACAGCATGTATCATATTATACAAAATTTGCATTATAAATTATAATGAAAAAATTATAAATAATATCGATTTTGGGAGGAAAAAGTCTTTAATTGATTTTAAGTGGATATAGTCTTAAAAACTTAAAAAATCTTGAAAAACCAACATACACACACAGTTGATATAGTTCTTACCTTGAGTTTTGGTAGTAAGTCAATAAATGTATGTCAATGCACATTAGATAATGATAGTTAATTGGTATCTCGCAGGCGAGCTGAACGTGAATCTGGTAAACGATAAAGGAGTCAACGTGCCATTGCAGGTCAACGATAACGAAGACGGTTCGTTCCTCATTGACTACGTCCCGACCAACTCAGGCGTTCACAATTTGAATTGCACTTACGGTGGAGTCAAGGTGCCTGATTGCCCGATCAAGATCAACGTACAGTCTCCGGTGGACTTGTCCAAAGTCAAAGTGGATGGTCTCGAAACGCGTAAGTTTTTCAAAAAATATTAAACGCTCATCTTAGTGATTACAATAAGTGTAATATTATTTTGAGATCTGTATCGATGAATTTGTTTAAAGACTGTCCAGGAGTTTTAGTGTTTATTACTCGATAATTGCTGTACAGTAGATACCTAACTATAGTACATATCCCACTATTGTTATACCAAGTCAATAATATTATTTTAATTTTGGTACAATTATCGACGTTCGTGTTTGACGGAAAATGAACAAATTCGAAAGAAATGAACTGCATTATACGTAAATTATAATTAGGGCTTGGAATATTATATTATAACAATAAAAATAAATTTTAAAAAAGTTTGAATACCTATAATATCTATAATTTTTATGTCGGGATGGCGTTTGTACAGACAAAAAAGTGATAAAAGATATTTGATTGTTTTAAAAATAATTGGTATAGGTGTGTGTGCATTTAAAAAAAAAAAAACTATTTCTATTATAATACACAAAAAAGTTTAAAAAAAATAATACCTAATTATAATAGTAATTATTATAGTTTTATGATCTAAATTAACTAAATAAAGTTTCTAAGAATCCACCTTTTTCTGTCTTGAATAAAAACTATTTTTTTTTTATTATTAGGGCTAAGGCTTCAACTACTAGGTTATTAGCCTGTGGTACTGTAGGGGAGGGTACTGTAGATTTGTTAAACTTATTGTTTTAGCAGAATTTTTGATTTGGGCACCCGTAGGTATCTACCATGCCCGGGTTGGGGATGGTGGCACTTATTCTCGTGACTTGCCCGAAGAAAAATGCCGCCCGCGGCAGAGGGATCAAACCAGCGTCTGCTACCGTCGCAGCCGACGCCTTAGTCCGCTCGGCCCAATAAAAACTATTATAATTGAGTTATAGTTATAATTTTACCATCCAACGATACTAGAAATGTAATGCCTTAATTTAGCCCCTTAATAAATAGTGCTTCGACACAGAAAATACAAGGAAAAGCGTTTTATTAGCGTATTTGAAAATATTTCAGGGGTTTAGGAATATATAATTTCTTTCTTCTAATATAATAATCGTGAATAGATATTATTTATGGTGTTTTATGTAAGTATTGTAAATACTAAATTTTAGATTGTTGAGGAGTTGATTTCAATATTTCTGGATTTGAATAGGAATTAAAATATATATAATTATTACAACTACCTAAAAAATTCTTCATAAGACATTTTAATCAAACATAAGTATTTACAAATTACACATAAATAAAACCACCCGTTTGACGTTTAAATCTGTAAAAAAAATGAGCTAAGTTAAAAATAAACATATAAACAATGTATAACAATAATATCATGCAAGGATTTTATCATTTAACAAAGGCCTCCCTTTATCTTATAATATACTACTTGTAATTTTAAAAGTTAAATATTAGAAAAATACAAAATAAAAGTCACGATTTAATATTTAAACCTAACTTATGTTTTTCTATATTAACTTGACGAGTTAGAAAATTAGTTAGCTCGCCCAACCCGCCTACAGATAATACATAATAGCTGGTATTATGACTATTTTAATATTTTTATTCTAAGAGATGATAACAGGCTTACAAAACTTCCAAGTCCTAAATCGATCATAAAAATGCTATGGTTCAGATAAATTATTATTACCATTATTACTATCATATTATTATTATTATTATTATTCGCTCTCTGCGGACCACGCAGTGGCTCCGGTCAACAGTCTGCAGCAGTTCCGGGTGATGACGCGGGAAGCCGGTAGGGCGGAATTCGCCGTGGTGATCACAGGCCCGTCCGGTGGTTCGGTGACGGCGCACGTGGTTCCCGTCGCCGACGGTTACGTGGTGAACTTCACGCCGACCGAGGTGGGCGAGTACCGACTGAGCGTGACTCTGGGCGGCGAACAGGCGGGCCGACCGTACCGTATGACGTGCACGCGGGCCAGCGACCCCGGCAAGGTGACGGCCCATGGACCGGGCCTGGCCGGTGGCCCAGTCAACCGGCCTGCCGAGTTCACCATCGACACGAAACGCGCTGGCCAGGGTGGCCTGGGCGTGACGGTCGAGGGCCCGTGCGAGGCGGCTATCAATTGCCGGGACAACGGGGACGGCACGTGCTCGGTGGCTTACATGCCCGTCGAGGCCGGCCACTACGTCATCAACATCACATTCGATGACCACCCAATTCCTGGGTCGCCGTTCAACGCGCTGGTCGGTGGCCGGGCGGCTGGCGATGCGCCGCGGCCGCCCAACAACGTCAAGGCGTCCGGCAACGGTCTGCTGGCCAATGGTAAACCGCTACCACCCGCCGCCGCAGCTACCAAGACGTGTTCCGAGCGTGTTGCCGTGTGACAGTGATGTGTTCCGAGCGTGTTCGCGTGTTCCGTGTGATTTGTTGTGCGATTTTACTTTTGATTTTAAACCGGCTTTCTGAATTAACAGTCTATAGCAATTAAACGCCAGGCTGACCAACAAACAATTATTGTAATTAACATGTATTTTAGTTATTTATTAATCGTTTATTACCATTTGTTCCAATTATTTGTTTATAATATTTGTTGTATACCTACTTACATTCTGTAGGCGTGGGCAGGCTTTAGTTAAAAAGTATGAGACTGATGACATGTGCTCTCAAAAAATATAATATATGCCTCTAAATGCTAATACTATTTCCTTAAAAATAATAGGTTTTTTGTAATTTTTTTTTTGAGGGGGTCTAAAACATTCTTTTATGTTGTTTATACAATTTTTATGTGTTTATAAAAAATTATGTATAGGTACTTACCTAATTTCATATTTCGAGTAGACTTGAATTCGATTTATATATTGTATGATACAAATTCAATACGTTTTTGAAACTATCCAAAAACATTCTTTTGTATTTCATTTGGATCATTTAAAACTATAAGGTAAATTAAGGTTAATTAAACATTTAAACACATAAACAATATTTAATCGTTTATGATATTTCTGATAAATTCCTGGTCTTGAGATCATCTCTTTCTCAAAAGTGTCATGTTGTTCATAAAAATTATTACGTCCCCTAAAAAGTGTCTGCTCTCACACCCTGTGTGCACGCTCATATATAGACTTATATTTAAGCCGAAGATGAGCACAATCTAATGCCTATCGGCGGCTTAGATAGAATTGAAAGCTGTTTAGCAAACTTAACTACTACTGCTGCTTATTCTACTGCCACTTTAAACATTATATTGTATTGCAAACATACCTAAGCTGCATAATATGATAAAATACGTGATACGTATGATCACTACTTCTTCAGCTATATTAGACCTTTCGGCAGTTAATTTTGTCTAATAAAGTGTGTTATTTTCCATGCTGTTTAATATAACTTCTCCTACGAGTGCATATTATTATTATTATGATTATATATTAATAATCACACTACATATAGGAAACCCAGATGCAATCATTTATCACTCATTATTTAAATTTGGATTTGAGTCAACTATAATAAGTGGCGTCAATTGTGGTAGAATGAGTTGGGAAATAAGTATGTTCTCGCCTACTGCCACATGTGACACTATAGGTACTTTATAACGAGTCAAATCCAAATAATTAGTGACAAATTATTGCGTTGGCCCATCTAATATAGTGTTTTTGTATAATATAAATATAAATTATATAATTTTATAAATTAAATGTTAATCTATGAAATTATTTTAGTTGATTTTGACGTTTTGTTTGATTTTGTAGTACTGTCGTTTGTGATGGATTTTAGTTGGATTTTGAAAGCCAGTTATTTATTATTATTTACATTTAATTTAGGTGTTTTATTGGGATCACCGACTGACTTCTCCGTGGATTCAAGAGCCGTCGCCAAGTACGGCCAAGGGGTCGTTACGTGTACGGTAACTAATCCATCTGGCACCAGGACAGAAACGTTCATAACGCCTCAAAGCGACGGAACATATAAAATCAGTTACACCCCGTTCGAAGCAGGTAATATTTTCGTCCTGATGTCCTCTGTCCATAACGTTTATAAAATGATTTGTGTCTTTGATGCGTTATTTTATCGTAGTCTATCATCTAGGGTGGTCCCCATTTTACCGAAAATAATACATAATATTAATTGTATCATATGTATAGTGTATACGAACCGATGCAAATAATTAGGTTTTTACCATTTTTTATTGTCAACATTTATTTAATTTTTTACTCTTTTGAATTACAACACATTTTAAATTTCATTTCCTGAAGCATTGTTTTATTTGGAGTATTTCGATCTATAAAATTCTAATTTTGGTAAACTAGTCTATTACTTAGGTATCGGTGTATTACTCGCACTAATCATAATTATTTAAAGTTTAGATGAGCGGATTAGTGGACCAAATTTTTCAGGGTACCCTTCTACCACTCCACTCTCCTAAACTTTAAATAATTATAACTAGAGACCGGATTTTATGGGCTTGAAATCTTAAAAATAAGATGCTTCTATGCTCTATAATTTCATCAAAATAATCTTTTATATGCAAAAATATTCTTTTTCATAAAAATGTATTAACACTGAAAACAAATAAAAGTAAAAGTTTATGAAAATAAGCAGTTATATTTAATCTATAATAATATGGTGATATACTGCCATGCTGGTGTACCTATATTTGTTGTAACACAAACTTACGAATTCGAAAAATAATAACACTAAAATAAAAAATAAAAAATAATTGCATATAGTTCATTAACAGAATAATATTATGTATTCAAACTCAGACTTACATAATTCAGCCTTATGAATTCAAAAATAGTAATATTAAAAATAAAAAAATGATTGCATATAGCTCAACCACAGAATAATATTATGTATTAAAATAACTCAAACTTAAATAATTCAGCCTTATGAACTCAAAAAAAAATATTAATAACAAGTTATAAAGAATAAAAATAAAAATCTTTTATTATCTATTATATTTTTATAAAATATTCAAATTTGAACCTAATATGGCAATATATTCCTAAAACATGTTTTTTACACAAAATATTCTTTAAACTTAAAAAATTATTTTTTAAGCTCTAAAAAACGTTGTACCTATATCAGTCATAGGTAATTGAATCGTTCAGAAAGCTTATCCAATTGGAATTGTATACCTACTCTCAGTAAAGATATGTAAAAACATAAAAATCCGGTCTCTAATTATAACTCATAAAATATTCATACATAAGTGTAATGTATCGTACTCCGAAAAATATTGTATTTTGTAATAAGGAATTAAAACACGTTGTCATTAAAAAAAATAAAAACTGATAACGATAAAACTATTAAGGAAATTTCTTTTAGAAAAATATTTTGAACGACTTTAAGTTAGGTATATAAAAAACAATATTTTTATAAATGTTTATAGTTCTTGAAATACTGAGTATCATACCGGTTTCATATGTTTATTTAAATATTTATCGATTTTATAGGACCACACACCATCGACATTTATTACGACGGCGTGCCCATAGTTGGCTCACCGTTTTCTGTGAACGTGAGACGAGGAACCGACGCGAGCAAGTGCAGAGCTTTTGGACCGGGTGTGAGCCGTGGAGTTATCCACAAAGTCAACACTTTCACCGTCGAAACAAAAGGTATAGGACGCATTTAAGGGCTTTTATCGGAAATCTTAATATAGTCTTTAAAATTTTTATTTTAATTTAGATTATCAAAATATATTTAAATACAATTAATTACAATACAATTTTTGATTACATATTTAAATACAATTTTAATTATAATTAAAAATGTATGACTTGGTGTTCTGGTTCACATTATGAAATTACCGCTGTTGATTGTTGTGTGGTACCGAAATTTTACAGAAAATGCATAACATTTATATTTTAGAGCTCAAACACGTCATATACGATTAAGAATATATTAAGAAGATGTTATCTTGGAGAAAATATTGACTGATCTATTTTTTAATATTTATATTATTTATTTTACAATAAATTAGAGTTACCAACAATTATTTTTTAGTGTTTTCAAGCATAATATTTAAATTATTTGTTATGTTCTAACTTGAAGAAAAGATATCATGTTAAGTCATAAAAAGGTTCTATATTGAATTAAAAAAACATTATTATGAGTAAAAGAGTCCTATCACTACCAATAACACAATAATGTCAAAATGTCGATAAGATAATGGTAAAGATAATGATAGTTAGTCAAAACAAGTATTTCCCATCCGTAGATAATATTAATTATAAATATAGTAAAGTATAGAACATTACATGGTGTAGATGATTTTCTTCAAATTATATGTCAATTAATTTGTACAAATTTTATACAGTTTTTAAAAAATATAAACTGAGATTTATTGACTAAAAATAATCCAAAAATAACTAAGGAAAAAATTCAAGATATAGAGTATTTATACAAATGTATTTCAGAAGATGGACAAACGTTTTATACTAATTTGTTTCACAGATATAAAGAAATTTTTAAATAAAAAATAATACACACGAATTATTCTTAAAATTACGTAGCTCAGTATCTTATAAGTTAAACAAATATTGTTTTGAATTTTGATTCTATTTTATTTTTATCAATTTATTAGATATTAAATGTATTGAATGTTGTATCACATTATTATACATTTATATAGAATAATATTTAAATAAAAAGTTATTTGATAAAATATTAACGATTGACGTTTTAGATAAAATTATATCATATTATGTTGGCTTGACTGGTCAAAATTGTGTAATCTGCTATAGGGTAAATAGGTTCTATCTATTAAATAAAAAAAATTTAGCGAGTAAAACAGTTCTTTGTATAGAACCTTTTTACTCCAAACTATTTTTTTGTGGTTTTTTATTCTTTAAGAATTAACTAAAATAGTGAGATGCTATATTTTCATGTAATATTGTTAAAGAAAACATGTTTGATTTTTTGATGCCAATTATAAACAATAAAATTATCCTTATGTGATAAAAAGATATTTGATAACAAACCTTAAAAATGCTCTCCTGAAAAATTAGATATTTTAACATAGAACCTTTTTACTCTCAGCCGTTATATACTCTCAGTGTTATATTATTATATTAAAGTACGAATTATAATATAAACTATAAGTATAAGTATAGGTTCTACTCTCCACGCATTAGGTATAATATTTGTCCTTTCATTTGAATTTTATTTTGCTATACCTACATACATTTATTTTATTGTATTAATTATTATCACCAATTTCCCGTGCTGTCGTCCGATTGCGTCATCCGGTTTTCAACTATAGGTCCCACCCCACTGGGGAGTGAAGACATGTCTCCTCTTGGAGAAGGGGGGATAGTATTATGCATATAGTGATATATACGCATAGATAAATAGATCACATTATCTCCCTACTGAGCCTTTGTGATAAGCATTGACCTATTGAGGTCGTTTTAATGAACAAATACAGAAAAAAATAAAATGTATTATTTATAATTCTTGTAGAATGTGTAATCAACATTGTAACTATATTATATAGTTGTGTACTTGTGTATATTTTAAAGGGATACACTTTTTATTCAATTACATAACTTTTTAAAAATATATATTATTAATAAAATACACATAAAAATAAAGATATTGAAAGGTTGGGGACTTGATTTCCATTTTCACGAACTGTTGAAAAATCACTTGTTAAAAAACAATATGTTCAAACTTTAACACAAAATTTTTTGTAATTTTACAGGAGCTGGCACTGGCAGCTTAGGTTTGGCCATCGAAGGGCCTTCCGAGGCGAAAATGACGTGCGTTGACAATCGCGATGGTTCGTGTACGATCGAATACACGCCTACTGAATCTGGTGTTTACGATGTGAGCATTCAGTTCGCTGAAACACACATTCCCGGATCACCGTTTAAGGTATTATTCAAATTATCGTAACTAGTTATATTGTATTTTACAAACAGACGTTACAGTCATTATTTGAAAAATTTTGATCTCCGTTTAAACGGCGTGAGTCTTACTTTGACTAAACCTCTAGACATTTCCTGATGGTAAAACACTATTTAGCTACCTACCTATGCGTATGTGGATATTGTTGCGTAATGGCGTGTCTGCTTTAGACCTTTTTCGAGCTGACTTCAGGCGACTGGAATGTTAAGATGATTTCCATGTATTTGTACTCAAAGCTGTTCTCGCTCAGGTTGTCATAACTAGGTACTCTGATGTAATCAACAACTCTGAAAATAAAAACGTGCGATAATACAACGCGATATCAAATAGATAACATAGCTGATATATCAATATTTTACTCTCTCACTGAGTTACCGTTGCGTATCTTCTTAATCCGCATATTTGTCCACTTAAAGTTTTTATACTGTGATGTCCATTCTGTATATTAATATTATGTTACCATACTGACTTGTTGCACACGATGTCTTATAAATTATTTATGCTTGCGAAAACCTTAATTTGTCACGATGCTATAATGAGGTTATACATACTTTTAATATCTTATTGTACTACTTTCGGTACTTATTATTTTCATTAAATTACTCTTTCTCAGTGGCGTATTCAGTAATCTTTTATGGAGGGGGTCCTGCTAATTTTCCAAACACATTTTAGGGGGGGGGGCTCCACTAAAGAATATATTTATAAAAATATTAGATATGGAGCCTTCCCGTAAATACGACACTGATCTTTCTCAACAAGTATCTATGTTAATTTAAATATATTATGTGAACTATAAATACCGTATTACATACCTGTACCTATTATTATATTAACTGAACATTTGACTCCGGCCTGCGTTTGCGATTCAAATAAATAGTATAATACCTGATAAAATAAAAATCTGTTGAATTACAGGTCCAAGTCGATCGTCCTGATCGTCCTGCAACCGCCAATGACATAAATGTGAGCGGGCCAGGCATCAACCCAAAATATATCAGGGCCAACACGCCCATCACGTTCAAAGTAGACGCTTCGAAATCTGCTAAAGGAAAAGTAGACGTGAAAATGGAAATCGACAAAGGTAAAAAGGCTTGGATTGTTTATTTTTTTAAACGTATAATGTTAAATATTGTTTTAAATGGTCATTGGGAATACGATGTGTGAATACAATGAATGTTGACACCACAACAATTTGGTTATTATTGATGACTATAATTTAGCTGAAGGTGTTAACTAAATACAATGCTAGCCTAGGTTTTTGTTAGTTTTTACCGTTTAGTTGGATGTTTAAATAATGTTTTTACTTTTTAGTTAAACAGTTGTACCTATATGCATTAACTAATTTATAAATCTGATGTCATTATTTATTAGGGATAGGACAAACTTAATTCTTGCAGTGTCTGAACTTTTTTATGTCTGAACTATTACAATTCTTTCTTACGCCTCCGTTGCTGACTTCAATAATATCTTATTACGTAATACTTCCATAATCAAGATATTGTACTATCCAAATTTTTGGGATTAATTATTCTTTCCATTTCCTCCCAACCGTGGTGGTGGTACTATTCACTAACTACCTTGGTACATATATTATCCCATTCTTATAAAATTTCACCAGCGTACCTATATGAACCTATTTATTTTTTTGTATATTTTTAACCATCTGTTAAAACGTGTATCAGCTTAACTTACATTTTAATGTCATATTAGTTTTTTTTCACATCATCATGTAATTATATATATTAATATCCTATTTATTCATCAGGTGTTGCACATGCACAACCGAAACCACCAATTATTCGAGACAATGAAGATGGTACCTACGATGTTACTTACACTCCTAATCCAGAAGGCGCTCTACTTGTGGCCAACGTATTGTACAACGGACATCATGTACCGAATAGGTAAACATGAAGATATAAATATTAAAAAACTTAAATTTTAGATATAAATAATATTTAATTTGATACTATAAAGCCATATATTTATCTCTACTTATATTCCAAGCGTCACAACACAAGTTTAATAATTAATAGTCAAATAAAATTCAATTCAGTATTCAATTAATTGTTAATTAATGAATTCACAGCTGCCTCGTATTAAAAATTATGATTTTAAGTAAACACTGAACGTATTAGAAGTGTAGTGTCACCTGATTATAATAGCAGTTAACTGATAATGTAAAATTGTGATTTTTTTGTAAATTATACCATTTTATGACAGACGACCGTTTCCTTTTTTTTCTTTTTTTATTCAGCCCTTTCAAGTTCAGAGTTCGGCCTAAGTTCGAATTGGATAAAATCAAGATCGAAGGCCCCGGCGTGTCCGACTCTCGAGGTATCAAGGCTTCTGTTCCCACGTATTTCGTTGTGGACGCTACTGACGCTGGTTCCGGAAAATTGGACTTGAGAATTATGGTAAGCTATAGTGGGAAATGCTATGTTCTCAGACTTTCTTATGACATGTTGTAAAAATATGATGATGACACCATATTTTCTGCTGCAGGGACCCGATGGTTTTCCCAGGCAGGTGGACATCGAAAAGAACGATAATTTATACAAAATTAAGTATACTCCGGATGACTGCGGTCGGTACACGATCGAAGCGCTATATGATGGCAAACCATTACCACAATCGCCGATTCAAGTACAGGCGTACTCCACTGGAAATGTAAGTTCACTATGTTGCACGATCGTTATTGTAAAATTCTAACACTTAAACGGCTTACGCTTATATGCGGAAATCGGGGGGGGGGCGGGTGCAATCGCCTCAAATATCCCATCAACCCCCTCCCCCCAAACAGATAGTTTATTAGTTGTGAAGAGTCAAAGCTCCTACCACTCACATTGGTGTTAAAAATCTTACTTGTTAGCCCTCACACCCCTTGAAATTGTAATGGATTTCCGCCTATGTTATACGCTTTATATAATAATAATACATCGTATAAAACTATAGCGCACACTTGCATTATTTTTGTATATTATAATATATGCAGTTTATTTGTTCCCATTGGGTATACTTCACATTATAGGCCTTATAATGTCAAGACTTTTTTTTTAATCATAAATGGAATCTTAAGTCTTAAAGAATTTGTAAAAAAAAAATAGTTACTGTTTTTATAGTGCTGGGCGTTTCGTGTCCTTATTGAAAACCAGAAAAAATAATGAAAATGTATTTGTTATCATCGATATTCCTCCAGACCATCCTTATTATACCAATGTCATAGTCTGGGACATAATGTGGGTGTATGGTATATGGAAGACGTTTATTAGGACCCTAAACGTTTTCATTGAAATTGTTAACCTTTTACAAATTTGATAGGAACATCACTGCTTATATTACGTTATTATTATAATATTATTATAAGTGCGGCTTAATACTAACACATTTTCCATTCAACTCAAGTTTAGTCGTTATAGTCACGCGCTGGACATTTTTAGAATGGCGTTTTGTAACCATTTAATATTATTGTTAAGTAAGTACGTTGTATTGTTTTCGTACAAAAAAACAACCGATGTCCTTTGTATCGTTTATGACGAGTGATATTATAAAGTTAATTTGGCACTCACGCTTAGGTGATCCATCGTAATATTGTCCGTTGACGTTTTCACACACGACATTAAATATTATTCTTAACATTTTTTGAGGAGCTCATAATAATTATAAATAACAGTTTATAATAATGACATTATGTACTTAAGTATACCATAGTAAGAGTAAATACCACGAATAGATACTATTAAAAATATCTTCATAACGGGTTTAATTATTCGGTGTCGCGGCTGTGTTTCGGATGCAAGAATTTATCTATTTATCACGTAAAAAGGAATATTACGATAACCGAAGAAGAAATAACTAATATTAAAATTAAAATACCACGGATAATAGAACGCATTTGATTTGTTCGGTATTGCTGGAAGACGGACATTGGCGAGTATAAATTATTAAGAATGCGACGAGAAAAACGGACGATTTGAGTCTCAACATAACAGTGTCCATCACCTGGGAAATTTTGGAAATACCAAACGGTTTATAAGTGAAAGCGAACTCCGAACGAAACGTTTCATTCAGAAATCGATACATTATAAAAGTACTCGCGATGTTTCCGTCGTATTATATTGTTATAAAACACGAGTGTTGTACCCAATTATACCAGTAACCATACGTATTATACTGTGCATTATATTATACCATGAAATATCTAGAATTATTAACAAGTGGTATATACCAATATTAGATTGGTAAATTACCTCCCTACAATCAGTATAATAATATCATATTATCATACACTATTTATTATGCAACGTACCTACGTTTTCATTTACGCTTCGTTCTGCTTGTTTGATTTGATTTGTTAAAACGTTTGTTGTAGGTACCTAAATGTGGTTTTATTTTTACTAATGTTTTGAATTCGATTGATCTCAGTTCACTGACGACGGATATTATAACAATATAATGTAACAAACCAATTTACGATAGGTATTTTGTTTATTACTCATTTTATATATGTAATCTTATATAATTTTGCCAGTTGAAGTTTTTTCGAGAAAATAGCGATTAAAACTATCTCACAAAAAAAAACTTAACGCTTCGAGTTGTGTGTTGTCGATTTTTTTGGATAATACGTCCAGACGAGTGTTGTGCATATTAAAATCTTTAATTAGACTTTTCATAAGTTTTATTCAGTTTCCTCTGAACTCAACATGCTATTTCATAGCATAATAATCGAACTATTATGTTATAAAATAGACTGATATGGCAGAGGTGACCGATAAAATTAACTCCAAAAAAATATCTCCAATATAAAATATGATATCATAACAATATCTCGTTGTTTAGAAGAAATCTTGTTTCTTTTCAGTTGAGAAACGTCCTCAAAACATTTTCAAAATGATAACGTTAAAAATTAATATATGTTATATATTAATAAGAATATAATATTATAATAAAAATTTAATTATCCACCACTTTATTTTTATTATTAAAGATTATTAGCAAGGCATCCCTTATTAATAATTTAACCTAAATATTCATTAGGAATATGTATACATTATCGACTATTTATAAATAAACCGTAATCAGAGGGCCTACTTGACATTTGGACTTAGACCTAAGATTTCGGAGAGATTTAGGGTGCACATGTCTACCATAGTTCTATAACTTATTTTCAATTTTACATGCAGACATTTTTTTAACATCCATTATCCTACAATAGATTATACTATATGTACTACCGCAGTACAATTTATTTTTTCAAAAAATTCTGTATTATGCAGGAAAATACAATTTTATTCAAAAACATGCAACATTTTATTTTATTTTTGAACTCGGACAACCAATTAAAAATATAGAAATGCATGAACTTCTGAACCCTATGGTTATAACTTATAAAGTGTTATTCAATAATATCTATTGAAAATATTTTAAATGAATGTCCAACAGTAATATTATAGTGCAGTACCAATACACTTTAAACTAACCTACGATTTTATCGATAAAATAATAGGTTAGTACACCATATATTTTGGGGACGACGTGTTTTTTAATTAAAATAATTCCCAAAGCCCTATAAATTAAGATACAAGCTAGGTACTTACCGACTGCTCTCTCTAGTCGCTCTTAGTTGTTACAATATAATTTCAAGTGACACTTCTGGTTTTTTTTTCTTCAAATTAGTGTTTTTACATTTCCGCGAATGCTATTGCTGCTCATGATCAGCTCCAATTATAGGTGCACTGTTATATTACCTACCTAAATGTGCAACAATAACTTCCAACCATTTTTTTCTTCATAGGGTGTAACAGAACGACCTGTAGAAAAATTGATACTAGTTAAAGGTATGACAAAAAAATATGAAAGTTATATGGATAAGAAATAATTTAAAAAATATATTCATGTCAGGAAATTCCCAAAATGAATATTTTGAAAAAAAATCATTACTTTTCAAATTGGTTTATTCCAAATAAATATCGATATTAAAAAAAAAAAAAACTACTTGACTTAAATAAACTTTTTTACCATAAAAATTAGATATACAAATTGGATATTTTTAAATTTATCAAAAAAGTATAGGTAATTAAATTTAAATTTTAAGTAATTGATATTAAAAAAAAATTATATTATACTGTGCTTGTTGCACATGTGCCTTAAAATTATTATTAAAAAAAAAAATATTTAAATATTGATCAAAACAAAAGGTAATTTATCTGTCAGGTCTTTCTGTTTTACCCCGTATACCACGGGAGTATTAATTTTTTACTCGAGATATTTATTGGACCAGAGGTATTTTTTCGGAGTTATTATGACAACGGTGTAGTTGTCGTCGTTCTCATTTCATTTAATTTTGTTTATATTTGTTTTTATTTTCCGTGTAACCGTCCGAAGGCGGACAATTGTCGTATCACGGGGAACGTAGAGAGCCGAATACTGACGGGTAAAAACCACAGCATCGTCGTGAACGCCAGGAACTGCGGCGACGGGAACTTGACGTGCCGGATAAGACCGGTGGACGGGCAGTAAGTCTCGACACATCAACTTGTACAAATAGCATATTAGACATATTAAGAAATGGATTGCGCATGAGGGATAAGACCGGTTTGATCATTGAGTAAGAGAGATAGACTACAACTTACTCCAAACATGGAAGAAAAAGTATCGATCACTTATTTCTGCAAGGGAATTAGGTACTCTAATTTATGATATATTTAGGTAGTGCAATCATAATTCACAGCAATTATAAGTTTCGAATATTGAATTTTTGCAATTTTAAAATATTGGATTGGTACCCCTATAATGAGTTGAGTTTATTGTTTTTAGCTTATTATAATTATGATGTAACTCACCTATATGCATTGGTGTAGTTTTCGAAGGAACTGTAGGACGTCCTCGAATGCTACATTTGTTCACAATTTTATACTTTCTTATTGTTCTGCCGGTAATAAATATTATAAATAATTATTATACTACAAAAACAAATGCGCTTTGCAAGACTTATAAGATACAAGTGGCAAATGAAATTCAAATTTTTATTTTTTGCAAATTGTCTTATCAGTTAAAATAAAATTTATCGGCAGTGGAAAATAAAATTATTTTATTATTTCTTCCACATTTGGGGTAAGTATTATAGTCTGTTTCTCTCACTCCATGTTCAGATCGACAAATCCATGGGTACTATGGGGAACGACAATTGTCTATTCCTTAATATGTCTATGGTCATCAACACACGATAGTAATAAATTCAAGGATCGGAACTTTAAGTGTTAAAAAGTACTGAAATGTTATGTAGGTATAAAACATATGAGTTCAAAAAAACTGTAAAATTGGGATGATATGCAAAACATATTATGCAATTTATTTTTTGAACTCTGAAAAACTAAACGGAGAACATTTTTTTTATAGGATATTTTTGGTATACAGGAGATTTTGGCACCGGATCAATTAATGTTGGGGATCATTTGCTGCCGGGAATTATTTACAGGACTAAATGACGGGTCACCAAACAAATTAGGAAAGCTCTGTGACCGTGCTAAATTTCTGGTTTATAAACGTTCCATATTCAATTTAAAAACAATTTATTTAACTTTAGATTTTGGTACCTATTTTTTTAATTAATATTGGCTAATTCTAAACTTAAGTTTAAAAACCAAATAATTAATAAATACCTACTTTCGAACATTGATCTTAAAATAAAAAATGTATTTAATGTGCATGTAGGACGTAGATACCAACTTATTTGTATTAATTTCTTATTTTTCGTGTATATTTTCGTCAATCATTAATCTTATTGTCTTCCTACAAAACTAAGTACTGAACGGTAAAGCTGATTAATATTGATACATGCCGGTCACTATTAAAGGTCATTTATCGAGTGTTCGGAAGTATTATGAGCAGTGGCGTCCGCAGGGGACGAGGGGGGGGGGCTAACTGGCTGAAGCCACCCCGCATTGATTGTATTATTATTACTTAAAAAAATAAATATTTATCAAGTTTCAACTGTCAACTATAGTAAGCAAGACGTAAATTTCATATACGCCTTACCAGAATGAATTCATTTTTGAAAAAACATTGTATTTTAGTACCAATTTTCCTAAAATGATCTGTAATTTTTCAGTAAAAGTATGAAATACTTTGTATTAAATTGTCTAGCCTTAGCTATAAAAATTTTATAAGTTTTGACCTACAACTAAACTGTGGTTTTAACGAATTTTGAACATTAAATGCTTATAAAAAATAACCATGATGCCTATGTTAATATTTTAGCTATAATAAAAACTTACTTATTAAATTTTTAAGCTTTTTGACCTTATAAAAAAATTAAATATTTTAATTAATCAAATACAATCCAAGTGAGGACTTTATAACCAAGCTGGTTACCAAACACTTTTAATAACTTTTTATTTATTTTTTCTCCAATTATTTTAAAGAACACTGAGCATTTTCAATTTTGACCTCTAAAAGTACAATTTGCTTCCAAATACATACATCGGGCATCAAAGTTTATAATCAGAGAATTTTTTCTACCAGAAAAGTTGAGAAGTTACAAACATTTTAATATAGGTACCTCTAAAAAACGTCTGAAACTATTAGACTGGACAAAATAAAAATAAAATTGTAACTAATTTTCAAGCCCCCCCCCCCCCTAATGAAAAATCCTGCATACGCCACTGATTATGGGAATATCATAATTTACACATATGGTTTCTTTACAATAAATCAAATACATTTTAATGAATTCACATTCCAATCAATATCATAATACTAAAATAATACTTTGGCAGTTTTATAATTGTTTTTGATATTCGATTATTTTTTGTATACGAATTTGTTTTTCTAGTTGAATCGATAAAATATACAATTATGTATGATCTTAAACCTAATATCAGAAAGTTAACAAAAATTACGAAATATCTGAAATTATACGATAAAAATGTTTACTTAATAAGAAATAAGGGAAGGCAGGTAGGTATACTATATTGTGAAATAAAATATGACAAATAATATCAAACCAGAATATCAGTAGGTACCTACGCAATTTACAAACAAATATGCCTTAGTTCCGACCCTTGAATTAATAGTAAAAACAACAATAATTAATTATTGACTATTGTTATCGCGTTGGTACAATATTATACTACATAATTCTCCAATTCGATATCATTCATAATCCAAATGTATGCAAACATAGGTACCTAACAACTCGACCAGTGGTGGATGATTAATTTTTTTTTTTTTTTTTTTGAGTTAGCCACAATTTTCCAAATAAATATTGAATACATATTTAGAAAAAACAATCTCATTAGTGTTATAAAGTATTTGTATAATTATTTACTCATACGTTTTATGTGACGACTATATATTTAGTATTACATAATATAGCACAGCAAATAGGCCACGGGGAGGACCAGACCTATGTGCCCCCCTCATATCCGCCACTGTCCACGAATCTATATGTAGTTATATAGCACTATATTGTGTGGTTGCGAATCATTTCGCGAAGTATATATTTAAGTGACGTCGTGTGTGCGTGCGTCTGTGTTATTTCAGTTTCTTCGTAAACACAGAAGTTGTGCCGAAAAACGATGGCACTTACGTGGTCAACTATTCGGTAAAAGAGCCCGGGGACTACACGTTGACGATGAAGTTCGGCGGTCAGCCAGTCAAAGACGGGTTTTACAAATTTACGGTAACGCCATGAACAAACGAAACATTTATATATTTTCAAAAATAAACAAATAATAATCATAATCATATAATAATATTATTGTTCATTATTATATTGTACAAAATATAATTTATTATTATAACGTAGTCGAGGGGTCAACGATAATATTGGATCACTTCGTGTGGAGGGTGTTGTATTCATATTAATATTATATTATTATTATTATTATTACTTTTTCTTATTATATATCATTATTAATAACCGGAGCACGCAGCACCATACATTTGTTACAATAATAATATTATTAACATCGATTTATGTGCATGTATAAATTACATATTATTATATTTTCTTTTACCCATAATATCACCGTCTGGTGTAGGTAATAATAGTTATTGTTGATAATCAACACGTTATTGATGTACGATATGATAATATTATTAAACACAGTTAATAAAGTTTAGTCATTGTAAGCATTACCCATTTTTTTTTCTACTCAACACAAACGATTTCACATTTTTTTTCAATAAAACCGCAGTGTGCGAACGACATTTTGGATTTTGTGATTTTTCGTATCGGAAAACTGTTTGTGAATCCATGAAGACCACTGGTAAATAGCTACACTATCTCTCAAAAGGAAAATCACGACAAACAGTTTGAGCATAATATTATTATGTAGAAAATTAGCTCACAAATTATAACTAATGATATTTTTATAAATACATTTTCACGATATTTTCGTTAAAATTGTAAAAATATTTACTTAAAGAAATTAAGTTTACAAAACAGCTTGGGTGCTTACATAAAAACAGATTAATATTATTTTATAAGCTTGACACACAATGTTATAATGTTGTCATTGGCGGCGATTTACTAGTGTTTTAAAAAAAAATCGTTTAAATAGGTACTTAAACATTATACCTACTATTAATTGACATTCGACAATATTTTCTAAAGTATATAAATAATAGTCAAACGTAAAGATTTTCAACATTTGCTTACAAAAAATAGACCTTTCGAAATCTATGACTATAATATTTGAGACTTAAAAGAAGATGCTATATACCATTCAATGTTTATAAAAATGGTTTCACAAGAAAAAATAACAATTCAGTCCGTCATTTTATAAAACATCCAGTCTCAGTTAAAAAACCAAATTTAATCTCTACCTACAGAAGCCAATATTATTTTTTGTGTCCATTTATTATATTTTTGATATGCATAAATCAGTTATTATTGTTTTACAATTCGTTATTCTTATGTTTAAAAAAATATATAAATTTGGACACAGAAAATAATATTGGCTTCTGTATTGACGTATCGTCATCGTGTATGAATTAGATTTCTTATCAATGACTCCACCTAACTATTATACACTCATAGATAGTATGCAGCCGAGTGGTTATTTTTCGCGAGTTATCTATATTATCTCTTGATTACGAGCATAGTCCACCATAATAGCATTGAAATGGTGAAACCACTTGTTTAGTTACCTACAATAAGTTTTAAGTATGTTAAGGATTTAAAATTTTATTTTTCTCAAAATGTCACTAAAATGTGTACAAACCCCTTGAAATGCGAGTTTGTATAACGCCCAAATAAATCTATTTTTCTCTACTTATCTACCTTACGTATTCGTAGAACCTACTCAATAACAAAAATTATAAAATGAAGTAATGTGTGGTCTCGATGAGAAATGTCAAGTGCTCATCCGTAACTTGAACGTATACGCCTGGAAAACATATTTAAAACGAACACATTTACTCTCCGAACGACATATGATCAGGTCAGTTAGAGGTGGTATATATCTATATTTCTTCAGTACTGTGTTGACTGATTATGACTAACTTTTGTTTCGCTTATGTATAGTGGTGTGGAGACTAAAAATATCGTAGGTATTTTATTATATATTGTCCGATTGTAAATTGTATTATTTTTTATTATTTTTACGCGTTCTATTGTTATATAATAATATGATTTTATTAATACGGTATATTATATATTAAATACTCGTAGATAGAGAACTTTCGTTCACTAAAACAAAATTAAATCAAATTCGAAAAATATACCAACTAGAATTTTGATAGGTGAATAATTCTGTACCTACAAAACATAAAATTAGTTTTACCTACGCGTACCTATTTAATTTTTATAATACGATGTAGGTACAAGTTATGACCCACAGAATTATACTGTATAACCAATGATTGAATTATATACTTTAATTTATGTCATATTTGAACCTAGTATTTTAAACTCGCATATTAAAATTGTATCTTCCATTCTTCAATAATTTTCTGCTGTAATTTTAATAATAAGTAATAATTTGGCCTAAAAGTGTTGGGTGTGTATAATATTTTGTATTAGTCAATCGAATAATAGTGTGTGTTTAGTGTATAATATATATTATGTAGGGTGTAACGAATGTTACAGTATTTAATTTCACCTCTGAATATTTTGATTTGATAGTAACAGCTCTAACATAATTAAATAAAACAGTAAGCTTTGTCGACAATAATGACTACCCACAAAAATGCTACTACAATAATTATTAGTTATTACCAAACATTAAAAAAAATATTTTTGTAAAATACCAACATAATATCTAGCTTAATCCAGCTTAAAAATTACGAAAATTTGCAAATTATTTTGAGTTAGCAATTTATAAAAAAATTTATTTTTAAATCTAATATTTGAAAATGTAATACAAGATTCCTCATAAATTTGTCTACCTTTATATAAAAAAAAAAAATATATCGTAGAGTACTGATGAGATATTGTCTTAAAATATTATTATTCTGTGCAAAATACCAAAACCAGTTGAAAAATTCCATTAATTTATATATAAGTATTATTGATTCTAGTAAATTTTCCTATATTCCCGACCTAAAGGTTTTTTTTTTTTAATGTATTATACCTGATGATGTTATTTATCACTTATTTCTTTATTATAACTATTACCGATTTTTGATTCAATATTCATAATATTAGTCGAGAACTGATGATATATTGTTTTAAATGTTACTATTCCATGCAAATTACCCAAAAAATGTCGTAAATATTTTTGAACTTATACACAAAAGTCCTATATCCCGATGTGTTATTATCGCCGTGTCATACTTATTATCTACCTATTATTACGAGTATTGTTTGTTTTATTTATATAATTAGTTTTAAATCAATTGCAATATATTTTGCAATTTACTTGGGTATTCACTCCTTATTTATATGTAGGTAGTATATAGGTCTCATTTTAATCAACAAATTTGAATACCTAGTTGAAAATTCCGTTAATTTATAAGATATAACTATTATTGATTCTTGTACATTTTTTATACTCCCTATCTGCATTTCACAGGAATTCCTTCTTCTTATGTTACTTTTCCGGAACCGCCACATTACATTATACACACTCATTTTTTTTTGTTATTAATGTAGGTTACCATAATGATGTTATTTATCACTTATTTCTTAAAAATTACTATTACTTACTGATTGTTAATCCAATATTCGTGATGTTAGTTCAGAACCAGGGCATGCATTTGAAAATAAAATTCCATTTCATGATGTTATTTACAATTAAAATGTTACACAATTTTTACGTTTACCTTTATTTAAAATAATTTTATTACCTATTTAATTTAAAAATGTTAACTATTGTGGGTAAGCAATGGCCCGGATTCCGAGTATAATATAGTCAATTTTTAAATTGTTTCCATGAAATAAATGTTACTTCGAAACCAATAGACCTTTTAAATAAGTCGATTTTAAAATATTTCGGTTTGAGTTATTTTTCGTCTAATGATATTCTATAAATTACGTTTTACGTTATGTTTTGTTTAATGATATATAATAATATATTTTGGCAATCATTATGTTTTGTTTTGTGGTATTTAATTATTTTTGATTATCGAGTTCCGTTATAATTACGTAATATAACGCTATATTCATAATATATTATTATGTTATTACAACGTTTGGAAGCCATGTAGAGAACTGATGAGATATTGTTTTAAATGTTATAAATCCGTGCAAGATACCCAAACCACGTCGTAAATATTTTCGAACCATTGTACACAAAAGTTCTATATCCCGATGTGTTATTATCGCCGTGTCATACTTGCTATTCAGTCTTGTAAAGTTTTCAAATAAAACTATTTTAAATATTTTTTTTTTTAAAGTATTCAAATACGAATACTTTTATTTGTATTTTTTATTCATTAAAAAAATACTTTTTTCCGATCCAGAAAAATAGCTTTATCATGAACATCATGAACATTAATTTTATTCTTTGAACGAAATATAATATTGGCCATGATATGATTATTTTTAAATGTGGTCAAAATGTATAAATAACTTATGTTGACGATGTATTTTAGATTCTGAGCGGAGCGAGGAAGCTAGTGGTTTTACAATGGTTTTTTTTCCTTCTTTTTATATCCTGTATACAAAAACTCTACCAGAAGGAGTAATTAGTAATTCGATTTCAACATATAGTACCTTATCTTTTAGCAAATTTTATCAACATGGTACTTTAGAAGGGTCATTTTTGGATTTTATCAATAGTAATTTAAAACCACCGAAAAATTACGAAAAAAAATTGGATTTTAATTTCTAACGCTTTGTTTCTTACCATAGAAACGAATAAAAATAATAATATTGTAATATTATTCAACTTATATGATATAATAATTAATGACAATATAAAATATCTAGACTGACAAACCGTCTCCGCTCAGAATCGTTTTTCCTATACAATAATAGAATATCATTGAATTCAAGTTTAATACAATCCATCATACAATGACCCACTTGTAACCTACTGTACAGCAGAGCGACATCCACTTACCCGCTTTTTTAATTATTAATTTATAAATGTTAATTACCAACCATACAAAAACTGGCAAAAATTAGTTTTGAAAAAAGTATTCTAATATGTATTCTGAATATGTTTTTTAAGGACTATTCGACGAATAAATAATCGCCGTCGGAAAAACTTAACTAGAGCGAAAACGGACAAAACGGTATTTACAGTGGTCGTCGCCGTTTCGAGTGCATATACTTTTATATCATTATTAATAATTATTATAGTCGCCCGCGATAGTTTCCGACACCCAGACGTAATTAATTATAATTTTTATTCGAACCGTCGTCTTCGCCGGCTGCCGAGTGGCGTCGAAACAATTATGTCTGAAATATTCCCTCGAATAGTTTTCTTTTTTTTTTTTATATTACATTCAGGCGAATATTATTACCACCGAAGTAGTCATGTAAAGTTTTTAACATTTTGGATCCACCATAGATTTAAGTTTCGGGAACGACGTGGCGTTCCCATTTATAATATTAATTATAATAATAATAATGATTTAACAGTCGGTGGCCCGAAAAGCACGACATATTTATACGTTTTAACGCCATCGTCGATTTAATTCGCATTTTATTATTAGCAGCCTTTCGCGCGGCCTTTTGATGGTATTTCGTCCCTACGAAATTTTTCTCAGTTAAATATTTTACAAGACCGTTCATTAAGAATAATAGTAGACATTTTGAAGAATAAGGCAACATAAGACATACTATCATAATATAATATGCATATACAGGATGATTCTTTTATCATAAAACACTCATTATTTCAAAAAGTATAAATGTTTTTAAAAATATTATTTAAAAAGTTTCAAGTTGTTAAAAATCAACGTTTTTATTAAAAAAATTATATTTTTCAACTTTTTTAAATGACAACATAGAGTTTTAATTTTATATTTAAAATCAGAATACTTTTCTAAGTATTTTGATTCATAAAAATCGAATTTAGCGTTAGTAGTTTATGAGTTACATTTATTTAAAGTTTAGATTGGTGGAGTGGTGAGGTACGGGTTTACCTCGGAAAATGTTTGTCCACTACTCCTCTTGTCTTTACTTTAAATACTTATAAGTTATAACTCATAAACTAGTCCTAAATTCGATTTTTATGTATCAAAATACTTGGAAAAATATTCTGCTTTGGAATATGAAATAAAAATTTTGTTGACATTCAAAAAAGTAAAAAACTTAAAAAATATTTAAAAATGTGATTTTTTAATAAAAACGTTGTTTTTTAACAACTTGAAACTATGTAAAAATTGTTTTTCAAAAACATAAATACTTTTTGAAATAATGATTGTTTCATGATCAAAGAATCATCTTGTATGCATATTAAAATACCAATGTATTTTTTTATAATACAGATACGTGGTTTTTTATGGAAATTTTTAATTCCAGTAAAGAGTATAAATTATAAATTTAGTTTTTGTGATCGATTTTTTTTCATTTACATTTTATATCTATTTGTTAGACGTTATATTATTATGACAATATTAAATTATGTGTTAAATTATGTTACTATCACGTTACGTAGGGTGGCTTTATATAACTATATAGAATAAATTATATTAATACAATTACTAACCTGGTTTACTTTTTTACTAGACACTGAGTAAGTACGCGACACTTAAGCGATTTTGAGCTTTTTGACTAATATTTTTACGATGATTTTATATCACTTTACTTGTGTTGTAGTTGTATATATTATATTAACACGTGCAATAGGATGGCTGTGTTTGTTCCAACCGACGTTTTCCATCATAAACATTACGTGCAGATCGCGATTATGATTTCTATATTTAAAAAACGATCGCGAATTATGGAGAAAAAACACGTGTTGATTATTTCACAGAAACGGTTAAAAATGTATTTTATTTCGTAGTAATTTGAACCACAGTGCATACGAATATCTAAAAATAACACCCGAGATATTTTTTCACCACATTTGGGCTGTGGACTGTGGTTACTATAATAATATTAATAATAATAATAATAATAATAAGCAATTTTTAGCATACCATTCTTCGCGTCTCACGAGTAACCACGTTTACCTACTCTTTCTGAGGTTCTACGCGATAGGGCGGTTTGTATGGATTAAATAAAAATGATAAAACAGTGAAACCTCAGTACAGTGATCCGGAAACTCTCTCGGTTATTGATATTTTGTCCGCTATTTAGAGGTTCCGTTAGGGGAGGTTTCGCTGTAGTATGATCCACCTATAGGTACACAGTTTCATTGTAAATTGAATTGTTCCGTTTACATAATATTATTAGGTGTTTGGGCAGCTATCGAGGTATATTAGGTCTTTTAAATTTATTTTATGTAGGTAATAATATGGTGAGTCATTTTTTTCGCTACTATTTTTCTAACTTTAAAAGAGTATTGAACAAATTATTTATTGAACAGTTAGTTGCAATTAATGAGTTAAATAATATACCTATATAAAACATCTGTAGTGTTCTTGATTAAGATGTAAATTCGTTGTAGGCACTTACTAGTTACTTAACGTTGTCATGTAAAAAATAAATTACCTACTTAAATTAAAACGTTTTGTGTACTCCGACATTAGTCCACTAGGAATGATGAACATTTCTGATTTTAATCAAAAATACATAATATTATTCTGAAAATAAACAACATAAACATGTCTTAGTTTAATTTACTTATTTAATCTCTGAATTATATTGTTAAACATATGCGTTCGTTGAATAAACCTTAGATGGTAATAATAAGACGCTGCACAAAATACCCAATTTAAATTGTTCATTTTTTCTTGGCATATTAAACCGTAATTAAAAACGTGTGTCAGCTATTACGCTCGGTTTACCTTACTTGAAAATAATTTGTTTCTACGATGTTTTTATAATAATTATTTTTGTGTAACGCGGAAGACGTTAATTGAAAATTAACAGGTGCCAAGACACCATCAGCTCAATCTCAAATATCTGTTAAAATTCTATTACACATTAATATAATAGTTTTGTTCATCGCGTAAACGTCATTGACGTGAGTCGTTTATCAGCCAATAATTTCCGTTACACAATTTATAAATTACAGTAAGTGGCCAGTGCCTAGCTCAGTGTTTGGCATGAATCCTACAATATGTTATTGTACCATATGATACCACTCTACTGTTGGACGTCTACATATCTTGCTGCAGTTTGATCGAAATGTTATGAAAAATTAAATACTTTGTGAACATAACTGCTGCACGGGGAAAATAATATGCCACCTAGTTCCAAAAAAAACTTCTGACAGGATTAGACGGATTACATGGACACTCTTTTTTATTATTACATATATAGTTCACCAAGTTCGGGATAGTGATGTACTTATATTGTTATTTTCTATTCATTTTTTGACAAGTTATTATGGGACCTAGTCCGCCAAAAATGCTTTTCACGTTTTGTCACTATAATATGGCTCCTCGATTAAAACACTCGAATACGAAACTTAAACCTTCTGTATAAAACTGCCATCGTTTTTATATTATATAATATAAAAGGTTATCGGCACAACTCCCTCTAAGTCTTTACTCTGGACTCAATACGTTTCATAATTCAAAGTCAGCTTTTTTACTTTTCTGCCAATTTATATGCAATATTCTTTAAAATCAGCTCCTTGCACTTAGTTATTGCCAAATATTTATAATTTCGGTTTTTAAACTTTTTATGAAATTACATTGAACATGTAGCTGAGAAATATAAACTGACCACATAATCTCATAAACGCAAAATAATAAGTAAATCCGCACTGGCGTACAATTTTCCTTTTAAATTTAGAACTATTCTTCTTTACACCTTGAGAGAATAATATTAAAAATCTAAAACATTATCCTTTAAAATACAAATTGAAAAATCATCCCCAATCGACAATAATAAGGCTGGGAAAGCTGTAGCTTTAAATGCATAACAATAATTAATATTCCATTCTTGTGATCTACAACCTACAAATGCACGTGATTAGGGAAATGTCAGTTCGGCACTCCCTGGAAGACAAACGGCTTAAATGTAATTTCCACCATTCTCTCATACCCCTCACAATAATAGGTACTTTATAATATTATTAAGTGGAAATTATATTTAAAAAAATATTTTATCGAAATATTAGCCTATAGCTCGTAATAATTATAAAACACAACTTTAAACTTACAATAATAATGTAGTTAAAAAAGAAACCGCTCGGAGGGGTGCTAATTTAAGATACCAGGATGCTAACCACCCACTTGCACCCCGTATGAACAAGACAATGGTGTGAAAGTCGTATTGTACAGAGAGAACGGCGTCCTATAATGAATAGCCAATAGGACGTAAGACACGGCCTTATATATTTTACAATAATAACGTAGTTCATAATAAACGTGTGGGGAGTTAGTTCATTTAAGGCACCGGGGACATCCCTAGCACCCCCCCCCCCCCCCCATGAGCACCCATGCCGCTGACCACCAAAAGTCGTAATATGTACAGAGAGAACGGTGGCCGTGCTGGAATCGGACTTATAGCAGTCTTGATGTGTAAAAATAATAATTCGTCGGACCGCGAACGTTTGGACGTTTGCCCGCGGCGTTCTGCACGGGCCGCCGCCGACGACGTATCCTCCTCGACAATAATAATAATAATAATAATTTAATCTCGAGACACCCACTACAACCCGGCTGCAACTGCGTAACCACCCACCCCTCGGTCGTCCCCACCCAGTCTGAATCATTAACACCACCCGCGGGCCCTCCCCCCACGCCACCGCCGGATAAGACGGCGTATCCATCTCGATGGGTCACATTATATATATATATATATACACTATAATGTACAATAATATAATATTATAAAAATATCACACTCACAACAATATAATAAAACGCCGACTCGGGTACTCCGAGCCAGCAAGCTCCTCCGAGCCGTGTACAGTATTATTTATATAAATAAATCGCGTCCAGCTTTCCGCCGATTTCGTCGTATTTTCTTCTACTCGTCGTTTATTTCTTTTTTTGCGCCTCTGATTCCGTTCCTTTCTTTCGGTCTGGTTTTCATTCGATCGACTGCACCCTATAACAATCGCCGTGAACCCGTAACCGAGCACGTCGTCGTCGTATTATAATAATATTATTATTATTCTGCTGCACTCGACGGTCGCAGCAAGGCAAAAAACGAAATAATAGTAATATTAATAAACAGCCGACGACGACGCCGCCACCGCCGCCGCGTAACTCCATCCGGAAGAACCGCCGAGTCGTGAGTCCGTCCGCCGCGCGTACACCGTCCACTTGTAGAAGATATTATTATAATAATAAATATAATAATTGTTGTACACCGAATTTTCTGCGAATTTTCCACGCCGGCCGATAACACATAATATTGCCATCACCGCCGTCATTGCACTAGGAGGTGAATATTAATAATTATAATATTATTACATCGTTTTTTTTTTTTTTTTTTGTGCTCCGAAAAATCATCACATGACTCGGTGAAGTAATCTTAAATAATAATTTAATAATATTGTAAGATAACACTACAAAATATTTTATTGAAATAGATCGGATATTATATTGGATAATATATTATTCTTGCAACAGCTGTGTAGTTAGCCCTCACTAACCGTACACGAGTTTAACTTTGAGCTTTTGTAATGTTTATTTGTTTATTTATTTTTTGTATTTCGCAATCGTATTGTGGGCGAATAATATTAGATTAAGTAGAGACCGGAATTATGTACGCGCATAGTAAAAACGATCAAATATCAAGGAACAATATGCACAATAACTTATGAAATATGCAGTAGGCATATTGCGCATTAAAAATCCGTACCAAATGAATATAAACAATAAAAGTATACCAGGTCTAACCTGGTATCTCTGATAGCACTAAAAGCAAATCTAGTCAATGAAATGAGTCTGACTTCCATCCCTTATGTGCACTCACCAACATAAATATGCAAATGCATATAATTTCGGTTTCTAAATGTACCCATATGCAAAGGCTTGCAATTATTTCCAGTCGACAACATAATATTTATTACATAATAACATTGTTAAATCGAATCGTAACCTCCTCAGGCGCCGCTGTCTTGTGGCGTCCAAGTATATAATATCCCTGCTTGTGGTTTGTTTTTTTGCTCATTGGTTTTAAAATCTGAAAATGTGTTTTTTTTCCCGTTTACCCACAGGCCACCGAAGATACGGTCGGAGTAAAACGGTTGCCCAGAGACTTTGCTGAGCAACTGCGCTTCGACGAGTACGCCCAACAGACAATCACCACTACCTCCAAGACCACCTCCACCACCACCGACGAGTATAGGCCCGTGGCTTTGGACAAGATACCGGTACCTTCGTGCGGCGGACATTTGACAGGTGAGAATTGAATTAATAATAGGTACTAATCTTAGCGTAAATAGCAACCAATATCCAATATCAATATAATATTGGCTATTGGTATTTTAAATGCGCCCGAGACATCGATTAGCTTCTGTTTAACTATTATATTTATTCGGTCGTGACACAAATCGAGCAATATACGAGTCTTATTCGTGGAGGAGCACCGCTAATGAAGTAAATGAGACGAATGGCATTTTCGTGGTTTTCGCGATCTACTTGCGGAGGCGAATATGTAACGATTTATCAACGTACGCCGCACATAAATATTTTTATTTCTGTCTTGTTTTATATTATTTTATACCTCCGTAGGAATCCCCGTGCACTATTAATCTTGTGATGCGACCTATCTTTCTCTCCCGAAAAAATAAACATAATTTATAATATTACCGCAGTGAGATAAATCATCGGTAATATAATAGTATGTATGTGGGTACATTGCAAGGGTCTTTCGACCTACTACAATTTTTTTATCTACTCAAGAGACTCGAAAATTTTTCTAAAATGGAAATTTCGAGTTCGGTACCCATAATCTCTTGAAGAAACTTCATGACAACAATCTTTTATGAATTGTTTATGTTAAAATAATATGTTTTGTTAATTTATGATTAATTAAGGAATACAATTTAAATATAAGTTTATAATACCTATAAATATTGAGTGTTGACTATTTGAAATAAAGTTAAGAGTAATGAAATATATTCCAAACTTTTATAATACTACTGAACCAAAAAGTATTAAGGTTGCATTCAAAATTAAAAATAAAATTTTTAAATTCCATGATATTATACTTACATTTTAGAAATGTCCTAAAATGTCCGAAATTTAACGTCTGTATCCGCAGACAATGGGCATACAAATATATTGTATTCAGCCGAAACACCCACTAAATCATAATAGCGCGTGAATGGCACGCGTTGGCACGTGAAATCGCATATCGTTTTTGAATCGGAACAGCCTCCTATTCATCATTATTTATTAAATCGTATAAAATTATTATTAGCCGCGATGGAAAACTCGTGCATGTGAAACATTTAGCAGCTCTCGTTTACACGTAGAGCAGCGACATTTGGCCACATCTTCCGGCGCGACAATATATCTATATAATAATAATAATTATTTTCCATATTTTGAAAAAGAAATAGGCAAAATCGGCGTGTGAGAGGTTGCCATATGATGAAGTTTCTTGCACTAAAAACGCGTTTTCTTCAACTGCCTATGATTATTAAATCATATATATCAAAGTTACGATAAGACGTGTGCCTAAAAAAAAAAAAAAAAATTAATTTAGACATTCAAATATTATACATTTAATTAAATAGAAAGATATACCGCTGCATTTTTTGTGTAAAGACTCATTTCTTCTAATCTTAAGCATTCATTTACCTATAGGAAAAACACGAGCTACATTATTTATAGTGGACAATATTTTGTAGATAATATATTTTAATTCAGTTTAGTGCGTAACAAAATAGTTACAGCAGCTTAAAAAAGTAAAAAATGATTTTAAATTGTATAATAGATAAGAAAATTGAAAAGGGATTTGATACCATCCGTTTTTTTGACTAAAACAAACATATGTTTTTTCCTTTGTACAGATAAAAACTAATTATACTATAAAATAATATAATATAATATATTTGTTTATAAAATCATGTTGCTCAAAACGTATTAAAAAACAATAACTTGAGTATGTAAGTATTTTTTCATATGGTAGAATTAAATAAATACATTATTTACCTAATCTTAATGAATTCTTCGATGACGATCCGGATCCTGCATTTTACTTAAATATTCTTATAAGAATTGACTAATCATAGTTGTAATCATATTTAATAAAAATCGAATATTAGGCCCTAGTGGGAGAAAGTGACTGCCCATAGTATCCTCCCTTAAATACCCCTCAGGTTAGCGCATGCGGGTGTGTGTGAGGACCCAGACATCTATTTTATTTTAGACGCACTAACAATCTTACACGTTCACAGAATGTGCACTTAGAAAGTTGCCTAAATTTAGTCCCTTAGAAAACGGTGGTTTTAGAACAGCCTTTGTCTTAGACAATAATATACCATCATCACGCTACTAGAAAATGATTTAATTTGCCAATACACTGTCGTATATTGATATTAACTTATAGTTAACCGCGCAACATTTTTGAAATCAAATTTTAATTCATCATGATCAATTTTACTTTAAAAAGGTTTGCTTATATATTTTAGTTAAATTAAATATTTGAGTTAAATATTATTTTTTAATTTTTAATATTTAGTTTGGGTATAAGGGTATAATAGTTGAATTTTAAAATTTTCTGAAGTCGTTTTTAAGGTATAGTCGTCCGTCTTTGTGATTGTAGACAGTCTGTACTATATTGGCATGCGATAGATATTTTTTTTGGAAAAATCACAACAGATCGATTCCCTTTAAACAAAAATGGATAAGTAGGTATGTCCTTTCTCCAAAATTATTTAAAATTTAAAATCGCATTGAAATAGTAATAGTCGATCTGCATCCATATTATCGTACGTTAATGCATTTCCAATTGGATTTTGTGATTATACGCAACGATAACGGAATAGAACTACTTGTAATAACTAATTTGAATTTTGGTATTGATATATATATACATTTTAAATTTCTTTAAAATTATCTATGGTTATATCTTTACTGTCAATAAACTTTAGTTTGGTCCGTAAACGTAAACCATTCCATGACTGAAAAAAATCTTTTCTCGATTTCCTATGAAATTCATAAAAAAAATTACGAATACCAGTTCAAACTGCAGTTTTCTACATGTAGAATGTACTTACAATTTTGATTTTGATTTTCAATCTATTGAAATCTATATAATTAATTCTAAGCCATCCTCACATCACCGTCATCTAGACTCAATGAATTTTAAACTATTACACTCAATGATTTGTCGGCATTAATAAGAGATGAGTAATATATATTTATCACTTAAAAATAAGATCATTTAGAAGGTTCAATTATTTTAGGTTAGTTTTATAGAGGGACATTCTGGGATATTTGAAAAATTTTATTTTTGTAAATTAATATTGCAGTGGTACCTAACTAAATTACAAATTGTTGCTGCAATAATGGCCAACCGTGTTATAATTGACCTAAAGGGCTTTTACTCTGCTTCGTTGCCGTTGAATTGACAAACATTTTGATTTCACACGAAAATCTACTAATTATTCGAAACCAACCTACTCGTATAATTATTGTTATGTGCGTAGCTGCACCATTACTTAGACGGCCGAGATTAATAAACAGTCAAAAATTTGATTACATTCCAAATCATATATATGTATACCAAAGAACAATTCACAAATAGTCAAGTTTCGAGGTTGTTCTATTTTAAAAAGCATTTTCCCCTAAAAAGTTTGGAATATTTAAATGAAATTAGATACCTACTTATTACCTATCTGATGTGTTTTCACATATTATCTTATTAAGACCTCGAACGAAATTGCATTTAACTATAATACTGTGACGATCTCGCTTTATGTTTGAAATCAAAGGTGAGCAAGTGGATGTCGCTCTGCTGTACAGTAGGTTACAAGTGGGTCAATGTATAATAGATGGTATTAAATTTGAATTCAATGATATAATATCATTGTATAATAAAAACGAATCTGAGCGGAGAAGGTATGTCAGTCTAGGTATAAGACATATTATATACTTATCTGTGGTATTAAAAATAAAATTGACCTATAATAGGTACCTATAATAAATTCCAAATTAATCATATCACAATATCCATTAGGTACTTATAACGCGTTATACATCAATAACAAACCGTGTTACTATCATAAATATAAAGTAGTATACTTTAGAAGTTTCAAGTACCCACCAATAATATTATACAATCACAACAAAATAACTAAAATAGTTATTCTAGGTTTTTCATATGTAATTTTGTCCAAATTTGAACTTAAATTACTATAAAAATAAACTGAGTTGATGTATTTTTTAGATTTTTTTGGTAACAGAATTAACTACTTACGTGGAATCTTGTTTTAAATTTTCAATCCTTAGATATAAAAGTTGAACATTTTATAAATTTTTCACTAAAAAATAATTATTCAATTTTAAATTTGTTAAATTTTGTCGTTTCGATCTTTAAATGCTTATAAAAAGAAATCGTGCCTATGAATTTTAAATATTTTTAAACTGATATTGTAACAATGTATCAGGAGCCTTGTATTAAATTTTTACACTTTTTGGCCTAACAGATAAAACTTTGTTGATATTTATAGAAATAAAAAAATTGAAAACTTTAATTGTCCGTTAACAGCTCAAAACAAGTCAAAATATCTAGAAAATGTTTTCAAGTATAAGAATTGATAAAATGAACATTCAGTGAAATTTTCATGTATCCACAGTTATTCGTTTTTGAATTACAACAAAATAAGGAAATCGCTATATGAGAAATCGAGTAAATATTCAATGTTGTATACAATTTGAATTTCAAAAGCTCATAAAAATTTAATTTGACTTTCTTAAAGACATTTTTTTTTTGATAAAGGTAGATAATTTTATAAGGAATCTTGTTTTACATTTTCAAATCTTAGATTTAAAAAGAAAAATTTTTACGAATTCTTAACTCAAAATAATTTGCTAATTTTCGTGATTTTTCCATATTTTGTCAATTTTTGAACTTTTAATGCTTATAAACAAAACTTTGACTAAGCATTTTTATTAGTTTTTAATTATCATTGTATCAATATAGTAGGAGGCTTTTATTAAATTTTCAAGTTATTGAAAAAGTTTTATTGATATTCATAGAAAAAAAAAACTAATGAAATTGGAATCCGGAAATGGCCTTTAACATTTCAAAACAAATCAAAATATTTTGAAAAATATCGTGAATAGAAAATGCAAATATTAGCAACCAGTTAAAATGTCATATATCTATGGTAATATGTTTTAAAGTTATACCAACAACTAAAATCGATTTTATGTAAAAATTCCCGTTTTCCTTAATTTTTCTTTTGTTTTTCACGGCGCTTTTGAAAATTACTGAGAATTTTAAATTGTGACCTCTTTAATGCACCATTTATATTCACATTCCCATCAAACAAGATAATGAAGTTGAAAATCGAAGCATTATTTCGACTACTTAACGTGTGACACAGACTCAAAAGTAAAAAAAAAAACTCACATCATTATAAAATCAATACATTCATCGTTCCCCTCAGAATCTAAAAAATAAATACTATACTATAGATATATGTTTTGTCATTATAATATAATATGAACTATAGATTCAGATTTTATGAAAAACTGTTACCCCAACGACCGCCGTAAATTAAAATTTATCTTAAGTTTATTGACGATTAATATTGATTCGATTGTATTTCTAATATAGAACATATCACACGAGACAGTTGTAAATAATTATGAAAATAATTCTGAATTAAATTCTTATGAATTTTGGTTCAAAGAAAAAAAAAAAGTATTTAAAATTTAAATGCATTATTAATTATTAAAATATATAATTTTAATTTTGATCGTATGGATGGAAAATTTCAGAAATAAATAATAATTTTAATTAGTCAGTCAAATTAAACGAAAATAATAAAAGAGAAGTTTAAAAATATTTTTAAATTGGATCGTCTTGAAATATTTCTCTAGTCGTTTGCCGCAATATAACATTAAATAACGTGTCATGATATTATCTATCTTCAGTAGGTGGCTTATAATATTATTAGTATATATTTTTTTTATTTAACGTTTGACAAATGTCTGATTAAGATAATACCAGATTAAAATATGTAACTTCCTTGTTAATTTCAGTTTTATCAAATGAGCCTTAAAGGCTTAAACGAGCCATTTTTATTTGGTAAGGTACAATATTTTCAGTGATTATGAATACGAATGTATTCAGTAAGTAAATGGTTTGTTATTACTCGACTTACAAGTAATAATATAATTTTATATAACAGCGTTTACCCACTACGCAGGCCATTTATGTTTTAAATTTTAATGTTTACTATAATTTAGTTTTAATATTTTATTTTTTTTTTTTTAAAAATAGCTTAAACGTGAAATCAATTAAGTACAATTATAATAATTATTTTATTCATTTGTAGGTAGGTACTTTACACAAACACTCACATTTAAATTTCTTACCCGACATTGTCTGGTTATACATTATATTATTATTTTAATAGAATACGCGTGTTATGAACTGCGTTTTAGCGTTTACCTTTGAATACCATGCCAAGAATTTTTTATATTTACCATTAATCTGAACACTTTTTTTCTTTCCGTTTTTTATAGAGATAGTTTTAAAAATAATGTTTTCTTTGTGACAAAAAAAAATATATGTTTCATTAAAATATTATAAACATCTTACAATTTTATTTTTACAAATGTTATTTATATTTTATTCGTGTAATCTATTTAATATTACCTAATAAGGTATAATATTTTTGATAGGAAGATTATGATTTCTTTAATAGCGTTACCGCTATTTATTTTTGAACTTTGATGTTATAGGTTACATGAAAAGATCTTGTTTACCATTTTACATTAATAATAATTGTTTATACATTTTAACAAAACTGATATAAATTATTTAAAACCTAATTTAATTTTCCAAATTGGCGTAGGTACATCAAATTCATCTATAAATGTATTTATCGATAACAATTATTCGTCATATTATTACTGTTCTACAGTATTATACCTATATAATATATTTTTTTAGTGAAAATATTAAATAATATACCTATCATAATTATTAATCATAGATATAGACATAAAACAGATTGTTAAGTACATTTTTTTTTATTTGTAAATAACATGCTATTGAAAATATGCTTCATTCCTACTTTGGTTGAATACCTACTGTTATTATTGAATATATAATATAATATAATATTTTTAATTGAATTTTGAGATATATTCTTTTGGATATTCATAATTATTTTAAAGGTATTTTGAAACAAATATAAAAATAATGTTGAATGCCTAAATAAAAACCTTATATAAATATCAATAAAAAGAAACTAAAAATAAACTTCATAAAGATAGCCGATCTCACAGCGAACATCCAGAACAATGGATCAACAATACTTCACGCTAGCACTATTAATTACTAAAGTAAAACTAAAAAAAAAAAAATTTTAATTCGAATTGTAAACTAATTTTGTAATAAATTGTAGGCTAATAAACTATGTATTTGAAGCTTTAATTAAAAAAGGAAAAAGAAAAAAAAGAAACTAAAAACTAATATTTACAGAAACTAGCGAAAAATAAATCGAAATTATATGTATTAAACTCTTATATAGGTACGTGATCAGAGAATTTAAATCTATATTATGTTCCAGTTTGGAAATTTTCTAGAGATCACATTTTAAAGTTTGAAAAATAATATGGCAACTGCTAGTCCGATTAATCCAAAAATGGACTTGCATAAAAAGAAACTTGTTATATTTATTATTTCAAAAATTTAGCATATATCAAAGTAAAATACTCAATAACTATTTATGTTTACTTTGAAATGAGTGGTTATAGAATTTGTCAGCAAATAGTTAAATAATCTTTATCAACTTTACTTTCAATACTAGTTGTACCAGTAAAAAAGCAATTATTATTATTTTAGTAGATAGTTCAATTTATATTTAAGAATTTAGGACCTTAACTTAGTACTATTAGGTACTTGCATTATGTATGTCATTACTCGATAAAAATGACTTGTTAAAATAATAATTAAAGGGTCATCTATTGGGATGTATACCAACTTGTTTAATTGTATTGTCTTTATGTTTGGGAATATTACTTAATACGCTTATTTGTTGTTACCTAATATATAAAATCGGCCCAATATTATTATACAATTTATTATTATAATTGATAATATATTATTATCGATCTAAGTAAAAAAATAATAATAACTCCACGACTGTGTGTGTATAGTATATCGAAGCAGGAGTTGCCTATTTAAACTGTGTAAAATACAGGTACATTTGTGATACGACATAACTAATTTTCTAATGCATCAATCAACTCCTAGTAAACTCCAAAACACATCAGAAATATTGTGTAGAACGTGCTTTTGTAAAAACCATAAAAATCGTACGTTTATAAATTAAGTTATAAATGAAAAAGTGAGAACTTTTTAATGGAAATTTATATTAAATTCAGAATCACGGTAGCCATCGTCGTAGTTGTCGTCGCATCAGCGTTGACAATGTTAGTAACAATATTACCGTTCTTATAGATTATTTTGTATATACTCAATATTTAAAGATAAAAATTAGTGATATCACAGCAAAAACCCTTCTTAAACTATACGTGTAAAAATGGCTAAGTTAAAAAAAAATATAAGGTGTTTTACACTATAAAGATGTGATATATATTTAATTTAAGTAGGTATAAATAATAAATATTAATAATAATATTTTTACTATAATAATAAGTTATATTTTAATAGCCCTTCACAATTTAATTATTTTGTTCATCACTCTTTGTTTCTTTTCAGAAATAATTCTTCACCCAGCAAATAAATTATTGAAACAAAATAAGTTTACTTAAATTCAATATAGGTATATCACATCTTTATAGTGCTTAAACATCTTATATTTTTTTTTTGCTTAGCCAATCTTACACATACCTAGTTAACGAAGGGTTTTTGTTGTTTTATTTATCATAAATCATAATATTTATTATCATTATACATCATTATCGTAAAACCATACAATTTTATCGTACCGGTGCATACACTTTTTTTTAATATAAACTTTATCAAACAACAATTTGCAAGGCTGGGCAAGTAAATAGTTTTTTTAAACTCAGTTAATTTAAGTTAATATGCATCAATAACAAAAGTTAAAAGTTAAAATTTAATTTAACTATAGGTTAACTCAGTTAAGTTAAAAGTTAATAAATACACATTTTTTGTTAATTTTTTATTAAGTTAAAAAAAAGTTATATTGATTATACAAGTCTAGCGTACTTAATTTTTTTCCAACCCAAAACTAAATTATAGACTATAAAAGTATAGTACGGTAAGTAATACGTTATTTCCATATTGGTTAGATTCGAATAATATACATTTTTAACTTTAAACAATTCTTCAATATTTTTTGACATATAAACGAAATAGACCGAAATAGTGAAATATAATAAATTTAAAAACAAAATAAATTGACTTAACTTACTTCTTAAAATGCAAAATTAATTCGTTAATTTCAAGTTAATTAAAAAAGAAATTTAGTAAGTTAACAGTTAAGTTAATGAAAAGTCAAAAGTAACTAGTCAAGTTAAAAAGTTTAAATTAAATTAACTTTTTAACTTAACTTTAACTTATTAACTCGTTAACGCCCAGCCTTGATAATATGTCTAACAAGACATCAAGACAAAACCTTCTGAATGCAATCGATTGTAAATGAATACATAAAATAAAACCAAATTATAAGTGTTTAAACGTCGTCGGAACAGTCTCGGTGGTTCGATTATTGCTGTATTATCATAACACTTGGGTGTTCCATTATTTGTTCCGCTCTGAGATTTGGCAACCATATGACTATTGACGTTATGATAATGGCCAGTTTCATGCGTAAAACCAATAGGAACGTTTTTATCTACTTCACTGTAGTCGTCGTCGTCGTCTTTATTTTTTTTTTTAAATCTCATTACACGAATATTAAATATTATACGTCTCAGAAATGTTTAACGAGCGATGAAAACATCAATGGACATTAAAAAGTTGAACTGACTATACACGAGACTATACATCGTGACCTGAAACTTTCATCTGGAATTGGTATATAATTATATTATGTTGGTGGCATTATATTCGAATCATCCAGTTCAGATCGATTACATTTATATATCTTAGATAGACAATACAATTAATTGAAATTATTAGAATACGGATAGCCTTAAAAAATAAAATGATTGGTATTTACAAACATTATTAAAATGCATTGATTAAAATTTTATCTGTTTTATTCCACATGATTTGTGCAGTATTTTACTTTGACGTGAAAGACAATATTATAACCAGGGCTTGCTATTTATTTTTTCTTATTACACTTTTGGTTTTGAATTTTTCCGATTGTAATTTTGGTTTTGATTTTTTTCTATTTTGTTTTCAGTTTTGGTTTTTAACGGTTTTAACCGGTATTCAAAATCGGTATAAAATATCGGTTTCAAGCCCTGATTATAACATATATATTATTTTATTATAAGAATTATGGACCATAATATAATATGTTCAATGTTCATAAATTAGAGTAGGGTCAGACTGTTCGAAAGTCGAAAGTTTTAAACCAAACCAAACTGAACTCAATATAAAAAGTTTGAAATTCTATAATTAATCAGGATTCTAAAACAAAAACCAAACACGTTGAACGTTTTAAACTAAAAATGTATTTGGTGTTTTTACTATTACCAAATAATAAAAACGAAAGTATAAATAACGTTATACGCTATTTTATGATTTTTTAAATCCTTCTGGAAAAATTTAATTTCAAAAATAGTAAAACTACACCTGTTATGTATCCAACACCTGGAAATTAAAAGCTTGGTATGACTTTTTGTATAGCTTTTGGTACAAACTGAGCACTATCAATCGCCAGCAGTGTTATTTTTCCGAAAGCAACTCAAATTGGATGTGAATTGGTGATACATCAATAATTATCTCCAGCAACATCCCCAAATTAAAATCCATATGCGTGTATCTTTTTGTAAAGCTTTTGATATAAACGATTAAACTCCCTGTACCTATGACGATTAAATTACTAGCAAGAAACGAAGCACAACCGATCGGCTGGTGTTTTATTTTCTGTTTTTACAAAAGCTCAAAGTGATTGGTGGGGGGAGGGTGGACACGAAGACCAGCAAACGTCCGTGCCGCACGGTTCATTAAGCACGTGCGCTCCCGTTGCCGAATATAAATTATCATTATTATTTTTATCGTCTCCGCGGTCGTAGTTATCGTTATGATTATAAAAATATAAATTTTACACGCCCGGTCGTATATTCATTCGGACGTAAAAAATAAAAGATCCTCTCCGCCTCTTTCTCACTCTGTCCGTCTCTCGCACGCTCTCACTCTCTCTCCCGATGCGACATGGTTTTAAAATTAGACCACTTTCGCCGGGGCACACTTCATATTATTATTATAATATGTCTCGGATAGGTGTGCGTGTGCGATGCGATATACGCAATTATCCCTATTAATATGTCGACCGCGACCCCCTCTCCCGTTTTCCCTTTTTTCCTCGTCTTTTTTTGCGCCGAAAAAAAAATAATAGTAATAGTAATAATAAATTTAAATTAATATCCCGACGCCGCCGCCGCCGCGGTCGCCATTGGCTTTTGGCCCGCCGAATTCCCGGCTGTGACCCTCCTTTTGATGTGCCCGCCGACCCTTCGAGATAAGGCGATAATCCGGTCCAGATATCAGTCGCACCGCGGACACGCTTTTACACGCTTCGTAGACTTCCGTCACCGTCGTACCGTCCCTGTCCCGCGCGGTCCTACATTGTACCGCATTATACCGCGTACCGTCGTCGCGTTGCCACATTAACAATATGGTGTACCTATTCCACTTCGAACTCCCCGTAGAGGAGGCCACGTGGACGTCCCTGGCCACCGCTTACTGGCCGTACCTCAAGAGCCTGACCGTCAGCGAAGTGGATGCGGGCGCCGCGTCTGTGATGCACCTGTCCCGGGCCTACGATGCCGTGGGCCCGCGGCTTGAGCCGTCCGGTGGTGGCGACGAGGTGGTGGCGCAGGGTCCGAGACCGTTTGTAATGGAACTGACGACGGTCATTCCGAAATCTCGTTTTTGACGTTCTACTACGTCAACACCAAAAAAGGTATAATCGCGTTCGGCAGCTTTGCGCCCGTTGTCGGTTCGTTCGTTTGATTGTTTGTTTATTTGTTTGTTTGTGTGACGCACACATGTGCACATGTGACTGTCCACATGGACAACTTTCGTTCGGCAGTTCCAATTTTGGTTCGTTGGTTTATCTATTAGCTTATCAAATTATTAAAATTAAAGATATCTGTTTTTCTAAAGTCTTTTGCTGTGATATTTTCATTTTAAAGCGAAAGGATTCGATCATTTCTAAATTTTTATAATTCAAATTAAAAATTAAAAGATTGCAAAAAAATGTTCTTACAATTACAGTTAATGTAATAATCTGATGGACAGCGCTTTCCATATCACCCAAAAAACACAAAGTGAATCGTGAATAAATTAGGTACCTATATACTACAATTTGTTTGTTTCTTTCGTCAACCACAATATTAATATCGCAGCCCTAGGACCGTGTCAATCGTATCAATCAATAATCATTAATAATCAAGGAACCTACTTTTGAAATATCAATGATAATTAGCCACTAATATAGGTAATATTAATTTTATCGTAACATATTTTTTTATTCGGCCGTTGAAACTCACCGTTCTTTTTCCTCCATAATCAACCATACATAGGTATAATACGTCCATAGCATTGTGTCATCCACATTGCGATCGTCAATAATCAATAATATTAATCACGTACAGTGCAGTACTTGTCCCCAACCTCACTGACTTAACTTTACGAAATGTTATTTTTTTGTACAATTTACAATTTTATTAGTAGGTAGGCCTACTCCATTCCTATGAATTACTAAGAAAAAATTCGCAGGAAAATAAGATATTCCACGGTTGGGTCTTTAGCAAACACTCGTTTTTTCACCCCCACCCATGACTAATAATAGGTTTTTCGAATATTATATTAATCAGTGACCCTTACTGAAAAATGTACTATTATTATTAGTTACTAATAATATTCATTTTATCGTAACAATTTTTCGGCCGTACCATACTTTGTCTTTTGTCTCTGTCTGTCTGTCTTCGCTCTCTCTCTCTCTCTCTGAGCGCTGTCTATGAGTTTATAGGTCTACGTACGTTCTTCTTACCTCTGCGTTTGACGATTCGTTCTGATATCAAAACTAAAGCTGTAGGATTTTTTGACGGAGATGACACACGCGGGCATGGCACGTCCTATCTCAGAAACAGTCGATGTGACGGCGTTTGGCCATCTGCCGATTGTGTAGATCGCGAAACACGAGCGCGACAAAACCATCAATCGTCGGGCGATTATGATGGCGACGATGAATACAATATAATATGATGTTATTTTAATGGCGGCGATGAGATGATCTCGTGATGTTACCTGAATCACGTCCGTTTTCGTATGCACCGATAATAATTCACTGCGACGGGATCCGACGGCGCACGAAGAGACTTTGACCAGACATTATTTTATCGAAATGGTCGTACGAGACTGAGTAAAATAATCTTTGCACCTGGTGATAATGATGATAATAATTATCGAGTTAACGAAAACGTTTTCAGAGTTGTACTGCACATCATGTGTGTTTTAAGTATACTCAAGACACACATATACTCAATATAGGTACAACGCCTCACTATTATTGGAGTTCCATGGTCGTCTAATTAATATAATTTTTTTGAATCGTTACAATTATTTACACTTTGTAATAGCACCATAAATTATTACATCTACAGAACCACGTAAATCATATTATTTCAGTCTTCGATTTCCGACTTTTGAACATCATATTTTTTCAGTTCAATGTGCATATTATTTTCATATTCCAACCTCAATTATCTTCTTGATGTTTTTTTATTTTCAGCATACGAGTATTACAGAGAGAGAGAGAGAGAGAGAGAGAGAGAGCTTTTGCTGTATAATTGTTTTTTTTTTCGAAATTGAAAGTTCAATAAAAGTTTCATTACTTATATGTTTTATTGTATAGTAAATCATCTATGAAAATTATTAAATGGTTGAAGCGATTTATTGTAGTTAACGATAGTTCTTGAAATTTCTCTTAAGATTTATGCACAATCACGGGTAACTAATAAGAAACGATTAAAATAGAAATGGACATAACCAATAATATAGCGTCGCTCAGAATTATTTCTGAATTCAAAAGGGATTTGATTCCAAATAATGTCCTAATATGCGTATGCCCTATAGTAAAAAAAAAAAATACCTAATAATATTGACGTTTTTATTTCAGCATTTT
This sequence comes from Macrosiphum euphorbiae, assembly GCA_949089665.1. Classification (NCBI taxonomy): domain Eukaryota; kingdom Metazoa; phylum Arthropoda; class Insecta; order Hemiptera; family Aphididae; genus Macrosiphum; species Macrosiphum euphorbiae. The sequence goes on along the minus strand of CARXXK010000002.1, from coordinate 2,152,364 downwards.
ATTTTTGTTAATATATTTTTGTATATTATATTATATTTTAATAAATTTATTTTTATAATATTTTTGTTAATATCTGATAATATTATTGTTAATTTATTGGAAATGATTATTTGAAATAAGTTTTTATAGATAAAAATATCATTATTGTGTTATGGTCCAATTAAATATAACAATCAACCGACGGATAACGATTTATTTTCATTTAACTATTTGAATTCATTATTCACCAACAAATTAATAACCGAACAATATCCTAAGCAAGTAACCTCAAAATCACACGTTTGTCTATTCAATATAATAATAATAGAAACATAATAGATCTTTTTTTTTCTTATAGGTATAGGTATATATATTTTCCTCTTGTTGGGTTACGTGTAGATACTGTCGTTTATTGAGCACTTGGAAATTTCCTTTGGTGTCCAATGTTACCGTGCCCAACGTAAATGGGTCGAAAAACAAAATGGTGTGTATCGGACGCAATCGGAACATACTGTTCAATGCTGGTCAGATTAGAAATCGTTTGCATTAGCCGGATTTACGTTGGACACCGCGTTATCAACAAATATCGTTTGCCATCAATCTACAGATATCGGCCAAATCGTCGACTTTGGCTATATTATAATTTTACAGTCCAGTATCGATAAATCAAATCTCGAGGGGATTAAAAACAAATTGTACTTATGTATTTTTCGTGTTATATAAGTAGGTACCTCATCACAACTTAAAAAATACTTCAAGGAGCTAAGAAAAATAATTCGATTTATCGAGGATTTCGAGTTATTATGGTTCTTGTTATCAAACCTTGAGTGTAAATATAGTTGAATTCAATATTATGTAATAGCATAGAACAATATTCGTATTAATCAATCTAGTCATGTGAAACATGCTTTCGTCTAAGTAAATTTTTTTTGTCTGTAATGTGTACGTGCTGACAAACCTAAAAATAAAGTTCTCAAGCCTCTAACGTTGACACATCGGTTGGGAGCTATTTGTCATTCCTACACCGACCAGATAATAATAAATATAAGTAAACTATATTTTATTCACATAACAAACAGGGGAAAAACAAAATTTTAGTTTTATAATGATGTGAATATTTCACCCTCAGATGTCTTGAAGTATATCGTATATATATATAAAATACCAACTGCACTCACACTCATCGCTATTTCCCAAAAACATAACAAAACGTATAAACTTGAAATTTTGAACATTTTGGTTATTCAAATGCTCTAGATGTGCAATAGGAATAGATTTTAAAAAAATTAAGGCAGGGCTTACATAGGAATTTTGTTTTTCAAACGGAAATCTAATATTTTTTTGTATATTAATTATATGGTTGCCGTTATTTGTTAGTAAAATTTACAGAAAATAAAATAGTTATTACGATTGGATATAATTTTCAATATTGTATAATGTATTATATATTTTATAACTGCCATGGATACTTTATATAAATACCTATAATTGGTAGGTAGTTATTTGAAAAACCCTTGATTTTCTAACGGGTTTTGGTAATATGTCGGCTGTTACGAAAGATCGACTGAGGAATACTTGTTGAATCACTCTGCATATGCACCAACAATACTTACAAGTATTATGCTTGGGTATTTGTCGAGTGATATATGTTTTGAAATTATTCAAAATATAATTAAATGTAGTTATACAAGACAGATACAAGTATACGTACATTTAGAATTAGTCTATAAATAATTTAAAACCATACATTTGAAAAATAATAATTTTGGAAAGCAATGGTACATATTCAATATCAGCTACCTAGTATCTGAATAATAATATATATATTACAATAAAAAGATTGAAAACTTTACCAATTTAAAATTTTTAATTTTTTTCAGCTGATATTGCGATGCCGAGCGGTAAACGAGACCAACCGTCCGTCGAGGATAATCACGATGGAACAGTCTCACTTAAATACGATCCCAAGGAAGAGGGCTTGCATGAGTTGTTCGTTAAGTACAACGGAGAAAACGTTCAAGGTAAATTCATTATCCGTCACAAGTGTATAATCATTTTCGTCGTAGGTACAAAGACAACATAGATTATAATAATATTATTATGGTTCGGCCTCTGCATTACAATTGTGTGAATTTCAAAAAAGTTGCAATAATTCATATAAAAATCCAATTTTAGAAAAATTGCGTTTCTTGCAAATGCATTGCTCGGCTGTTGAAGGTTTTCAATTCTATTTCGATTTCATATAAAAATACTTTACGCATAATATTGTGTGACAAAAGCTAAAAAAAAAAATGTAAATACATATACATTATTGTACACACTTTAGATTCTCACAGAGAATTATAACCAACGTCCCCTACACTTTACGTCATTAGTTTTTATTATAATGGTCACTCGCTGCGAACGAAAATAAACTTTGTATTCTCCATCCGATCGCAATAATTATTATGTATATACATCAGCCTTCTGTGGCTTAATATCAGTGTTATTCGGCAAAAAGATTCTGTAGTGCTCGTGCCAATTTTTAACGTTTGCTTATGAATATCAGAAACGCCATTGAAAAAAATAAATAAATGTCATGTACAATATAATGCAATTTTAGAATGCACGATGGAACTAATTAAAATTAATATTTTCCACCTGAGTATTATTTTACATTTATTTATGGAACTCAGATGGGAATATCCCGACGGCCACTTTTTTTAAAAAAAAAAAAGAAAGAAAAATAACGTATAATATTATGATAATTATTATGAAATCTTGACTAATTGAGTTTATTTTTATCGTAAAACATACTATGTACAAACTCTTATTTGTAACCGTTTTATTTACAAGACAAATGTAAAAAAACATGTTTTTCTGAAATCACCTAAGTATTAAATTGGGCGATTTATTTAGCGTGTTAAGTTTTTGACTTCAGAGGCCAATATACTGGCAATACAGTTGCTATAATGTAAAAGATCACAAAAAAAAACAACACATACACAGCATTTTTAGGAATTCATCTGTGTCACCACAAATTGAACATAAAAACTAAAAATACGTGACAGCCAAATTTTTTATATTTTTTTATGATTTTTCTGTCCTTTAAACTTGACGATCACGACTTGGAAAAGAAAGTGTGTGGATATCTATAAAAAAATTTAATGTTATTATAATCACAAGTAGTTCATTTTTACCATATTCCCGGTACTAGTGGTCAGAAATTATAGTGTTATAATTATTCATACCCATAATAACCTTCTCATTAAAGTGATAACTTAATTTTTTTGGTAAATTCGAAAAAAAAATTGTAACACAAATTGTCTTATTTGTAACAAAATAGCTGCATCTCGTGTGAAACCTTTTTTTTTACGATTATTTCGTAGGTCTAGAAACTAAAACGGCATTGGAACAACAAAAATATTAAAAATTCAAACATATTATAATAATATTATTGTCTTATAATCAGTTCGTTTTTAATGTTGATTTCAATATTAAAAAAATAAAAACACTATTATAGACGTTGCACCCCATTGCGTAATACAATGTCCGTACAATGTGGACTTCCGCTGAAAGCTCACAAAATATGAGAGGATATAGTATATGAGTAGTAATGATATACAACAAACGTTGTTTTTGTCCGTCAAACAGGTTCGCCATTCAAATTCCACGTCGACTCCATCACCAGCGGCCACATCACGGCTTATGGGCCGGGGCTCATGCACGGCGTCAGTGGAGAACCGTCCGACTTTACCATATACACGAAAGGAGCCGGAGCCGGTGCGTACATCAACATTTTATAATTATTATTATATTTTATTTATATAGATTACCGTTTGCCGTCACTGCACCATACGGGCCAGTGGTGTATTTCAGTGGGTGGCGATCATACCCATAATACCTAACCCGACCTAGCCAGTCACAGTAATTGTAACTAAAAACCTAACCTAACCTTTTTTTTGGGGGGGGGGGGGGGGTGAGAGGGAGGAGGGGCGGATTCCGACATTTTTTAAATATGTAGACTCCGGATACATATCATTTCAAAAAATAAAAACTATTTATTCCCGTCATTATTGATTTTACTATAATATTATAAAACTATTATTTATACAATAGGTACTTATAGGCTATAGTCAATAAACAATTGTTCACTGCTAAAATGTTTCTACTTTAAAAAATGTTCAGTGGAGGATTTCCGGACCCCCAGACCTCCCCTCTCCAATTACGGCATTAATCAAACACATAACCTAACGAAACTTAACCAGTCACGGTCGTAACTGAAAACAAATTATAGTGGGTCCAATATTGTTATTATATAGATCTGGACACCTATCATTTTTACATTTAATGTAATGGTTTAAAGTGATGGTTAGAAATAAGTAATAACTATTGATGGAATCGTCCAAAATCAAAACAAGTTATCTGTATTTTGCAGTTCAAATTATTCTTTTAAATTGTGTTTTACATTAAGTAAGTAACTTACTGAAATTAAAAGATAAGAAAGCTGAAATATTTTAGAAAAAATATACAAATAAGGATCCTTATAATGAAAAATGTAAAATAGAAAATGAAAGATTTAAATGATTGGAACCAACGAACTAATATTACAACCGGAAAAAACAATAACTATAAACAATACTATTAAGTGTTTATTATTGCACTATTAAGTGCAATTTGGTACACATTTCGCAGCCATATTACACTTAACATCTGATAATTTTTTCTTTAATTTTGTTAGTTGTTCTGTTTGATGTTTACCTAATTTCTTAAGCTCACACTGTTCTTGATGTTTTGATTCTAATTTCCTCTCGAAATTTTGTTTATCTTTATCATATTTTTCTAGCTGTGTCTTTATCATCTCTACTGTTGACTCTGTAGCCTCTTTGATCTTTTTCACTTCTTGTTGTAACTTTTCTTTCACTGGTTCTAATTGCTTAATTGACTCATTATGATCTTTTAATTGGCAATTGAGCTTTGTAGTCTCCATTTGTGCATCACAAAGTTTTGAATTAATACATTTGAGATTTGAGGCAGTTGACTTAACCTCGACTTTAAGTTTTTCAATTTCCTTGTCTATTTTACATTTTTCTTTACAATGTTCCACTTGAAAACAGTTAAGTTCTTCCTTTAATTGTATCGCTCGATTTTTTTGCTCCAATAGTTCAGTTTGCTTATCATTTAATTTTAGTTTGAGCATACATAACTCGTTCGATTTTTCATTAAATTTACATCGAATTTCAGTCATCTCGGCCTGCAATGTCTTGGAAATGTTTTCACTTTTCATTTTTAATTCACATATTGAAGACTGTAAACACTCATAGCGGTCTTGCTCAGTATTATTTTTTTTCTCCATTTCAGTGATCTGTGTTATTTTTTCGGTTAGAGCTTTTTGCATGCATATAATGTCCTGTTCCATATCTTGCACTTCCGATTGCAATAATTGCTGCTTATCTTGTAACTTGTTTGTGATTTCCATAGCTTCTGAAAGTTTCTTTTCTAGTATTTGCTTATCCTCCAAAAGTGTTGAACTAATACAATTCAACTTCTCTAACTTCGTCTGATAGTCATCTAGTTTATTAAGTATTTGTTCGTTTTCGCATTGCAAAGAATTACTTTCTTCTTGAATATCTATCAAATGTCCTTCTTGCATATTATATTTACAATTTAATTCTTTGGTTTCACATAATAACTCGTTTAATATGTTTGATTTTTCGAATTTAATGGAATTCAACATTGCTTGACCTTTTGTGAGCTCGGATCTAAGATAATTGGTTTGAGCAACAACATCTTCGTAATCACAAAGCTGATACTCGAGTTCGTCATTGTAGTTTTCGGTTTCTTCTATTTTATTTTCAATTTGACTTGTATTACTCATAATTTATTAATTTGTATGTAAGTAAATTTTGAAATGAATATTTGTATTAAGTGTTTTATTTAAAAAACAAAATTTAGTACCTAGTTACAATAATTTACGTAATTAATATCTGAACTTAATGATATTGAAATACATAAGCCAAAACATTATTTTTTTTCCATATATAATAAAACGTTGATAGTTATAATATTGTAGGTAAATATATTCGTGTGTATCTTTTTGTCTTTTGATATTGTTTTCATATCCTTTCTCGTTCCAAAATAAAGTAAAAGTATACTTGTGTAAAACAAAACATGTATGCTTATTTTATTGAAATTGTATAAGGTAATGCAGTAAGAATTCAAACTTTTTAGACAATAATTAAAAATATATTGTACATAATATAATATAGTAGTTACTGCACCCACAATAGGCAATTAAAAACACTAAATATTAAAAAAAAACCAGCTCTAAAAGTCGTGGTATAATTTATAGCTAAGTATTTCAACTATGGATATAGTTTATGCTAAAACAGTCTGATAATAATTCAATTTAGGTTGTCCATTTAAAAACATTTTTTGTCTGAATCACAGATACAAATATTGATTTAATCATATCTCCGTCTACTGCAGGTGGTCTTTCGTTGGCAGTGGAAGGTCCCAGTAAAGCGGACATCAGTTGTCACGATAACAAGGACGGCACGGTGTCTGTCACTTACCTGCCGACGGCACCCGGCGAATACAGAATTTCCGTCAAGTTTGACGACAAGCACATCAAAGGAAGCCCATACAATACAAAAGTCACAGGTTCGTGGTCTCCTTTGCATAAGACTCGGACCCCTCGAATACGAGTTCACTTGAGGGCGCGTTTGCCCATAATAATATTAGCTTTGTTATACCGTTTTATATATTATCATATTTACGTGAAAACGGATATTTTTGTTTTTGTATTCTTATATAGGTGAGGGCCGGAAGAGGAACCAGATATCCGTGGGATCATGCAGCGAGGTATCGTTGCCTGGCAAAGTTCTGGACAAGGACTTCCGGCTGTTAAACGCGTCGATCCAAGCCCCGAGTGGTCTGGAAGAACCTTGTTTCTTGAAACGCCTGGTAAACGGCAACTTGGGTACGTAGTTTTTCGGATTCGAGACTCGGGGAGGACTCGCTTTAAACGTAATACTTAAACGTTAATGTTTCCAGGTATTTCGTTCACACCTAGGGAGATCGGCCAACACGTGGTGTCTGTAAAAAGAATGGGCCAGCATATCGTCAACTCACCGTTCAAGATAACCGTGGGTGAGCGAGAAGTCGGTGATGCAAAAAAGGTGAAAGTCACTGGCAACGGGTTGAAAGAAGGCAAAACGCACGTGGAGAATTTGTTTACGGTGGACACTAGGAGCGCTGGTGAGTAATAATAATATATTAATATTATATATTCCTAATAATGTTAGGATAATTATTATAGCATAGTATTATAATATAATATAATAATTATATTGGCCTGTATTATTACATTATGTAGTTTAAGGTTACTTACAGATTAGAACATCTGATATCCTCGCCAGTGTGTCAGTCCGTTAGTTACCTGTAGTACATAGTTATGATTGTTGATATTTATTTGCACACTATAGTTCGTAGTTATTTTATATAATGACGAACTAACGATTATTTTTATCAATCATAGATAATTAATTATTGTGTAACTATTAAGTTTTTAAGATGGATTCAAAAAGCTATTTAAAATACAATACAAAAATAATAAGATTAGGTGGGTACCAAATTATTTTTAAATTGTACTTGGAAGTATTGTTTATTTCTTTATATTATAGGTATAATACCATTGATTATAAATATTTGGTATTTATAATCAATGATATTACGTTTGGAAAGTAAGAATTTAGCACACTTGCTTTCTTAACTTGTTTTTTTTTTAAACCAATGATTGACTTAAATTCACTAAAAAAAAGAAATCGTCGTTTCACTATCAAAAATATTTTCCAAATCATAAAAACATAAATACAATTATACGTAACAACTTAATGCTTATCTAAATCTTAAACATTTAATAGGTACCATTATAACTAAACAAGTGATTTAAACCTGGGTAAGTTATCATAGAAAAAATCAAAGTTGTTTATTGAACTACCTGAGATTAACATTATTTTTGATCGAAGCGAATATACTATAATTTTCTTCTTTTTTTCGAACGGCTTGATGCTTTACAACCTTGCTAGCTGCTCAAGTGCATATTTTTATATAATATCCAATACGACTGTATAATCTGAAAGGAACTGACTATAATCATTTATGTAGTACCTACATTTATAATAATATTAAAAGACGATAAAATGTTTTAAAATAAAAACTAAAATGTTACCTATAAAATATTTTTTAAACATTTTTGAATATGAACTTAATTTACCATTCGGTTACTTACACGTTTTGCTTTTGTGTACCTGCCATAAATTAATTAAATTGATTGTGCCTATTATCATCATAAATAAAATAATTAATTACCAATTAACTAATAATCGTAGTTACAGAAATCTCTTTATCGGAGTACCTATATGATTTCTCTACAGTAGAATATTTTGTGTTTTTTCAAATAGTATAAAATAAAAAATAATCATAAACAGAATATGTGGCTACGATAGTGTGATGTATATTGTATTGGTAATATCATAAATTCATAGCATAATCATTTAACATATTCAATATCAGTTTCTGTTTATTTATTTTATATTGTTCATTTTTATATCGTTTCGAAACAATTAAAATGGTTGGAAATAATTTAAACTACCTTCGCAGTGCAAGAATCAAAAAAATTATTTAATAATTTTATAATATTGGTTTAGAGTCGTATACGATAGAACTGTCTTTATTTGAATTCATGTAAACGTATTAATACTGTTAATTTTATTCATTACGTATAATCAATAAGCAATCTAGATTTAACTATTTTTGTTCAACGTCTGCATAATATTATAATATTGCCATATTATATAGGTTATGGTGGATTATCGCTTTCCATTGAAGGCCCCAGCAAAGCAGAGATCCAGTGTAAGGACAATGAAGACGGTACATTGACCATATCATACAGGCCCACGGAACCGGGATACTATATCGTGAATCTGAAGTTCGCTGACCATCACGTCGACGGTTCGCCGTTCACCGTCAAAGTCACCGGCGAAGGAAGCAACTGTCAGCGTGAGAAGATCGAACGAAGACGGGAAGCCGTACCTCTCACGGAGGTGGGTAGCAACTGCAAACTTACGTTCAAGATGCCAGGTAAGTTAAAATATATAATATTTTTTTTTTTTAAAGCTTTAAGGGGTTTTTAGTTTTATAAGAAGGACATAAGTGACTACTCTTATTTCAAAGTTCCAAAATAGCTAAATAGATATCTAATCCTAGAATTTGAACCAGTGGTTTGGAACATACGCATCTCAGAGTGGCCAAGTTGAAAAACTCGATAAACTTCAAAGTTGATTTACTTATATGTTCGGGTATACAACAGGTTTCACAATTTTTGAAATTGCTAACCACATTGGCTTAGTCTCCTTAGTTAAGCGATGGCATTCAACTGAACTCAAGACACAATGTTCCTGTTTCCATATCCCCTTTACCACTAAAAATTAAGATATAGCTCATTATGTGGCTTGCTAAGTCATGTATCGAATTAGAGAATTCCGATTTTAATTATCATCCAATTTCTAAATTGAAAATATTTATTTTAAAATGGATGTAAATAATTGTAAATTTGTATTATTTTAATATTCTATCGTAAAAATGCACTATATCTTTAACCCTTGCTGGTGTTAAACCATTAAATAAATAAATAATTAATTCAAACAGTCGTCAAATATTTGTCCATGATACCACAGATGATTAAACAGCTTATTCATTATTATGTATACTCGATTATCCTGTATCAAATTATGTTTCACCTGAAAATTGTAGGTGTGCTGCCATACGATTTGTCGTCGACGGTGACATCGCCATGTGGCATCACTGAAGACGCCGAAATCAACGAAATCGAAGACGGCCTCTACGCTGTACACTTTGTCCCGAAAGAATTGGGCGTTCACACGGTGTCGGTCCGGTACAAGGAAGTCCACATACCTGGTAAGTGTTAACTGCGACTGCAGTGATTTTCAATACGACCCACGTTGACCGTCCGTATTGTTTCTGCAGGATCGCCGTTCCAATTTACCGTCGGTCCTATGAGCGATGGTGGAGCTCACCGCGTACACGCTGGAGGTTCTGGTCTGGAACGTGGAGAACAAGGACAACCATGCGAGTTTAACGTGTGGACCAGAGAGGCCGGTCCGGGCTCACTAGCCATATCGGTCGAAGGTCCTAGCAAGGCGGAAATCGATTTCAAAGACCGCAAGGACGGCTCATGTTATGTCAGTTACGTCGTAGGCGAACCAGGTTTGTCAATATTTTTGATAATGTACCTATAACACCAAGGGTGTGAGTACACTAGAGAAACACTATAGAAGGAGCTGAATATCCCCTATTTAGGTTTGATGATTCGTAAAATATTATTTAGATAATCATAACCCTTCAAAAGAACTCTTGGACTATCGGGAAATGTCTGTAATAAAATAATTCATACCTAATTTGAATCCTTACGTCCAGTAGTTATTCTCGTGATTTAAAATTTTTCGTTTCTTCAAGTTTTCAGTACATACTAAATATACGACTGTAATATGACTTAAGGGGGATTGCAAAAGGTCTGTTTTTAATAAGTTGAATGTTGAATATATGTTATGTAAATGTAATAATATTATGTAGGAGTAGTGTGGTGGCATGTGCGTACTACGTACATTATAAATATCATCTTAACGTGTACTTCTACACTTATATATCACAATCGTGTTTTCTTTACTTTTTGTACATCATACTGTTTAATAGATTCATCGGAAAAGACTTCTTAAAGCAGATTTAAATTTTTCCACAACTTTACTTAATATCTGTTTTTATAATTCCTTACTTCAATGTTAAGCCGAGAAATATTTATTATTTCGATTTTAAATAAAGATAAGAAAAAAAGTAAATGAATTTAAAAAAAAAAGGAATAAATTGATGTAAAGGTCAATTTGTTATAAGACTATGAAATAATTTGCTATTATGGACAAATAATTATTTGTACTTGTGTAACCTATACAAATCGTTACACTACACTATACACACCTATTCGAAATGTATTTTTGTTTATTGTTCAATAATATGAATTTTTGTAAATAATTATTTATATTGACTTATACCAGACCCATGATATACTGACTAACGACCGATTTAAATCTTTTATACATGTAGGAAGTCTTTTGCAAAATATTTAGGCATTTTATTAAGTCGATTTTCAATATTCAATTTTAGAGGACCCAAAAATTAAGATTCTTTTCAAAATCCCTTGAAATAATCGCATTACATTCGTGATTGCTAAAAAGCATAGTCTATAGCTTATAAAATCAACCATTTTTTTTAAAATTACAATTGAACTTCAGGAATTATGTTTAATTTACTACCAGTTTTAGTAGTTATGCAAACAAGTGTATATTTAATTTTTCGCAAAGTAGGTATGAACATGTGCAAGGGTGTTCAAGAGTTGCATCCAGTGGTTGTTGCCTGACTCGGCATTAGAGCGATTCTCGATAATACACACTATTATGTAATGTTCATTTACTACTTCCACAAACACATGGCCCAAATAATGTAAAAGTCATGTGAATTGCCTAAATATTACTCCTTAAAACATGATACGCTGGATAGGTGTTTCGCATAAGACTCGTTGTTTATATAAAAATGATATTTAATTTTCCCAAAAATAATTCAACAAAAATGAAAATAAAGAGTAAAATAATTGAGTGAACTATTTTCTAGTTACTACTTTCTAAAGTTATAAAGTATGTCAATTGCATTGTATTATGTTTGCTGTTTCACTCTAATTAATGGACATTAATGCATGTAGTAACAGTTTTAGGACTTGGTACTCTGCCATGGAACCCAAATTACATTTTATGTGGTCTAAATGTGTATAGAGTTGAAATAGGAGAAACAAATTTTTTTTTAAATACATCTCAATCGTTAAACTCTTTTAAATACGGCGTGTTGGTCGAAAGCTTCATAAACAAATGCAAATGGTGCATTTCATTTATTTAAAACGCGTCCAATTTACAATTAGTTCTCTAACTTATTACATTGACGGGTGTTTGACGACATTTTGAAAGTTCATTTAACGGCGTCCTTAGTCCAAGGCTACATAAAAAAAAATCATATTACATTCGATTTGTACATTTGATTTAATTATTTAATTTAAAAAAAAATTGAATGAGTATTTCTGAGTCATTTATTAAACTTTATATACTGAAGATACTATACCTTTAAATGACTTTACTTAAAAAAAAATTCTGTGTGTTACCAGTACGCACGCGGGAAGTGAAGCTTATTTTGAACGGTACACGTGAGTGAGTGAAAAAGAAAGAAATGCATTTGTAAACTGGGATAATGAGGATAATAAAGAAAGAAAAGAAACAATGTAAATTATATTTTTTTTATTTTTATTTTTTTATTCTAATGATTGATTATCATTTTGCTCAATCGGTATAGTAGTTATGATTGGCATATGATAAATAAAATAGGAAACGTACATTTGCGCCTGAACATTATCGATATAACAAAACTGTCGCTTAATGTTATACTTACAAGCAATGTTGGTATTATTTTCACATATTTTCACTTGTCACTGGATAATTTTTTTTTCTACATTAAATTATTTCATTTAATATAGTTGTTTAAAAAACAAAAAACACTTTATACATTTTAACTCCCTAACCAAAAGTTGGATAACGTTGATATCGGTACCAATCGATACAGCGAAAATCCATCTATAAGGTCCAACTACAAAAACGGTTCGACGTGCCTAAAAAAATGTGTCCGTGTAGAAACACCCCGAAAAACGGAAATTTTGAACTTTTAGGGTCCCGGAAGACGGGAAAAAACGTTTCGTACAGTCTCGACACAAAACGCCGAATTTCATCGCCGACCTACATACTATAAGAAAACTTGAGTTTCAGAAACGAGGAACGACACCTCGAGTTTTTTCGAAATAATTTTGAGGGGGGGAGGTCAAACGTACCCCGACTATGGGAGGGCTATTTAGAGGGTCTAAAGTAAAAATTGTTGGTGGTAAAACGAGGTACCCAAGTTGATACTGGACCGAGATATACTTAAATCAAAAAAAAAATGGGATAACTTTCGGTATGTTATACACGTAGCCGCCCAAAACCCATAGCCGTTAATACAGCTACGACAATCCACGGCTGCGCACACGGACATGTACGCGTTCGCGTTCGTACGGCCGACTTTTTTTTCCTCACTACCCTGCGTAAAGAAGTTTCACTTCAAAAAATAAAGGTGATATAGCATTAGTCTAGTAGGTAGGTACTTATTATAGCCTAGAGGTATTGCCTGAGTATTAGGACATTTTTTTTTACAAATTATACAATTTTAATAAATTTATAATAATAATCAAAATATTCAAATCATCATAGCCCACATAAATTCTGTTACCATGGACTTAATACGTTAAGGTTTAATATGCCGGACACTGATCATCATAATTTGCATTACGTTTAAAAAATATAATTTCCTTAATAATTTATAAGACAAAATTATTCTCGTTTGAAAAAAATAAGGTTATTTCACTACAGTATACTCCTTAAATTGTATAAAAAATCTAAATATTTGAAATTATGATCCTTAAATATTCTTAAAAATTCTAAAAATCAGAAATTGAATAATTTCATTATTAAAGGAAAAATGGTGGTAATGTATATGTATTTATACCTTAATGATAAAGATAAATTATAAATATGAATGTTTGTTTCCTCACCTGAGTTTTTAGTTTTCTACGTTATTCAAAATGTAGAATATTACTTTTAAAGTTAAAAAGTATAATTATATTAAAAATAAACCAAAATAAGAGTTTTTTCAAGACGTGTAATCAAATAAAATAAAGTATTTTAAGTTGTAACATGACTAATTTGTATAGATTAAAGTAGGCATCAAAAAAATAAAATCTCGACAAGTGTTAACGTATTAAAACCTGCAAAACATTGAATTTGTACCATACATTTTAAGGACGCTTTCTGCGTTACCATTCGAGGTCATAATATTATAATAACAGTATAATGTTATACCATATATAAATTGAAGATTCAAAACATTTGTCGGTTCTACAGGAGAATATCGAATCGGTATTAAGTTTAACGACCAGCACATACCGGACTCGCCGTACAAGCTGTTTATGTCACCAGCAATGGGTGACGCGCACAAGCTTGAAGTGGCACAATTCCCGACGTCTGGAGTCCAAGCCGATTACCCAGCTCAATTCATGGTTCGTAAGAACGGTGCTGTCGGTCAACTCGACGCCAAGGTAAATATACGAATGATAATATTATTATATTTATTCACTAAGATCGCCGTGAGATCGAAACTATGATAATTAAAGAGGTGAATTTGATGCAAACTGAATTGTTTTCCTATCTACTGGATGCTTGTCCTATACCTATACCACTTTTCGTGTATTTTTGAATCCTAAGAAGATCATTTTTCTTATTTTAGTTTTTTGCATTTATTAACAATTTTCAATTTAAATATAATTCTCATTTCTCCTCATGGTTTAGAGAATTTTTGGATTTTCGGGGCATTCGACTCTAAAATCTAGTTTTTAAAATGTAAATTAAATATTTAATATACAAACAATGTTTTTACATAATCGAATATTATTAGGTAATCGTAATTTTTCGAACCAAAATTTGAGTGTACGACTGACGATGAAAAATCAAATGAGAATTGAGAATAATTGTTTTTCAGTTTAAAAGTCAACGTAAAGCACTGGTACAGTTCTGCAAAACAATTTTTTTAATTTAATAAAAAATATTTTTTCGGTTCAAAGTTTGTTAAATAAAAAAAAACAGTGTATTTTTTATTCAGGGCACATATATGCACTTTTTTAAGACGCGTTCAAAATGTTTATATTATTTCTTATGTTGGTCGACGCACGATTTATACCTAATAACTGACTGCGATAATTTATTGTTTTGACAAGTGCTTGCGTGATGGATATGTTTCAGGTGGTGTCGCCGTCCGGTGCGGAAGACGACTGTTTCATCCAATCAATCGATCAAGACATGTACTCTGTCCGTTTCATGCCCCGTGATAATGGCGTTCACAACATACACGTCAAGTTCAACGGGGTTCACATTCCAGGATCACCGTACCGCCTGAAAGTTGGAAAAGGAGACGCCGACCCTGCGGCCGTGCACGCCACGGGCAGTGGTCTGGGAGACGTCAAGACAGGTACTTAATAACAAATATTTAAGCATAATAACCTATGCCGGACCAAATACGATATCGGAATCACTTTACACCTGAAACATCACGAAATCAGTTTAAAACCATTTATACCATTGAAAATCGGTTTCTCATAAGTTTCTATAACCAATCTTTTTTTTTCGATTTTCAAAATCAACAAGTAATATACAGTACTCCCTCGTTAACACGAACTCGGTTAACACAAATTATTGTATAACGCGAACCGGTTTTTCAGTCCAGAGAAAGGCTCTATACTATAAGATAGGGGTTTTTTTATTTCCTCGGTTTATACGAATTATTTCGGTTAACACGAAACTCGAACAAATTTTAGGTACCATATTGTCGTTTTGTTGATTAACACGAACAGAAAAATGTCAATCTGTACATATATATCTAATTTCGTTTTATTACTCGTATACTAGTCGTTAGTAATTTAATCTTTATAACACAGTTTTATATTAATCTTATCTTATCCCTACTATGTATGTACATATTCTCTATTGTAGGTACATACATATGTATACATGTGTACATTTGTATGTGTGCAATCTAGTTCGGCGATAATCGCTCTCGTTTAAACTAATAATTGCTCTATCAATCAGTTGGTCAGTTGACTTTGTTGGTGTCGTTAGTGATTGACCAAAATGAGTTTGAAAAGGAAGCAAATGTCTATAGATCTAAAAACTAAGCAACTAATTTTAGTAGAAGTCGAAAAAGGTACACTGCCTAAAACCAAAATCGCGGAGAAATTTGGCATTCCAAAATCAACATTATCAACAATTATTAAAAATAAAGATAAGATTGACGAAGCAGTTGCGCTTGGTTCAACCAACAGTACAAAGCGTCTACGAAAACCCATGCTTATTTACCCAAACCTTATTTTGAAGATTACTTAATAAAAAAAATGTATTTGAGTGTAAAATAACGTAGGTATTAGATTTAACCTTCTCTGATAACACGAACAAATTCGTGTTAAACCTATCGGTTTACACAAATTTTTTTAACACGAACATGTTATTTTGTGGTCCCGTCGTGTTCGTGTTAACGAGGGAGTACTGTAATGATAAACTAGATTCAAAAACATCGATATTTTTACCATTTTATCATTACCGGTTAATATTTTAGGACACAAGACGGATTTCATAGTGGACACTTGCAACGCAGGGGCCGGTACATTGGCTGTAACCATTGACGGACCAAGTAAGGTTTCTATGGACTGTACTGAAGTCGAAGAAGGCTACAAAGTCAGGTACACGCCGCTGGTGCCAGGCGAATATTACATCAGTTTGAAATACAACGGATATCATATTGTTGGTTCGCCGTTCAAAGTCACTTGTACTGGTAAGTTATATGTAATTAGGTTTATAAATTGAAACACGGAATAAAAAAGGTTTGGTTTTTGGCTTAAACCAGAATACGACTGCCCCCAACCAAGATTTATGGTTGTGCTGACAGTGACGACTAATAGTAGAATTAATTGGGTACAAGTTAGGTTCCTATTACTATATAATAATATATTGTTTTGTAGACAGTTAAGCTTTTCGAGAATTGTTCTTTTTGACAAGATGCTTTGTAGCATTTACCAATATATTATTTTCAATTTTGTATTTACAATACTAAAACCAGAACTTTTTGTATAGAAGCATTATAGTACTTACAGCATTTCATTCTTACAAAGTCTGATTTAAGTATACTATACCGGCTTGCCACCAAACTCTCTCGGGTCTACCTATCGGTCCATGTACATTTCTAGCAAACAACAGAGATTAAAGATATATTTCAAACATAAAAACGAATTACAGTTCAGTTACCAAAATTACGAATAAAATCGTGGCTTCTTAAACAGTATTTGCATTTTTTAAGTAACAATACAATTATAAATAATTAATCACTCAGAAAAATATTTAAAACAACTTTATGAAAAAAAATCGTAACTTAACTATGTATTTTAAAAGACACGATAAAAACTGTGACATATAAATACAATACGCCCCCTCAGATAAAAAAAAATTAAAAACTGGGTGACCTTCAGGAAAGTATTTGGAACCAATGAGTGAAAAAAAATTAACACAAAGTTCAATAATATCGACACAAAATTGTTACATAAAACATGCCTGTTCATGCTATAATGCTTTGCTATAATTTCTAGGTTTTTGTGATGGTTCAACTTATTTTAGGTGTAACACGCTGTGGAAGCAATGTATTTTTAAAAGTAAATTGTATTATATTATAGTTTATAGGCATCCCGTGACTATGAGATTCTCTTTAATATAGACGTTGATTAAATATAAATATATTGTATATTTAATCAATGGTATAGGTTATATAATATGAGCCACGCATCAGTGTAAATCAAAGTACCACCGCACCGCCGCCAAATTTTATCTGCCCGCAATCACATTTTAGTATTTTACTATTTAGTCTGTTTAATTATCATAAAATATTAAACAAGTGGTGTACATAATTAATTAATTATCCATTGGAATATTTGCTGATGCATTTTACAGAATTTTTTATCGAATTACAAATACTATATATTGTATTAGTACCTATATTAGCTATTGCAACAATGCGTTGAAAATTTGATTTTCTTACTTAACCAATCTTCCTCGAAGTTTCAAATGTAATTATGTTATAAGTACTTTTGACAAGTATTATGACAGCTACCTATATGGTTTTGTTACGTTTACGCAATAGTTGTGTACCTGACTACCTATTTGTGTGACGTTTTTGTGGAGTCTACAATGAATAATATGGTTACAATCCATTTAGTTTAAAAACATTAAAAGTAAGAAATACGATTAAAAGACTTTTTTACAGTTGCACCATGGTCATTTGGGTGTAGGGGAGGGTTATGGTTGGTACACTTGTGGATGGATTCTTCACTAAGACCCCGGGCTGATAAAACTTTACTGTTTTGTTAAATACTTAAGGACAACGTATAAATGAAATACGATTAAAATATTATTTTTAAGTTGGAACATGGTCAAATATGGGTGTGTGGGGGGGTTACGGTTGGAACACGTGTGGAAGGATTCTTCACTGAAAACCCGTGTTGTCACCCATCCGGGAGACATCGACGCTGGACGATGCTTGACCGCAGCACACATTAGTTGCCAACCACATTACCACACGCCAGGCCCCGATTAAAAGATAAATGTTGAAACTATGCAATAAATGAATTTACATACTTACTGATATTACTTCATTGAATACCATCTGAATATTTTTTTCCGTGTACATTATCGATGATAAGGCTAATGAAATATTTACAACGCCAATCAAAACAATAAATTTAAAGGCGTTTGATCGTTTTTACAGGCGAGGATTTGGCTGAGCGCGGGCCACAAGAAACAAGCTCGGTGGTTGTGGAAACCGTACACAAAGTGTCTAAAGCTCACAAGGGTGGGGCTGGTGTCGTTCTGCCGCACTTTAAGTCAAACGCTACACTCGTCACTAGCAAAGGAATGGGCTTGAAGAGAGCGTATGTGGGAAAACAAAATCTGTTCAGCATAAGCGCTTCTGACGCCGGTAAGTTATTATAGCAATATAGAAGGGTTCTGAATTTCAATGAAAATATTTTATTTTCTTATAAATGTCTTCAGTTATAGATGATTAGAAATTATTATTTTGATCATACACAAAAAATATAGATAATGAATGGGCATTGAGTAATGACCAAGATTTACGAATTACTAATTTAATGGTTGTAAATAAGGTATTAATTGTATTTACTATTTATATTAATTTTTTATTTATATATTTATTTTTATTCGTCCAAAACAGTGACAATTTGTTAATTACAATTAATTACATTGATAATAGCTGATAGGTATACCAACTTAGCTATAAGCTCGTATAACCGCTTTTAGACATAATAAACAATTATATTTATTTTTTACACAAATGAAATATTTCATAAAAGTTTCATGGAATTTTAAAACTCTATTAGTATGACATGATTGGAAACGTAATAGGCTAATAATATGACTTTAAGAAATAATGAGTAGGATTTTTCACTCTCGGTAGACTATATTGGGAAAGGAAATTCCGTTCCCCTGAATCAACTATTTTGATCTCTGGAGGCGTTTGTAAAGGAAGGATATTATAAATACTTAACACATTATTTCATGTAAATATTATATGGTAAATGATCAGAATATCTAATAGGTTAACTAATGAATAATTATCTTTGCTAATCTTTATATTTATTATAATATTACCTATATTTTTGTATTAATCAATTGCCGGTCTGTTGTTATATACGATTTTAAAGGGTTTTTTTTATCATTTACTAATAATATAATTATTGTAGACTCATTTTTAAATCCACTAAAACGTTACATGTTTATGTTTTAAAGGTAACAATATATTATTCGTTGGTATTTATGGACCCAAAGGACCGTGTGAAGAGATATTTATCAAACACATGAAACAGAACAACTACCAAGTGAGCTATATCGTCCGAGAACGTGGCGAATATATTCTACTGGTCAAGTGGGGCGATGATCACATACCCGGCTCACCATTCAAAATCGATACCTAAATCTATTGAAAAATAAAAAATAAAAACATTGAAAAAAAAATTATAATAATAAAAAATCCAATGGTTCGAAGCTAGAAGACATCGATTTAATCAATCTAGGGTGAACAGGTGGACTTATATCATTATCATTTCCATGATCAAAAAAATAGAAGAAACTTGCAACAGGTGTCCGTCTGTCGGGATATAAAGACAGCTCTACCAGATTCATACTGTAATTATTTATTATTTCTCGCTTCCGACTTTATATTATTGTCATTTACTAGTAATACCTACTACACAGGAAAAAAACAGTTTCACTTTTAGCTAATAATTATTTACGTTTATTCGAATTTTGAATCTTACATTGTTTATTTTATATACTACTCATCGTGACTATGTATTACATACATTTTATAATGTTCGTTAGTCAGAATATTAATCATTTAATTTATTTTTATTATATTATTATTATTATTATTATTATTATTCAACATTGTAATAAGTTAGTGTTCAACGAAACGTTCCGTAAAATGTAATATTGATTTGCCTGAAACATAATTATCTAATATTATATATAGGTACCTACTTCGAAATAGTCAATAGCGTTGGTCGTCTAACTAATTATTAAACAACGTTCAGTGTGGTATAAGGTATACTTAACTTTTGGCTAACCACTTCGTTTCTTCTTTATTTGTACTGATTCAATATGATTTTACACAATATACATTA